>CAVLGL010000046.1:10971290-11338790 GCA_963668995.1 Parnassius mnemosyne | reverse complement strand
AGTGACTTGAAAGTGTACTTTGAAAGCTGCTACTGGAACTCCTCGACGAGGAGGACTAGATGTGTCCAGCTTGGCCCCGTTTTGTTAGTTATGATGAGATCTCACCTCCGGACTTGATAGAGTGGTTTGAAAGTGTACTTTGATAACTGCTACGGGAACTCATCGACGAGTAGAACTAAATGTGCCGAGTTTGGGCTCGCTTTGTTAGTTATAATGAGACCTTATCTGCGGACTTGACGAAGTGACTTGAAAGTGTACTTTGAGGACTGCTGCTGAAACTCCTCGACGAGTAGAAGAACAAGTGCCGAGTCTGGCTTCGTTTTGTTAGTTATGAATCTCCGGATTGATAGATTGACTTGAAAACGTAATTTGGTACCTAGCATGGAGATCGCAGGGACGCCCGAACCCCCCTGGAAATTGCCATTAGACCCTCTCCTCCGGCCGCCAACCGGCATGGTTGAATCATTCCAGGCATTTCGTAAGATGGGGGGCAGCCTTTCATGAGTGGCTGACTCATTAATTGGGCCCCCAACTACCTACGGTCGGCCAGCGGTGCAACCGTGCTTCGGATTCCGCTAACGTCCAAAACCTAAACCCAAAAACGGACACTAAGAAATGGCCGCGTCACAACCGGTTTGTATGCGCAACGTAACTGTCCAGACCCATTCTCCCTAAGAAATGGGGTTCACCTAACATCATACCGGAACACGATTTGCATCATTTGGCGGTATGTCTTTGCCAGTTGGGTGGTAACTAACCCTCGGCCGGGCCTCTCACTAGTAGAGGACAAACCTACCACCAGTGTGTAGTGCTGCTCGTTTAGCACTACCCAGGGGATACGTGTATGGAATCAGGATTCAAGTTATTCCTTCGGACGCGAGCAACTTCATCCTCCAATTAATTACAATATATATTATATTTTTATTTTACTTTACGTTTTAAAGAGTTGGTTCAAATAGTACATAAGGTTTTTTTACATAATATACGATGCTGTTTTGGCTCCTACTGCTAATTGATAGCTGAGTTTCATTTCATGAACCCTATCTCCTAGCGAATATTTTTTGGGATCTGTACAGGATCCAATTTTTAAGATAATGATACTGATTTAAATTTATTAATACATTCTAATCGTGTAGTGACGGTGTAAGAATATTCACTAGCCCATACGTCCCATTGGTATTGTAAGATGCGACAGGGCGAAATGATGTAGGAAATGGCAGCATCATTATCTAATAACGACTCAAAATACCTCAAAGAGGAGATATCTCCCCTATGAGGCAATATAGGCGACACATATGTTCATCAGTGGACTTTTATAGGATACTAGCTGTGACCCGCGGTTTCACCCGCGTCATCACGTGACCGAGGTGCATTTTATAACGGCTAGGGTTTAAACGTCGTTCGCGGGCCCAACCAAGTATTGAATTATTTTAATTTTACATTATCTCTTAAACTATGCGTCGAAATAACATGGTATAAAGAACAAAGTTTATCTTCATAAAATTATCTTGATGATGAAGTAACTTTCGTTCGTTAGGATAAATAGGCCATGCCTAATGATAACGCTCAAAAATCACTTTTAAATTTTCAATACTTTTTTGTCACAAAATACCAAATTATGGCTTATGTATAAGAAATAGACATATGGTATCGCGGACTTTTTTTAGACAGAGTAAAGGTCTATATTTTTCTACAACATTGTATCCCTAACGATAACACCAGCGTACGCGGATAAATCATTTCGGGAGTGCTTTTTCTTCTGACTTGCTTAACAAATATCCATATTTAAGGCTAGCTAAGTAATATAGCTTAATGCTAGATAGCCTATACTATTCCACATGAATCTGGCTATAATATACAAAAATAATTTTTCAAATCGGACTGGTAGTTCCAGAGATTAGCATTATATTATATATTATATATTAGTATAGATAATTGTTAAATCTTGAACGCGTCCAAGAGTGACGTCACGCATGGGAACGAACTGGCCGGTCGCGGCCATTACGCTTCGAGCTCCGCACACAGCAACAAGCTTTAAATTTAATTATTTGTAATTACTAATTAAATAGCATATTAAATGTACTGCATTTCATTGCGGAGTTTTCATTGCAATATCCTCAAGAAATTGAAGACCAGCGTGATCAATATGGTGACCTCGACGTGATTTATGCGAGAAAAACATCCAGCATATCGAAGATTTCGAAAAATATACCGAACTAAGACGAACCCAACCTCAAGGAATCCGCCAGCCACCAGCTGCAGCCATTGTTCCGAGGGAAGTTCTTTTTTATTTTCCTTTCTATTTATCCATCCTACCTGTTTCAATTTGCGTAGTCTTTAACGTGGACAACGCCTTTAGCTACATACATCTACCGCCATCTTCAAAATATAAAAACGCTAAAATTATTACTTGTTATTAATTGAATTACGTTCATTGTACGTCAATTTAACGAATAATTTATTACATGCAACGTCAATTTAAGTATAAATAAGCATTCTTAACAAAACAATATATAATAGTAGTTTCATATCATTACGCAAACATTGCAATTCAAGTTAACTAGTGTTCATAATTGTAAAACAATTAAAATAACCTTAATATTTATTTTATTTATAGTTTGCAATTAAAGAAAACATATTGCATTCTAAATATAGTGGTATAATCTATATATTTATTTTGCAACGCCCCAATTTAAAAAGATTTAAAGGAATTGTAGATATTAAACATAGTTGCCGACTATTCCAGGCGTATTCCGGTAACGAAGATTTGCTGTTGCAACAAGAACAATATCAATCGTCGTGCAATCATCGCCTGCAAAACCGGTTTATTAACTCGTCACTTCATTGAACGTAAAGTATTCACTGTTTATTGTTAACATTGTACATTTAGTGTGAACTAAATTACCTGTATATTTACCTTTTGCGAAGTTATTTACACCGTCAAAATGAGTGAATTAAAAGAACTTATTAAACAAAGGGGTCATATTAGAGCTCGACTTACTCTATTTGAAAAATATTTAACACCCTTAATGCATTGCAAAGAAACTAATACATTGAAGATACATGAGCTCAATCTTCGATTAAATAAATTACGTGACCTTTCATGTACCTTTGAGGAAGTTCAATCAAAAATTGAGATGTTGGATGAAGACACTGGCAAACAAGTAGAAGAACGCGAGACAACAGAGAATTCATTTTTTTATTTGATTGCTCAAGCTCAATCCTTGTTAGAGTTTTTCGAAAATTCAAATAGGGTTGAATCTTCATGCAACCAAACATGTAATAGTTATAGCAATTTAAAGTTACCGCCTTTAAAAATCCCACCTTTTGACGGCGCTCCAAATAAGTGGCTTTCCTTTAGGGATACATATTTATCTTTAATTCACAACAATGAAAATATTGACGATATTAGTAAATTTCATTACCTTAAATCATATTTAGAGAGAAATGTTTCTTCTGTCATTAACTCTGTTACTGTATCTTCTAAAAATTATGCAACCGCTTGGCAACTACTTTGCGAACGGTATGATAATAAGCGTTTATTGATAAATGAGCACATAAAGGGGCTATTTTCAATTGAACCGTTACATAAAGAGACTGAGGCTGGCATTCGTAATTTAATTGATAAGTTATCGAAAAATCTGAGTGCTTTAAATTCTTTAGGTGAACCCACTGACAAATGGGATACAATTATTATTTATATTGCCTCGACAAGGTTAGACAGTGCGACTGCTAGGAAATGGGAGGAATTTCGAAGCAATACAATTTCTCCTAACTTAGAAGAGTTCTATTCATTTCTTCGTCAACGCGCAATGGTTTTGGAAACCATGAATGCTAATAGGTCATGCAAAAATGAAAAACGTTATAGTGCAACAAAAACGAATTCATTTGTTACTTCTTTTACCCAGTCCTCCTTTGACAAGCAGTGTGCAATCTGTAACAAAGGTCATAAATTATATGAGTGTTTAAAATTTAAATCTTTACCTGTTGAAGAGCGTATTTCTAAGATTTCCCTATCAAAATTATGTAGCAACTGCTTTCGCGGCGGCCATCAGGCATTTCAGTGCAAGTTGAGTGGCTGTAGAATTTGCAAGAAAAAACACAACACTCTATTACATAAACAACATTCCTCACAAATTATACGCATGCAACAACTTATATCACAATAAAGCAAAACTACACCACAACAAAACCTACAAGAACTAACATCTACTAATAATAATAATTTTACAAAAACAAGTGAAGCAAACTTACCTAACATTACAGTTGACTCAAACGTACCCAGCCCCTCTTCTCTTGTTTCTATGTCTGCTGTCTCCACAAATCAAGCCGTTCTTTCTACTGCGTTGGTAAAAATGACAAACAATAACAAGGTTTTTATGTTGAGGGCTTTACTAGATTGTGGCAGCCAATCATCTTTTATTAGTGAAGGGGCTCAAAAGAAAATGGGCTTTTACAAAATAAAGGAATCTTACAAATGTGTGTCAGGTATAGGTAATACTGTTTTAAATATTACTGAACATTGCTCAATACAGATACATTCACTATATAATTCATTTAATATATCAGTTAAATGCTATATTCTTCCTAAAATTACTGATTGTCTCCCTCATGCTACAATTCGTTATCAAGAATTAGGTATTCCAAACAATGTACAACTTGCAGATCCAAAGTTTTACCAACCTTCCGATATTGATTTACTATTGGGTGCTGACACATTTTGGGCGCTGATTGGAACGAATAGAATAAATAAAAGAATAAATAAAGGCCTCAAAGGCCAATATTACTAGAAACACAATTAGGGTGGATAGTGGCTGGCCCCATGGGAGAAGGTTATTTTAACAGTAACAATTCAAATATACAATGTAAATTTTTGAATGAGATTTGCAAACAATTATCAAAGTTCTGGGAACTTGAAGAAGTTCCTAATGTTACGTACAATAAAGACAATCATTGTGAAACAGTATTTAATACAACTACTCGCCGTGAAGACGACGGTAGATTTTGTGTACAAATTCCATTAAAAGATTCTGTAGAAATTTTAGGTGATTCATACAATATTGCAGAAAAAAGGTTTTTCCAACTTGAGAAAAAATTAAACAACAACGATAAATTAAAACAAGAATATCAACATTTTATTAAAGAATATGAGCGTTTAGGTCACATGACCAATGTTTCTAAGCCTCTATTCGGTTGTTATCTTCCACATCATGCTGTAATTAGAGAAAATAGTGAGACTACGAAGCTTCGTGTAGTTTTTGATGCTTCTGCAAAAACGTCTACCGGAATATCACTTAACGACATACAACATATCGGCTCTGTAGTACAGGATGATTTATTTTCAATTTTGTTAAGATATCGGCAACATAAATACGTTGTCACAGCAGATGTGGAAAAAATGTATCGCCAAATCATGGTAGATCCAAATCAGCGAAATTTGCAAATTATTTTATGGCGTGACGAACCATCACAGCAAATTAAAATATATCAATTAAATACAGTGACGTATGGAATGGCATCGGCGCCATTTCTGAGTACACGTTGTCTATTGCAACTTTCAAAAGAATGCAAAGATAATAAAATAGCACAATTAATAAAGACAGACTTTTATGTTGATGACTTTCTTTCTGGCGCTGAAACTGAAAGTGAATTACAAAATATAATTAAATCAGTCACTACAGTTCTCAGTACAGCCTGCTTTCCGCTAAGAAAATGGCGAACTAATGCACATATTCACCTTCAAGGTGAATCAAATACATCGTTGCCAAAAAATTTAGATTTGACTTCGCAATCCAGCGTTTTAGGTCTGAAATGGGATCCAACTAAGGACGTTCTTCGATTTCCAGTTAACATACAGTTAGATCAAAATATTACCAAAAGAACGATTTTGTCCAATTCAGCCAAGTTATTCGACCCACTAGGTTTGCTTAGTCTTTGTACCATCATACCTAAAATAATGCTACAAAAATTATGGTTGACAAAACTTGATTGGGATGATTCGGTGGATAATGTATTAAAGGCAAAATGGCAAGGTTTCATAAATAATTTAAACACCGTATCGTTCATTGAAATACCTAGATGCGTCCTCATTAATAAACCTGTAGTGATAGACTTACATACATTCTCGGTCACAAGTAGCATATGCTTCTGCAGTCTATCTCAGATCAGTTGATGGTTCAGGTAATGTTCTGGTCAGATTACTTTGTGCGAAAACTAAAGTTGCTCCAGTTAAACCAACGACAATACCTCGATTGGAACTGTGTGGTGCCTTGCTTTCGGCACGATTAAGTGTTAAAGTATTAAAGGCTATTCGTTGCAAAATTGATTCAGTCTATCATTGGACTGACTCTACAATAGTTTTGGGCTGGCTATCCTCTCAACCATGCGATTTGAAACCATTCGTTTCAAACCGCGTTGGTGAAATAAGAGAACTTACTAGTGCAGATGTTTGGAGGCACGTCCCTGGAGATAAAAACCCAGCAGATCTAGCGTCACGCGGTTTAAATCCTAAATTAATTAATTCTGCCACGCTTTGGTGGCAAGGACCGTTGTTTTTAACCGAAAACTCGTGTAATTGGCCCAAAATTATAAATATTAAAAATATTGGTAATTTACCTGAAATGAAAGCTTATACTAAAACACTAGAACCTACAACTACACTACACGCCTCAACTACAGTACAATCTACAACTACACTACAATCTACGTGTTCATCAAATACTACTTTAGCTGTTAGCCAGTTAATGATAGTAAATGTGGAAAGATTTTCAAGGTTCACAACATTACAAAGATCTTTAGCTTACGTTCTACGTTTTATTCATAACCTCAAACATAAACATCACAAATTCACTGGCCCCTTAACAACCAAGGAATTAGAGTCATCTTTAGAAATATTAATAAAACAACATCAGAACGAATGCTTCGCAGATGAAATTAAGGTTTTAAAGTCTAAGGGAAACTTACCAAATAAGTCCCGCTTATTGGCATTAAGTCCATTTATCGATGCACGTGAAATAGTTCGCGTTGGCGGCCGTACTAAAAACTCCAATGAAGCTTACGAAAGAAAATACCCAATTTTATTAGAAACGAAAAATACCTTTTGTAAATTACTATTTGTTCACTATCATAAAAAACTTTTACATTGTGGACCTCAACTCTTACTGACCGATATAAGAAGCAAATTTTGGCCTTTAAGAGGTAGAGTATTAGCAAGATCCACTGTCAACAACTGCCAACTGTGTAAAAGAATAAAGGCAAAGTGTTTTATTCCTATAATGGGTAATTTGCCAGCAACTAGAGTTACTCCAAATCTTCCTTTTCACGTAAGCGGTGTGGACTTTGCCGGGCCTTTTTTTTAATACTGACCGTAAAGGTCGCGGTTGCAAAATAACAAAATGTTATTTGAGTTTATTTATTTGTTTCGCTACAAAAGCCTTGCATCTCGAAGTAGCAAGCGATCTCACTACCGATATTTTTATACTATGTTTAAGACGTTTTATATCCCGAAGAGGAAAGCCTCTTAAATTATATTGTGACAATGGTAAAAATTTTGTCGGTGCAAATAATGAAATTACTAATTTTTTCAAATTTAACAGTGAAAGCATATCTGGTTTTGCAGCCGATGAAGGCATACAATTTAAATTTTCGCCTCCGTATTCCCCGCATTTTGGCGGACTTTGGGAGGCAGGTGTCAAGTCTGCTAAGTACCACGCAACTAGAATATTAGGCGACAAACATCTTACGTTTGAGGAGTTGTCTACTTTATTTGCGCAAATTGAGGCAATCCTTAATTCCAGGCCATTAACCCCTCTTTCCTCAGACCGCAATGACCTCAATCCTTTAACACCAGCGCACTTCTTGATCGGCAGGCCGCTTACGTCACTACCATCGGAAAATTTACTAGACATTAATTTAAATAGACTCGATAGGTACCGATGTCTTGAAAAGCTGCGTCAACACTTCTGGGAACGCTGGCGAAAGGAATATTTAAGCGAATTGCAACAACGGCACAAATGGCAGGTTAACCAACAAGCATTTAAGGAAGGGGATTTGGCAATTATAAAAGAAGCTAATTTACCACCGTTGAAATGGCGTATGGCGCGAATACATAAATTATATCCTGGTTCTGATGGAATTGTACGAGTTGCAGATGTATACACGAAGAATGGCATTGTGCGTCGGGCTGTCCACAACCTGTGTCCCTTGACAAGTTCATCTACAACAGGAGCACCTCAAAATCCTGAAGACTTTGAGGGGGGGGGGAGGATGTTAAATCTTGAACGCGTCCAAGAGTGACGTCACGCATGGGAACGAACTGGCCGGTCCCGGCCATTACGCTTCGAGCTCCGCACACAGCAACAAGCTTTAAATTTAATTATTTGTAATTACTAATTAAATAGCATATTAAATGTACTGCATTTCATTGCGGAGTTTTAATTGCAATATCCTCAAGAAATTGAAGACCAGCGTGATCAATATGGGATGAATGGAGATTTTCATAAGCATTATTTTTTATATGTAATAACAAAAGGTCGCACCACTTCCAATCAATTTGTAAATGTAATAGGAACCGAGTGTTGATGGCCTAAAAGACTTCATAAACCATTTCGTCCCGTTGGTGTCGTAAAAGGGGATTTGATAAAATAACAAAATATTTCTTGGCATTCAATAAAATGATAGCATAATCATTTTATTTACGCTACACATAAAATATTCAGATTAGTAACGGGGAACAGCATCTAGTGCAACATCTCTGGTACTTCGATCTATCTGCAATGTGATGAGAAGAAAAAAAGTAATAGAGAAAATATATAGAAAATCGTTAGTATATTTATTTAGTAATAAATCAAAGGTGACTCATACATTGACCTTCTCAAAACTTCTACTGAAACATCTAAGCTTCTTAATATCTTGTGCTCGTGTAATTCATCCATTTTCACTATGCTCTTACCATAATCCTGATTTACCGCTCACATGGCTTGATTTAATCATTATACCCTCTCTTTAACTCGTTGTTAAATATGGTCAGTTGTCTACTTCCTGATTTTCATGGCATGATTTACTTTTTCTATTATACATCAGCTAAACCAACTTAATCTAGATCTAATACCTTTATAGACCGCTGTACGTACGAAGATTAACGACGGGATGATGCTTTGAGAAAATTCAAACATCACATATTATGTGGTGACCATAATTAGTGTTTGTATAAAATGGCTCGTAACCGTTGTATTTTTGAAAGAATAAGGATGACAAAAGAAATTAACGAAACGAAACAAAATGACAAAAGAAATGACCATGTGCATGCAGTCTTATATATAGGAATTTTGTTGACCATGATAACCATAGGCTGCAGTTACTACTTCCAATTTAACAAAATTATTGAGTAAAAGAAGGAATTGGAGCTTTAAGCTTGCAGTAGAATATTGTGATTACTATGTAAGAAACATGATGATTTTTTGTGGAATAAATAAAATAAATTTAAAAATTAATATTCCTCTACAGAAAACTCCTATGTTAAATGTTTAAATAAATACATTTTCGAAATAAACTCTTTAGATAGTATAGAATTGACGCTGTAAGATATAAATCTTTGAATTTTGTCCAACCTGTACCAAATGCCAACAAAGCCTATTACGGAGCTTACAAACGATTAGACATGAATTATTCATGATAGAACCTATGGCACGTTGACGGCTAGGCTTATAAAGCTGTATGTTCTAAAACAGCGCATATTTTTTTTTGATTTCATAAGGGAAAACTAGTAAAGTTACAATAATTTAAATATTTTGTACGTAGAACTTTTGCAATTAAAACCATATTTTTTAAATATTACAAATTCCAATTTCATTACACAGAAAAACAAGATAAAAATAAAATACGTAAGTATGAGAAAGGATATTAAAATGTAGATTTTTTGTGATATTTGTCGATGTGGAAGACCGTGTGCTGCAGATTTATAATAGTTATGGAACGACTTGGGAGAGACAACAGACTTGCGAGAACAAAATAACAGCTTAATGCTGCATCGTTTCATATGGTTAGTGTAGAGAACTAAACATCGCTTTTACAGATTATTAAGGTATTTTACCTAAGACAGCAGAGCTGACAAATCGTAATATACTTTGATTTTAATAATCGAGTATATATTATGTAAGTATAAGCCACAGCATCCATTTACCTTTGGGTAGACTGAGTTCTAATTCGTATAAAAAAGAATCGACCATGCTAACGGATTTATTAAGCCATGAGATGAAGCTAAAGCCAGACATTTTCGGTAACAGGAGGATAAAGCACAATTTTTTTGTAATTAACTAAATATAAATTGAGAAAGGAGTTGCGGTCCTGCAGGTTATTCACCATCATCATCATTATCAGTATTAAAGCTGAATAAGGGCCTCCTTCAAAGAAGGCCAAAAGCGCGGTCCTGAGCCACCAGTATCCAATGAATCACTGCACCTATTACCAAGTTATCACTCCATATAATGGGGGCTGATTTACACTTCCCTTACCAGTACGAGGCCGCCACTCGAAAACCTTTCTTCTCCAGCAGTTGTCAGTTCTTTGAGATATATGGCTGGCCTACTTCAGTTTACTGATCCGTTGGGCTTTTTGAATACAGCATATGTGCAATATATTCTTTGAGGTTAACCTACATAATTGAAAAACCCTTTGTGTGATTGACTGTGCATATATGTGATTATCTGATTTAAATAAGACATAATAAGATAGAAAGACAAAAGTCTGTGCTTTGGAACACCACCCTGCTGGCACCTATTAAATTTAGGATTCGAATTTTAAATGCTGAAGTGACTGGCGGAGAACTAAAACTCCATTAATTCCTAATTATTTGAAAAACATTTGGAGAATTTTGAAGAACATCAATACATACTTCGTAACCCTTCCAGAAATAAAAGGAGGCTTGTATTTTCACTAAGCGTTTGAAAGTCTCCAAAGGTGATTATAAATTCCAGTGATACGTGATTTGTATATTTTTAAAATATTTTTTTTGCAAAGTAAATTTAAGTAATAGCTGCGCAGAAACAGTTTGAATCGTTTAAATTTCATACAGTATGCAAGCGATATGAGTTTGAACGAAAATAATTAAAATGCAAAATTGCAATTTAACGGTCAGATTTTGATTACCTATTAACTATATGTTTGTAAACAAAATGTATTTCGTGGTCTTGTGTAAAGTCGCTAAAAATATTTATTGTATGAGATGTAACATATTATATTACATCTCAATGTGAATGGTTTCATTTAAAACTACTGTGAGCGATATTAATTTAGTGTGAGATGCAATCCAATTTATTTTATATCCCATTGTGAAAAGCGACATTTAAAGAAGCACAGGAGCGTCTTGATGTTTTCTTTCTACTCCATTATATCCTTCAAGCCGAAATTCAGTGACGACGGCCAATCATAACGGGTAATCTATTCTATTTGCGCAGGACAGGATTCTTCCTAATGGAATAAAATAATTTTTATTCATAACAGATTACGAGCAAACTTATTGTGTCATTTAAGCTTTACTACCGGTTCGGTAAAACTTCTGTCCTGGGAAGAACCAGCAAAAACATAGCAAGACTTTTTTTTTAATAAAATTTATTTATGATATATTATTTCATACAATTAGTATATAAACATCAATAAACAGCATAGTAGCGATAACTACATTCTCAGGGGTTATTATCTATCATGTGCTCTTTAGTAGAACCTTACTAAACAATGTTTGCTCAATAAATATTTCAAACCTTTTGATAGATAAGATCTGCATATTTTCTGGGACTTTATTGTAGAAATGTATACAATGACTCGTGAAGGAAATAATGACTCTTTGAAGTTGAGTAATTGGTATAACTAACATGTGCTTGTTTCTAGTTAACAGAATGTACATGAATATTTTTGATAAAACTATTTTTGATTTTGTGTAAATACATTAAGTTATCGTAAGTATACTGAGAGGCCAAAGTTAATATGTTTATTTCTTAATTTTTTCTGTAAGGGATTACTTATCTACATGACATAAGCTATACCTTCCTCTTCTGCAAAACAAAAATAGTTTTAATGTCAATCATATTATCCCATAGCAAGTATCATATCGTAGTCCATTAGGACGGCAATTCGACACGACCGGCGAGAGGTTGAGAAGGAAGGAAGAGGAGAGAGGACTAGAACATAAAGCCGTTGGACCTGCGCGGGCGCATGTTTTACGTTCTTTCCCAAGTAGGGGGGTAAAACACTGCCAACTTCCTAAGTTCGGACTGTCACTGAGACTTTCTTAATAGAAAAATTCAATAACTGAGTTTGACCCGGATTCAAACTTAGGACCTCATGATCAGAAATCGCACTTACGACCACTAGGCCAACGAGGCAGTCTTCTTTATTATCCTTTTAACAAGAAATATAATTTAAAAAATAATATCAGTAATAATACCCAGTCATTTCCCGTCACTGTCAGGATTTTATGTGTGTGATATACTGAAGATGGCATCTCGGTTAGTTCATCAGGCATTTTTCTCCGGTTGTTCAACTCTTTTTAACTATGAGTATTTTCACATACACTATCTACTAGTTTAAACATTCGTCAGACGCTTGCTCTGTACAATTAATTGAATTTAAAATGGGCTTATTAAAACAATCACCAAAAATCACGTATGGAGGTCCGAGACATGTAAAGAACATAATTATAATTATGTTTCACATAATATAGCCATCTCTAACACTCCCTTACGATGTAAAAAATAAATGTTCTGAGAGGAACGACACAAAAAAAAAAAATTTAAGGGCCAATAAAATATATAATTTATTTACATTCAGTATATTTCAACTAATTCAAAACAATATATTTTAAAAGTCTCCGTGATCGCGAGGGTGAAAACTGGTAGCGATCACCGAATGGTTAGAGGCACACTGAACCTAAACGTTAAATTGGAGAGGTCTCGTCTAATGAAGTCAACGCTCCGTCCCCCTCGTACTCGGTTCCGAACTCCCGAAACCTTTCAGCTCGAGTTACAAAACCGTTTTCAGTGCCTAGAAGACTGCAATGAAGTGGACGATATGAATGACAAGCTCGTGGAAACTGTCCATGCGGTCGGAGCTTAGTTCTGCAAGACCCGCCGCAGAAGAACACAAAAACTCTCCGATCACACTCTTAATCTCATGGCTGTTAGACGGGAGATGAAGCTACATTCTTCAACAGACTTGACAGCATACAGGCATCTGAACAGACAGATCTCCAAATGCATGCGGCGGGACTTACGCAACTTCAATACAGCTCGTATTGAAGAAGCGATCTAGCGGAACCAAGGCTCCAAAGTCTTTTCCAGAGATCTGTCTGCCAGAAAGAGCCAACTGTCAAAGCTGAAGACAGAATGTGGCAGCATCGTTTCCGGGACACCTGAGATTTTCAGTGAGATTGAGAGGTTCTATGGGCAGCTGTACACGTCATCGTTGGACCCACACGCAAGTGTGAGTAACGATCCAAGAGCGAGTCTGAGCGAGATTAGAATGGCTCTCCAGCACCTTAAAAACGGTAAGGCCCCAGGCGAGGATGTAATTACAGCAGAGCTTCTGAAAGCGGGTGGAAGACCGGTACTTGAAGTTCTTCAGAAGCTCTTTAATTCCGTCCTCCATGGTGGCATTACACCGGAGGCGTGGAGCAGAAGTGCGGTGGTCTTGTTCTTCAAGAAAGGTGACAACGCTCTCTTGAAGAACTACAGACCGATTTCCCTTCTGAGCCGCGTCTACGTGCTATTTTCGAGAGTCACATACATACGCTTCGGCAAATTGTACAGAAGTCCGAAGACTACAATTTGCCACTATGTCTGGCGTATGTGGACTATGAGAAAGCCTTTGATTCCGTCGAAATTTGGGCGGTGCTGCAGTCCCTTCAGCGGTGCCAAGTTGACTGTCGGTATATCGAAGTGTTGAAGTGCTTGTACAGTAGGGCTACGATGGCTATCCGAGTACAGAACCAGAGTACGAAACCAATCCAATTGCAGAGAGGTGTAAGACAGAGTGACGTCATATCCCCGAAACTCTTCACCGCTGCATTGGAAGACGTTTTCAAGCTTCTGGACTGGAAAGGATACGGTATCATCATCAATGGCGAGTACATCACTCACCTTCGATTTGCCGACGATATAGTCCTTATGGCAGAATCGCTGGAGGACCTAAGCACTATGCTCAATGACCTCAATAGTGTTTCCCAACGGATAGGTCTTAAGATGAACATGGACAAAACAAAGATCATGTTTAATGTCTATGTCACACCTATGCCGGTAGTTGTTGGGAGCACTAAGCTCGAAGTTGTTGACGAGTATGTTTACCTGGGACAAATAGTCCAACTAGGTAAGTCCAACTTCGACCGAGAGGTCAATCGACGGATTCAACTCGGCTGGGCGGCGTTCGGGAAGCTACGACACATCTTCTCGTCAGACATACCTCAAAACCTTAAAACGAAATTGTACAACCAGTGCGTGTTGCCAGTGATAACTTACGGAACTGAGACGTGGTCCTTCACTGCTGGCCGTATGAGGAAGCTCAAGGTTGCTCAGCGAGCTATGGAGAGGGCTATGCTCGGAGTTTCTCTGCGTGATAAACTTATGAATGAGGATATCCGCAGCAGAACCAGAGTAACCGACATAGCCCAACGGATTAGTAAGCTGAAGTGGCAGTGGGCCGGCCATATAGCTCGAAGAACCGACAACCGATGGGGAAGAAAGGTTCTCGAGTGGCAGCCTCGTACCGGTAGGCGAAGTGTATGGCGTCACCCCACGAGATGGAGTGTCGACCTGGTAAGAAATGCAGGAAGTCGATGGATGCAGGTGGTTTAGGACCGTGCTTTGTGGCATTCTTTGGGGGAGGCCTATGTTCAGCAGTGGACTTGTGAAGGGCTGTAATGATGATGATGATGATATTTTAAAATGGTCAAATATAAAAATCAACCGCTATATAATATACGTAATCCATGTCGTACGTGAAGACATTTAGTAAGTGAACAAGAAAACAGGATACACTGACAATTAGAGAAAATGCGTTTTATGACCATAAATGTTTTTTAGAATTGATAATGGATTGATCAAATGAAGTTGATTACTTAATTTCAGAGTAACCAGATTCTGAATTAATCTTCAAATTTCAATTTATATTTATGTGATCAAGCCCATTATTTTTTTGACATTTCGAATTCTTCAAATTCTTTCCAATCTACCACAAAATGCTAGCTGCATTCGTAGCCAATTCTGTTAGAAATTCTAAGCGCACACTCTATGCGGTAATAATCGCATTCACTAACAATAAATAAACAGCAGGTTGAAACAACTTATGTTTACGTCTGTTCCTATTTTGAACAAACAAACAACGTTATCGATATATTTCTTGGTGTATACCGTTACTTTTATTTTTCTTGACACACCGTGAAAAATTACTTGTTTTTGTTATTATAGCTAGAACTTTGTAGACAAAAGCATAAGGTTGAAATTTTATTTCTAAGCATTCGTTACAAATGTCCCCAGGTGGTAGACCCGAGCGAAAATTGTAGTGTAATATTCAGAATGCGAAATCCGATTTCAAATCACGTTTTATTTTAGTATTTTAACAGCACCCGTGTTAAAGTTAGTTGGAGTTATTTTAAGTTCGAAATATTTTTTGCGAACATTTAAAATTTATTAGTCTATTGTTAACGGCCATGAAATTCAATTTAGGAACGTTTAGTGTATTTTCTTTATTCATTGTATATAATTTAGTGCGTTTTTTATTTATTAAACTTTTACTCAACCATATGTTTCCAAAAATATACGACGACGGAAGTGTCAAACTTGAGGTCTCGTGAGACCACAATTTTTGACCACGGTCCTATTCTAAGGATGGAGTCCAAAAAAGTTATAGGTTCCCTGTATCTCCCAGGTTACGTGGGACTGGTACCACTACGCTCTCCGATCAGATCTTTAATCTAAATGGAAGGCCTCAGTAGACAACTTTTATCAAAGCATATCATGCATGCAGAGCACATTGCTCTGCATGCATGATACCACTATGATATAACGACATCAATTTTGTGTTACAGGATTCTGAGTGGCGTTTCACCTTGTTGTTAGGAAACGCGTTGATATGGCATACACACCGCTGACTGCTTTTCACTAAGAACTAAAGGAAAGACCTGAGTTGTATGCGTGAAACGTTGCAGGGTCTTCGGCGTACATAAAAATCATACACTCTTTTATTATAGTGTCATATGTGGCGGTCATTTGAGTTAATAGACTACAAGCCACTACGCCACAAACACAGTCGTACGCTTTACACTTTGACCTAAAGGGAAGGCACTAAAAAAAAACGTGCAGCGGTGCAGGGCGATTGGCGTGCTTGTCACACTCTTATATTCTGGAAGACGGTTACTTTAATTGTATAGAAATCGCGCAGGGACGCCGCACAGACTGTCGTATTTTTCCACTTAGACCTAAAGAGAAGGCCTCAGTAGAGCTTGTAGCGGGCAAGGTTTAGCGGTGTCAAGCACAACATGTTGTATAGTTTTGCAGTATCCTGTGTGGCAGTCACTCAAATAGTATAACGAGCGCGCATCTATATCACATGCCCCAATAAGCGTTGTCCACTGAACGCTAAAACTGACATTTTTCTTTCTTCAAATATTTATTTATTTATATATTAATACGGATATTTATAAAGTTTATAAGCATGTATACACATTACATATATGTATGTATGTATTATTGTATGTAAATATATGTTATATTTATTTCAATATATGTTGTGTATGTGTATGTATGTAATATATATATATATATATATATATATATATATATATATATATATATATATATATATGTATACATTATATTTTAATATAAATAAACTTTATTTATGTATTATGTTTAGCACCTGCCTACAATTGTCTTTGGCACCCAGGGTTGATTGGCAGTGAATGCCATATGGCATTAAGTCCGCCCTATGTACCCTTTACCTTAAGGTGTTACATTTAAGTTTTTAAATAAATAAACTATTAAACTCAAACTCCATATTGTCTTTACATGTTTCAAATTTTTGCTGTTTATTGGATAATAGTAATTATCATCCTATCCTATCTCATGGGTATCGTTAGAGGCAATTTAGTATAGAACTAATATATTTAGGCTGCTAGCCCGAAGATATTTAATTAGTAGCTTAGATAGAAAAAAAAACCCTTCCTGGGACACATTGATAAAAAAACTGCAGTTATCAATCTGCTTGCAAATATGACAATGCAAAAATATAGGAATCAATCCAATCAATAAATATATTCTTTATTGTACTCCAAAAAATGTTAAAATTCAAACAAAATGAAATAAATTATATAGCGGTAGAATATAAGCGAGTTATCAATGACAACCTTTTTGCGAAAAGAACTGTTGTTTACGAATACAATGATTGGGTAATATCACAGTAGACATAAGTGTCCCTATAGTCACTGTAGACAAAATTGTCCCTAGATAAAGGGCTAAATCTATAGCCTATAATTGAAGAGCGTATAAGTGCTAAGCCTGCCGAAATCGCGTGAAGGCGAAAAAATCCGTAAAAATTAGTTTCCATTTATTCAATTATATAGCAAATGAGTTACTTACATATGCCCAACGAATAAGTAAGCTATGAACCGGCTATATAGCTCGAAGAACCGACCACCGATACGAAAAAAAGGTTCTCGAGTGGCAGCTTCGTACCGGTAGGTGAAGTGTAGGGCAACCCCCTATTAGATGGAGTTACGACCTGGTATGACATGAATGAAGTCGATAGATGCAGATAGCTCAGAACCGTGTTTTCTAGCATTTCTTGGGGGTGGCCTATGTTAATCAGTGGACTTGTGAAGGGCTGTAATGATAATGATGGTAATGATAATTTGTTGTGTAATTATATTTTTTTAACTTATTATAAGCCAATGCTCAACAACAATCCTGCCTGGTGGTAAATGTAAAAGTTAAAAGTTTCATAACCTCCATACTAGGAAGAACTAGCAGGAAACCCAGCGGAACTTTTTACAAATATTTATTAACAATATAATATATAGTACAATTATATTTTTTTAACTTATTATAAGCCAGTGCTAGAGCACAATCCCAACTGGTGGTAAATCCTATTTTACGCGTTGCCATACCGTTCATCAGACAAAGTTAAAACTTTGTCAACTTCTTGTTTGCACTTGCGCGAAGTTTATAGGCATAGTACAATTAACTTACAGGAGGTGGCGCGAGTATCACAAAAACAAATTTATTTTAAGGTTATATAGTATTCAATTTCAAAGAATGTATTATCATACTTAATGAAACAATATAACTCTTCCAAATTTAAAACGATATTTCCACAATTACTTCTTCTGCAGCAGCAAATCTCCGGGTAACGGCTAGTTTGTAATAGATGTTATTAAAACAACTTTAAAAAATGAGTATTTTATTGAAAATATTATACATAAATTATTAAATAATATACGTAATATATGTATGAATAATACTTTTCAATTAAAAATTAAAAATATGCGTAAATAATACAATAGTTACAAGCATTGTTGAATCCACACATTTGTCTTATTTTAAGGTCAACCCGCTTAGGGTAATTCCCAGTTTACTTCATCGTCGTATTTTTCAGTGTCCTTAAGTGGAACAAATACTGGCATTTTAGCAAGTGCACCTGAAAAGAAAAGAAGAAAATAAATTAATCATACTACAAGTGAATTAGTTTTTCTTGAAGGCTACGACAAGTAACTCATTTGCTAGATTATTGAATGAATTATAGTAAATGTTTAAAACCTTGTCAAATGAAAAAAAATACATTACCAGTAATAATACCACCAACAATAGAAATCCCCAAAGTGACAGCTAATGCCAGTAACTGATAGAGGGCTTGATTTCCAGATGATCTGCCGGTACCGTCCTGCAAAATTAAAATGTATTAATTATCCTCGATGATAGTTTGTGAATATATCTGCGAAATAACTAAAGTCAACGGTATAACCTCCACCCTATACTGTTAGTAAAGTTAAATGGTAACGGGATAGTAATATCTGCAAATTGTCACAAAAGCTATAAATGTGAGGTCATACATGTAATGTTGCATGACCGCAGAATTAATGATCGATGCAAGGCGACTGACAGCAACTATATACTAAGTAGTAGGACTCTTATTCTACCTAGGTGTCCGCCTGGGTAGGTACCGCCCTCTCATCTATTTTAACCGCCAAATAGCGGTGCTCGTACTGCTGTGTTCCTAGATAAAGGTTATAAAATCTTCTTTAAAGCCCGTAAAAGACCACTGCGAATCTCTACCGTTGTAGGGGTGATTGGTTTTAGTTGTCATACTTGGCAGGCTAACAGGCTTATTCACGAGAACAAAAATAAAGTAAAGTATAAGTATATTATATGGGTAGGTCGGGTGACCAGATCCCCCTGTCCCAAATTAATATCGAGGTCACAATCTTGAACATGGTTTCGTCACAGTATATTAATACTAAACGTTTACATATTATGTATACATATTTTTTTCACAATTAAGTTGTAGCGCATTTTAACTCAGTCACTTAAGTCATTTAGTCACTTAAACCATTTCATCATATGACTTTTCTTCTCCGAACTATTATAATACTCTTCTCATTTTCATATATTGTTATCGCATTTGAATACTTTCTTTTATTTCATATATTTACTTTATTCTTAGTTAACCATTACTTATTTTCCATTTTAATTTTTTGAACTTTAGCTATTCATTAAATATTTGTGTCGCTTCTTTCACGTACACGTCTCTCGTAAATTACATGACCAAGACAATGACTAATAACTTTTCATTCACTTCTTTACATAAATAGCATTTCAGCTCCTATAATTTATTATTTAATTGCACCAATACTTTCACGAACACGGCTCGGCGTACATACACGATCAAGTTAATCGACAATATTCCTATATAATTCTTGATAAATTCTCATTTCACTCAATAACAATAGTTAGTGACTCATTCCGGTTTTTATCTAATCCAAACAGATTTTAAAAATTAATCAGTTATTAGGTTTTCAAAACTCTCAGCTTATCAGGCATATTGTATGTGGATATGCTAATCTCCGATTATTTTTCTTTACCTTTGTCACACTTTTTCCTATTTCGGTCAATATTTTTCATTCATAATTATGTATTCCTTAACTTATCCAGGAATTCACTTACGTATTTTATAAATTATATCATATTTATAGTCTCGTATAATATTTATTTACATCATTGTCAGTCAGGGTTTGAGGCTAACAATATGGGTACAACAAAATTTAAATTAATTAATTGTTCTCGTATACATAATATAATGAGTTCCAAAATCGTATTAAACGAAGTACCTAATTATTTTCATAATCCACAGAAATAATACAGATATTAAAATTTTACTATTTCCCCAAAAAATAATGAATTATAAAAATTTAAAGTTTATGTTTTGAAAATTCAATCAATATAAAACCGAGATTAATAAATTATTACATTTCATATTAAGATAGAGAACAAAGAAGTCAAAGCAACGAAACCATTTTTAGTAAAAATAACATAATCACTTAAAAACAGACAGATCAAAATACAAATTGTAATCCTAGCAGCGCAAGCAATTTGACGCACCTTTGTTTTAAATCCAAAGTACGTATATGGAATCGTTTGTGATTACATCGAACTATGACCACACGGTGTAGTTTATACCTAATTTTAAGATAACTTGTATAATTTGTAATAGGTAATATGAATGCACGTAAAATTTAGCTCAAAATCATAATTTTATACAGAATATTAGTTTTAAATACATCGAAAAATACATTAGCTTTTTTTTTTTCATAATTTACTTTCGTTAGAAATATGATGCTATTTTTTTCGTATACACAGCATTATTATAAAATTACTACAACTACTATTGAGTTTATATAACAAAACATTAATTTATTTAAACATTCAAAAGAACAATTTCAATTTTTAAATAGGTCAACATATAACTTTAAGGATTTACATTGCCTTTAGAGAAGAAAAAAAAAACATTTAACAATAGCGAATGTTTAAAAGCCTTTTAAAAATTGTATACATTTTATATTAAAAGAATACAGAAAAATACCACGAAACGTAACACATTGTTATTTCAACTCTAAATTTGGTAAAATTCAGTACGTAAAAATGTAATCTTTCATAATATTTCACAATTTTTTTGTTATTACTGAATAGAAGGGAACATAAAATCGTCTAAAAAATTGCCTCAATACAAATGCCACTGAAGCGCTTAAGTAACTTAATTTATAATATTGTAATATGATTCCTTTTTTTTAAACTATAATAAAATAACAAATAAATCGTTAATATTAAGTATCTAATAATTAATTTCAACTTAAACATAATATATTAAATACAGAATATTAAATATATTACTTTTTTTATAATAGTTATAAAACTTTTTAAAGAAATCTTAAAAATAGATGCCAAAAAATTCGCTGATCTAATGTTACCTCAAATTTTGTTCATTGTTCTTTTTGGCTAAATTTTCATATTCTTCTGGACGTAGCTTGCAAGTTGCAGTTTTTTCTTAAATTTTGGTCTTTGGTCATTATATAAAAAATCACTTTTTATTTTCCTCAGTCTTTGTTAGTTGCCTTCATAGTACTATTATATATACTTTTACATTATACATTTACATTATATTACTTCATATACATTATACTTTTTAATTCTTCAGTCAGCTTCTGTAAAATTATTATTGTGGCCTCTTCTTGTATTCATATTTATTTATTTTTCGTCACATCATCCAGTATTGCGTCCATTCCGTTACAATATAATTTTTGTCAATAATTTTACTCATGTTTCATTATTTAATTTAGTACGCTCGCACGCACGGACGCACGCACGCATGCAAGAAAGTACTCACGCACGCACGCACGCACACAAACACACACATACACACACACGCACACACACACACACACACACACACACACACACACAAACGCGCACACAGTGTGTGTGTGTGTGTGTGTATACACAATCAATGTGATACTTTTGGTATTGTTGTATTTTGAATTCGAATTTTGCTAATTTTATATGACAGAAACGTGTGCGTTGGCGAGTTCGTGCGCGCGCTGCGCACGCGCGTGTGTGTGTATGTGTGTGTTCCACTCGCAATGTTCACTTATCTATCTGTCTGCCTGTCTGACTATCTACTTATCTTTCCGTCTGTCCACGAAACAATAGTGCAAATATTTTCTGAATTAGCTCATACTTTATCAATATAACTTAAATTTTACAGTTTAATTCAACAGCTGGACACAGCCTCCTCTTATATTTGAGAGGTTTTTTGACAAATTAGGCCGCCATGCTTCTCCAGTGCGTGTTGGCAGACTTTTTAAGTCTTCCAAATATTTTATTTCTCAGACATGCAAGTTTCCTCACGATGTTTTCCTTAACCGCCGAGAACATAGTAAAGTTTTAACTAACAATTTCATTAATGCTGGTGGGGACCGAACCTGGGTGTTCTTTTGACAATGCATCTTACTTTAATATATTTATCATTTACCAACCCATACCTGTTTCATTTCTTCAAATATCCCTTCCAACTCCTTTCCATATCCATGACTTGTAGCTAGAGCAGCAAACAAAATAGAGAGAAGTCCTGAAAGTATCCCTGGCATACCGTGAAGATTGTTTACACCACACGTATCTATGATGCCAAAATTTGTTAGTTTCGGCTGTAACAAATTATTACATACATTAATTGTAATTAGTATTAAATATTCCAACATCATTGCCGTGTAGTGGCGGTCAAGAATATCCACTACCCCATATCCTCCCGTGGGTGTCGTAAAAGGCGACAAAGGGAAACAGGCAGGAGATGGGCAGCAGCATCTTCCTGATAATAGCCAAATTACAATAAAAAAAAACTGCGGTTGCCAACCCGCTCGCCAAGCGTGGCAACTATGGCAAATACCCCCCTATGAATGACAGTAACAAAGAAACGGCCCCCAGTCCCCGGCGGCCCCGCTATTCCTGGCTACGGTGGCAACCATGGTAACGGCGGGGCAGGGGGTGCTAAGAATCTCCGGTGGAGGTTCGGTTGCCACCTTAGACGACTCGACCTGGCAACGTACAACGCACGCACCCTGAGGACTGACGAGAAGATTGTGGAGCTGGAAGAAGAGATAGACAAGTTGCGCTGGCATATTATAGGATTATCCGAAGTCCGAAGAGAGGGGGAGGACACGGTAATCCTCGAATCCGGCAACTTGCTCTATCACCGGGAGGGCGACCATCTGTCCCAAGGAGGTGTCGGATTTATCGTCCACAAGTCTCTCGTTAACAACGTTGTAAAGATCGGGAGTGTGTCGACGAGGGTTGCGTACCTTATACTCAGAATCACCAAACGGTATTCGCTGAAGGTCATACAGGTTTACGCACCAACCTCGGCACACCCCAAAGAGGAGGTGGAGGAAATGTATGAGGATATCTCTAGAGCCATGCATTCCTCCAAAACCCAATATACGGTGTTAATGGGAGACTTCAATGCAAAACTAGGCACAAGAGAGAACGGTGAGCTGAAAGTAGGGAAATTTGGAATAGGGCAACGGAACCCAAGGGGCCAGCAGCTGGCCGACTTCATGGAGAAAGAGGGACTCTTTATGATGAACTCTTTCTTCCAGAAGCGGCCCCACAGGAAGTGGACCTGGTCGAGCCCCGACGGTTCCACAAAAAATGAGATTGACTTCATTATGACGACCAGACGACAACTGTTCAGTGATGTCTCCGTGATCGCGAGGGTGAAAACTGGTAGCGATCACCGAATGGTTAGAGGCACACTGAACCTAAACGTTAAGTTGGAGAGGTCTCGTCTAATGAAGTCAACGCTCCGTCCCCCTCGTGCTCTATTCCAAAGTCCCGAAACCTTTCAGCTCGAGTTACAAAACCGTTTTCAGTGCCTGGAAGACTGCAATGAAGTGGACGATATGAATGACAAGCTCGTGGAAACTGTCCATGCGGTCGGAGCTAAGTTCTGCAAGACCCGCCGCAGAAGAACACAAAAACTCTCCGATCACACTCTTAATCTCATGGCTGTTAGACGGGAGATGAAGCTACATTCTTCAACAGACTTGACAGCATACAGGCATCTGAACAGACAGATCTCCAAATGCATGCGGCGGGACTTACGCAACTTCAATACAGCTCGTATTGAAGAAGCGATCGAGCGGAACCAAGGCTCCAAAGTCTTTGCCAGAGATCTGTCTGCCAGAAAGAGCCAACTGTCAAAGCTGAAGACAGAATGTGGCAGCATCGTTTCCGGGACACCTGAGATTTTGAGTGAGATTGAGAGGTTCTATGGGCAGCTGTACACATCATCGTTGGAGCCACACGCAAGTGTGAGTAACGATCCAAGAGCGAGTCTCATCCGACACTATTCCGAAGATATCCCGGATGTCAGTCTGAGCGTGATTAGAATGGCTCTCCAGCACCTTAAAAACGGTAAGGCTCCAGGCGAGGATGGAATTACAGCGGAGCTTCTGAAAGCGGGTGGAAGACCGGTACTTGAAGTCCTTCAGAAGCTCTTTAATTCCGTCCTGCATGGTGGCATTACACCGGAGGCGTGGAGCAGAAGTGCGGTGGTCTTGTTCTTCAAGAAAGGTGACAACGCTCTCTTGAAGAACTACAGACCGATTTCCCTTCTGAGCCGCGTCTACGTGCTGTTTTCGAGAGTCATTACGAATCGTCTCGCGCGCAGACTTGACGACTTCCAGCCTCCCGAACAAGCCGGTTTCCGAAAGGGCTTTAGCACCATAGACCACATACATACCCTTCGGCAAGTTGTACAGAAGTCCGAAGAGTACAATTTGCCACTATGTCTGGCGTATGTGGACTATGAGAAAGCCTTTGATTCCGTCGAAATTTGGGCGGTGCTACAGTCCCTTCAGCGGTGCCAAGTTGACTGTCGGTATATCGAAGTGTTGAAGTGCTTGTACAGTAGGGCTACGATGGCTATCCGAGTACAGAACCAGAGTACGAAACCTATCCAATTGCAGAGAGGTGTAAGACAGGGTGACGTCATATCCCCGAAACTCTTCACCGCTGCATTGGAAGACGTTTTCAAGCTTCTGGACTGGAAAGGATACGGTATCAACATCAATGGCGAGTACATCACTCACCTTCGATTTGCCGACGATATAGTCCTTATGGCAGAATCGCTGGAGGACCTAAGCACTATGCTCAATGACCTCAATAGTGTTTCCCAACGGATAGGTCTTAAGATGAACATGGACAAAACAAAGATCATGTTTAATGTCCATGTCACACCTATGCCGGTAGTTGTTGGGAGCACTAAGCTCGAAGTTGTTGACGAGTATGTTTACCTGGGACAAATAGTCCGACTAGGTAAGTCCAACTTCGACCGAGAGGTCAATAGACGGATTCAACTCGGCTGGGCAGCGTTCGGGAAGCTACGACACATCTTCTCGTCAGACATACCTCAAAACCTTAAAACGAAATTGTACAACCAGTGCGTGTTGCCAGTGATGACTTACGGAACTGAGACGTGGTCCTTCACTGCTGGCCGTATGAGGAAGCTCAAGGTCGCTCAGCGAGCTATGGAGAGGGCTATGCTCGGAGTTTCTCTGCGTGATAAACTTAGGAATGAGGATATCCGCAGTAGAACTAGAGTGACCGACATAGCCCAACGGATTAGTAAGCTGAAGTGGCAGTGGGCCGGCCATATAGCTCGAAGAACCGACAACCGATGGGGAAGAAAGGTTCTCGAGTGGCAGCCTCGTACCGGTAGGCGAAGTGTAGGGCGTCCCCCCACGAGATGGAGTGACGACCTGGTAAGACATGCAGGAAGTCGATGGATGCAGGTGGCTCAGGACCGTGCTTTGTGGCATTCTTTGGGGGAGGCCTATGTTCAGCAGTGGACTTGTGAAGGGCTGTAATGATGAATGATGATGATGATTCCAACATCCGAATATTATTCTATTTGTTAATTAATATTTAGAAATTATTTTTATGATAAAAAATTTAGACTTTTAATTTAATTATTATTAGCGATACCATGTAAATTGAAATTCAGTTTATAAAATAATTTTCAAACTTCTTCAATATGTCACTCACCGTCAAAAACGTATAGCCTAGTACGCTTAGAATTCCAGCACCAATACCAATGGCAATAGCACCGCCAGCACTTATATGCATATTACATACAGATCCCACAGCTACACCACCAGCCAGGGTGGAGTTTTGGATATGCACCATATCCAGTTTCCCAGCGTGCTTGCTAACGGAAGATGACAAAACAAACGTTGTAACCTGTGTAATCAAACCACCCAATTTTAAAACGTGTTATTATTGTAAGCAAATTATAATAATATGTTACTAAATAAACTTATTATTTTCTTTCTTCCTACCTTCTTTCTTAAATAATTGAAAACTTTAGTTGGAGTCGCAGTCGCAGTAATACGGTAAATCTTTCAAAAGTTAAAGTTTTAGGGTAAACACGTTTTGTGATTTATATATCCTCTTTTCTGAGAAGGTTCATCATAAGGCGATTTTTCCGGGCCGATACGACTTAGAGACCTTCAAAGAGCTTAATACTTTTTAAAAAGCCGGCAACGCACCTGCGATTCCCCTGATGTTGCAGTTGTTCATGAGCTGCGGTAGTCACTTACCATCAGGAGAAACATATGCTCGTTTGCTCTCTCTCCTATAAAAAAATAATCATCACAGTCCTATAAGTTCACTGGTGGATGTAAGCCTCCCCAAAGTAATGATTCAAAACACGGTCCAGAGCCACCTATACCCTGAATATCTTACGTCACTTGACCTATGGGTGGAGGGGGGTCTCCATTAGACGACCTTTCCTTCCTATCGATTGTCGATTCTTTGACCCATAAAGTCGGCTCGAATTACAAGTATTGTGACAAAATGATATGTTGTAATCTCGTGAGCTCTGAGGGGGTTATAGGTCAATAATTATTTCAATGCACGCCATAAGCTCCGCTTCCTTATTTTGCTAACTTCGAAGTATGTTTGGCCTGAAGAAAACTTTAACAACTTATGAATGCGATGATTTTAATAATATGGAAGGATAGTGAATGTAAAAATAATTGACAATCACGTAATTGTAATTTTACTACAGCCCATAATCACTGCAACAAAATTCAAATGAAGAAAGCTGTTGTTTTTCAAAGAAATAAGATTTCCTAATAAGGAGAATATTTGCCATAGTTGTCAAGCTCGGCAGTTGGGTTGGCAAGTGCAGATTATTTATATTGTTTTTATTAAGAAGACGCTGTTGACCTTCTCCTTCTTCCTTTCATTTTTTACCCTCTGTCGCGTCTTACGATACCCACGGGACGACATCTTCTTAAACTTTTTTTTATAGAACAAGGTTGACAAACGAGTACACAGTCCACCTGATGGTGGATACTGTGGTTCATATATATGTACATTAATACTGAATAAGGAATCAAAATGCAGACCCCTGTGCACTAAGATGGAATGCCCCGTTTCCAGTGAAAAGAGTCTCCTGTTCCCTACACTCACCATACGAAACACATCATTAAACTGCTATTTTACGTTAATATTCTGTGAGAGCGTGATCCTACCACGTTCCAGCTAATCCATTAATGCTACAACCATAACATAGCTGCAGCGTGGCTCTACCACTAGGTCTACTACAAGGTCAAGATGATATGCCTCGCAGCCAGTAACTATTATACTTGGACTTGGTATAAATCCGTAACATCAATGGGTGGACTGCTTCTCGGCAGCGTATATTGGCAAGCAGGTGCTGCAAACCCAGACAGATTTGCAGGCAAGAAATACTCCTACAACCTCATTGGTTATATATTCTTAAACATACTATAAAGCGCGTTTAAAATGAGATAATATTTTATGCATCAAATTATGTATAACGGTCCTATACCACCTGCATCCATCGACTTCCTGCATATCATACCGATCGTCACTCCATTTAGTGGGAGGGGGGGCACTCAGTTTGCTTACCGGTACAAAGACTCGAGATCCTCTCTTCCCCACCGGTAGTCGGTTCTTCGAGCTATAAGGCCGTTTCATAGCCACTTCAGCTTACTAATCCGTACCGTTCAGAAACGTGTTTTGTGGCTTTACTTGGAGGGGGATGTTCAGCAGTGAACTTGTTAAGGGGTGTAATAATGATGACTTTAATATTCTTTTAACCGAAAAAGATCATATTCTCATAATACCAGCGTAAAATAGCAGCAAAAACTGATAGTATAGGTTTCAATATAACATGTGTCCTAGTTATGTTATGCAATTTCACAACTTCAAGTATAGAAACGTAAAAAGAGAATGTATTTTTGAATCGCTGAATAATAATTTTAAAATTATAATTAGATATACTTACGGTCGCTGCAGCCAATGATAAATACGTGTTTATAATTGCCCTTTGATATTCGGCATTCGAATTCGTTAAGCCGGAATTGAATGATGGCCAGTAAATCCACAGGAATATTGACCCTGTGCGTGAAAATACATAATATATTAATGTCAATGGTCGTTGCTCTAAGGTCATTGGAATGTGTAATTTTATTAATGTGTAATTTAAGGACTGTTCTGAAAGAATAAAGATAATGAGTGTATGAAAATAAAAGGTTCACTGGTGCACCATATTCTGCCCTGTTCAGTTGAACGAAATTCGGTCGTGAGAAAATTGTCAATACGTAGTTGCATATACTTATGACTACTGTAAGTAACGTCACAATATCATGTTACAACTCTTGATACCATATTCTAAAAAATATATTATTTAAATGTACACTATAATAAATAATGAATAATATATAATGACCGCGTAGTGGTAGTGTAAGAACATTCCCTACCCGATGGGTGACGTAAGACACGATTTAGATAAACAAACCAAGAGATGCTCAGCAGCGTCTTCCTAATACCAACTTAAAAAAATTAAAAAACCGCGGTTATCAACCCGCTCGCCAAGCGCTGCAAAACGAGCAAATAGCCCCCTATGATGAATTTTTTAGGAGGTCTTTGTTCATCAGTAGACTTTAGATACATTGTGACTGTAAGGACAGTACACTACAATGTTTTGTTAATACATTTTATACACCTTATATGTGCCATTTTAAATAAACAAGTAGCGATTCGCCCCGGCTTCGCACGGGTGATTTCTGGATCTCGACAAAAGCGCCATCTACCAAGTCCTATTTTGAATCGTTTAGATCATCCAGGGACACACAAATACACACAAATATTTTTATCAAAATCGGTCCAGCTATTTCTAGTTTTGGCTATTTAAGAAAGAAGAAGATATAATGTAATTTTTATCATAAATTATTGATCAACAAGGAAAGATAAATAGAGTGCTACGTACATTTTTGTTTCTTGCAAATTGTTTCAGATGCATAAGTGTACGTGACTGCCTGGTTTTAGCTTGATTTTTGCGCTCCGTCTATTTTTTTCTATTGGTATAAGCTATTATTATACCCAGTATAAAGCAGCAGTACTAATAAACCCGTACATTTTTATATGTTAGCGTAATTGGACCGCGTGCCCATGTATGACGTAAGTTGACTGCATTGTACTAGTATTTTGTTTTATTATAAATTCAGTACCATTAGCAAGGCGTTACGGCCAACAGTGTTTTATTTTGAATCCTACAGATTCATTATTTAAGTGGTACACTTCAGCAGCATTTACACTGCACTGCATTAAATATTTGCATAGTTACGCACACATCAGCTTTAGATAATTCAGCTGCATATTCGTATAAGTATGTTAAATCAAATATAACTAAATTGGTGACTATAGGTAGCGTCATTAATGCGTGACGTCTGGCACTGTGGTAATAAACCTCCCACAAAAATCAAAAATGCACGAGTGATCCACATCAACGGGACTGTGCAGAATCTGTTTAAAAAATATAATCTGCACTGCAGATTATATTTTTTAAAGCTATAAATGATGTCAAATAGTACCTTGTCTATTTTCGATATAATGCTGGATTTTTGGTAAACGGTAGCTTCCTAAAAAGGCTCTTGTTACTTTACAGTCCTACATTTTTTTTCATTAATAAGGAATAAGGCATAGAATTTTTATGTGTGTAATATTTATTTATAATTCATCCACCTATTTCTAAACGTCTGCATAATCTCTAATTTTGCAGTTGTAATAAAAACCGATGACAATACAATAGTCGCAAGTTCATGACCTAGTATTCAATCTAGCCTATATTCTAGCCTATAATTAATGCGTATTGTTTAAGATTTTATAACCTCCTATATCATTATTTTTACGTGAACGTGGTAGAGCCAGGCTGCAGCTATATTTTGGTTGTAGCGCGAACTGGTCGGCTCGACCGGGGAAGCACCACCCTCTCACAGAATATCAGCATAAAATAGCAACTTAATACTCCTATGATTCATGTGGTGAGTGTAGAGATCCGAAGAGACTTTTTAATGGAAACGAGGCATTTCTTAGTCCTCACGATTGACAACGCATCTGCATTTTGATTCTTTATAGAGGATATATGTAGATGTTTATGGGCCATAGCATGCACTTACTATCAAGTCTACTGTGTGCTCGTTTGCTAAATTTATTCTATAAAAATGTGTTTGGCTGTAATTATTTATAAATTAAAGTATTCACAAAAACATTATCGATAAGTATTAATTTGTACCTATCATTGCCGTTACATCAGATGTATAGCTGGGGCCGTTAAGATCTACAGATGGAGTTGAATCTGTAGGAGTTGCTTTCCTCGGTCTTAGTGCCCAGCTTACACCAAGTCCGAAGTAAGCGCCAAACGTATGTATGGCTATTGAACCACCAACGTCAGCAGCCTGAAAATTGATTAATAATAATTAAATAAAAAGTTATAATTTATTACTAAAAAGTAAAACAAGGGGTGTATAATAACTACGTTTTAATTGGAATTTACATATAACTATAGGAACAAAAGGCGGACTTGCTATAGCCATCACTCAAACTTAGAAGAGTGATAAAAATATTAAAGGCGGTAATAAATAAATGATAAATATTATACCCTAATGAGACCCTTTTTACTGGAAAGTAAAAACAGTAACCACATACCATCAGGTGGACTGTGTGCTCGTTTGTCACTCTTATCTAGTAAAAAAAAACTACTTAAAAATATATTATTACCTTACATTTTAGCGGCATGTTTTAATATCATTCATTTTCATTATATACTAATCAGAAGTCTACTGCTGAACATTAGATTTCCCTATAATTTGCCTTATATTTGTCATAGTTGCCACACTTAGCAGGTGGGTTGGTGACCACAGTTTCCTATGATTTTGAGCCGTTATGAGGAAGATGCTACTGCCAATCTCCTGTTTCAGTTTTTGTGTAGTGGCAGCGTAAGAAAATACACTTACCCATAATATATCGTGGGTTTTGCAAGAGGCGAATTTTATTTTAATAATATTAAAAGTATTTTGAATATCATTAAAATGTACGTAAATATTGTCAATTGCTGAAACGGTCATACAATGATACAACTTACGTACGTAGAACAATTTATTAATTTATTCATGAATTACGGCCTATCAAAAGTCCACAGCTGAAATGATCTTCCTCGTAGTTTGTTGTGTTATAGGATATTTGGCGTGTTTGCCACTCTTGACAGGTTGACAAACAATCTCGGTTTTTATTATATTTAGTGGATATCAGAAAGGTGCTGTTCCCAGCCTCTGTTTTTGCCTATTTCCTTTCCCTCCGTTCACTCATACGATACCTACGAAATGGTATGAGATTCTGTCTCTTATGGTTATCTTGTTATCTATATTTATTTCTGCCGTTTAAATGAATATGATAATATATTACCGCGATTATTAAAACCAAAGAATTATTAGCACTTTTAACTTTTCCCGTTTTGTACGTGTTATTGAACTTCAAGTGTTCTCAAAATATTTCATTCCTTACACATTTTGGTTTTCTCATGTTAATTTTCTTCACCTCCGAGCATGCAATAAATTAGCACTTGACATTGCAATTAACAATTTCTTTGATGCCGATGTGGATCGCATATTGTGAAATATACGGCATGCGCTTAGCTACTGAGCTACCACGGCTCTTAATTAATTATATGCTCATAATTATTCTACGTCCTATTACTTAACATAATCTTAGCCAAATTTTAATTATACTGAGTCTTGGCGTAATTGGACTTCGATCATACAAACTTTCACTTTTCTAATATTAGTGACTATAACAAAAATATTATTTTTCTTCTTTCTTATTACAACAAACTTACTTTAAACACATTCGATACGAGCCACATGTTCAGACAGGCAATCGCAGTTTCAATAATAGCTATAAACAACAGTTGGGTCCCACTGGCAACTCCTAGAAGTGCTCCGAATGTTATTAGTACAGTTGCCGACATAATATCAGCTTCTGTAAAAAATAGTAAATATCGTACATTTATACTAAATACGTATTTATTAAATATAAAACACTAGATGGTGGGGCTTCTATTTCATCTGGGTAAGTACCACCTAATATTCTATTACTTTTCTTTTATAGGATAAGGGTGACAAACAAGCACTCAATCCACCTGATGGTAAGTGGTTGCTGTGGTCCATAGACATCTACATCTATGTTCAATTACGAATGAAAATGCAGATGCTTTGTCACCTGTGAGGACTAAGATGGAATGCCTCGTTTCCAGTAAAAAGGGTCTCCGGTTCTCTACACTCACCATACGAAACACAGCAGTGTTAAGCTGCTATTTGACGCTGGTGTTCTGTGAGAGCGTGGTCCTTCCCCGGTCAAGCTGACCCACTCATGCTACAACCATAATATAGCTGTAGCATGGCTGTACCACGTGTAATATACCATTATGTAGGAGTGCCTTAACTACTGGTTGAATAATCAAAGAGTTGGTGTAATTAAAAGTGGTACAGCCATGCTACAGCTACATTATGCTTGTTGCACGATTGAGTCCGCTCCACCGGGGAAAGACCACGCTCTCCCAGAATACCAGCGTAAAATAGCTGCTTACTGCTGCTGTGTATCGTATGGTGAGTGTAGAGGATCGGAGACCTTTTCACTGGAAATAAGCTACCCCATCTGAGTCCTGACGGGTAGACAACGTATCTGCACTATTGTTTCTAATTGAGGATAGATAGACCATATAATCTACTTACCATCAGGTTGACTGTATTCGTTTGACACCATTATTCTATTAAAAAAAATTACAACCCGCACGAAGAAATTTGTCATGAAGTAACACGTCGACGGTCAAAAGCGTTGCTAGCAGTACTGCGGAGTTAGCCAACTTGAATTTCTATAATTGTTAGCGTTAATAGAAAAATACAAAATGAAGGAGAAAGACAAAACAAATATAACTCAACCTCAACGTAGTACCCAAGAACATACACCATAACTTAGAAGCCAGTAATTTATACCAGGAACTAGCTCTGAAATACGGCCTCGTGGACGGTATTTAAAAAACTGGAAAACTGTGGAAAACTGCTTTATTATAAGTACTTAACGAAAGTCATGCTCGAGAATGACCACACTAGTCTCTATTAGGATTGGTCCATCATCATACGTAAAACTATTCTTGTAAATATAAGCCTGATATTGTGGTGACGGATTGAGCAAAGTTAAGGATATTATTTGGTTGACATTACCATCTCATATGGCGGGAACATCGTGAAGGCCGAAATGGTTAACATAAAAGTTAGACCTGGCATACTACTAGGTGTCCGATATATGAGGTGTTCCACTGGCTGAAATCATTGTTGTAGTCTTTTTTGCGGACAGGTTAACCCTGGCAAGCCTCAAGTCACCTGAGGCAAATGAGGCCCGGGCTCCACCAAAGTGGAGATGAGGTAAGAAGAGAGGAGATATGTTTGAGACAAGAAGAGAGGAGATATGTTTGAAACAATCCATAGAATTTCGTTTTTCACCCATCTCGTCTCCACTCTGCTTTAGTGGCGACCACTGAGCGGGGACGTATCATATTTTAATGGCGCGATCGAAGTAAGTCAGTGATGACTTACGGAACTGAGACGTGGTCCTTCACTGCTGGCCGTATGAGGGAGCTCAAGGTCGCTCAGCGAGCTATGGAGAGGGCTATGCTTGGAGTTTCTCTGCGTGATAAACTTAGGAATGAGGATATTCGCAGTAGAACCAGAATAACCGACATAGCCCAACGGATTAGTAAGCTGAAGTGGCAGTGGGCCGGCCATATAGCTCGAAGAACCGACAACCGATGGGGAAGAAAGGTTCTCGAGTGGCAGCCTCGTACCGGTAGGCGAAGTGTAGGACGTCCCCCCACGAGATGGAGTGACGACCTGGTAAGACATACAGGAAGTCGATGGATGCAGGTGGCTCAGGACCGTGCTTTGTGGCATTCTTTGGGGGGGCCTATGTTCAGCAGTGGACTTGTGAAGGGCTGTAATAATGATGATGATGATGATCGAAGTAAAGTTGTGAGCTGTGCGTCGCTAAGATTTAGCTGGGTGGCGGTAAAAAGCGAAGATGTGAGCTGTGCCTCGCAAGCTGTCGACGGCGTGCAGCGGAGACAAAAACAAATGAGGGCGGCGAACAGTGAGCATCGATTTGTTCTCTTGTTTATGTGATACAGAGCTATCAATTCTGCTTCTTCAGACTCTTTCCTTTTTCTTTAAGTAAAGGAAGATACAATTTTTGTAATAGTGGCATGACTGAGACGTCTGTTTTTCGTGTCAGGTCGCGCTAAACTGTGCGTTCATCTCAAGATCCAATGCTCGTTGCACGCACTCATTTCCGCTCTAGCCAGCACACATCTCCACTCCAGTCTAGCCAGTATGCATCTCCATACAGCTTTGATGGATAAACCCTAGCTAAAAAACATCTCGGACATCTCCGTACATATCCGCTTTGGTGGAGTTCGGGCCTGAGACTCCACGGCGTCGGGGACCGCTCCGGGTTAAAATGCAGCAGGCGTCCTCTATGCCGCTTGCATCGTTTGCTGATTTCATTCAAAATCGGCCTACGAGACTGTGAGGTAATGTGGGAATGTTACTTATCAGAGACGTGACTTAATGTTGACTTTATTAATTTTTTTTTTATTGTTGATAACGATTGTAAAAAATAAACTTGGCGCCACCGGCGGAATGGAGATGGATAATTATTACCAGACATGTATTAGTCCATAAGTGAGGAAGAGTGATTTGTTTGGTTGGTTGCTGTGTCGCATTAATAACTATTACATGGACTGTTAGTTCACTTATTTTTATTTACTCTTTTATTGTAGAATTATTAAAAAAAATATAACCGTTACTTATTACTATTGAAGAGAATGATATGACATTGTACGGTAGGGCGCAATTGTTTGTATGTTCTGAAACGCACCTAAATAAATAAATCCTCCATGCCCACGTTCATAACCACATACAAAAATAAAGTTTACTATATTCACTATATATAGCAAAGTTTTATTTTGCCTTAAATAGTGAATATTGGAACTGTTCTATTTGAGAATTCATAATGTGATTTCATATCTTGGATGTCGTAGATTCCACTTAGAGATATGTCAATGAAATTGTGTGACCTAAATTAGATTATATCGGCTACAGAGAGCACCGAGTGGGGTAGAGACGTCTGTTACTGTGACTTTAAATTCGCCTGCCAAACGTGTGTATTCAGGCAAATTCACTCTATAATCAGAGAAACGTTTGTCGTCTATAATGTAGATTAGCTCTTATGTTTAATAAAGTTTACATATAAATATCACTTTTACAATATCATTATCAGCATAAGATTAGAGAACATTTTAAGACACAAAATAGTTCACTATTGAGAACAAAAGAAACACATATTATAATATATATTTCAAAACCGAGCACAACCAACAACTTTTACGTGGCCGAGTAAGGGCCTTAAGGTTAAAGGGAATACAAGGATAACGCAGATAGATAACCTTTGTTTAATACTGTTTATAGTGATAATTTAATTAAATTACACAAATTCTCTATTTGTCCTACAATCGAACGAATAAATGAACATTATTAATCAAAAATACGAAAATATATTTTAATTAATATCAGCGAAAGTAGATTAAGGTGCGGCCAGGGTATCCCAACGGACACCCCAAATCCATGGACTTATTTAACATTTAAACTCCCACTTTGAGAGTTTAAGGCCTTCCAAGCTTATTCTCTAGTTGGTAAAACTTCACTTTTAATTTATACTAGAATAATTATTACATAGCGGGTTTCATACAACTGAGAATACTCTTAAATATAATATATTTTAAATAATTACAATTTTATCGAAAAAAGGACAAATAAATATATTTATCATTGATTCAATTTTCGGACGATTAGAAAGATCCTAAATTAAAGTGTCACCTAGACTTGTTGAATGTTTAGATTAAACATTTGCGTTTGAAGTGTACCAAATACTTACCAAGTAAACTCTTCTTTGTAATATATATAATGTTGTCTTCCATATGGTAAAACGACTGGCAAAGCAGTGCCCATTGCACCACTAAAGCAGCAAGAAACCAATTAAATCCTAGGGCGCTGTAGCAATATTTTTTCAAAAACGTCATTAAAAAGCCAAAACCAATAAATATCATGACGTGTGTGTCTTCAAATCCTAAAAAGAGAAAATTTATTAATTATAAATGATATGGTACGTCATCGTGAATTAGTTCTTCAGATTTCGCTGGGTAGTGGCGGCGTACGAGAATCTAGTCACACACATTATCCTGTGGATGTCGTAAGAGACCACAGAGGATGAGCTTTTTGATATCAAATTAAGTTGATATCGAAGTTATAGAAGGACAAAATGTTATAGCCTACATAGGTTTCCTCACGAGGTTTTTAACACCACCGAACGAGTGGTGAGTCTGCACTTAAAATTGCAATTAAAAATTTCATTGGTGCCGGCGGGATCAAACCCGGGTTGCTCGCGTACTGTGAAATTAACTGCACACGTTTAACCCCTGAGAGACCACGGATGTAAACTTAAATAAACTAACCCGTCTACCAAGCATCGCATATACTTTCCCTCTATGAGGCAATCTATGGGGAAGGTCAATGACTTTTGATAGGCTGTAAAAAATTAATGAATAAAGGCTTTTATAGCTAGTTCTTATTTCTTATACACAAGTATGAAAATTTATAAAAATATTAGTCTAGCTATGACGTAAATAGAAAAAGATACCTACGTATGGATACAACAATATGAAATAAGTATTCAAGTTATTGATCATTTCCAAATGTATACAGTGTTATTTTGCAATAACCGGCCAAATTTGCAGAGAAATCAAATCAAATTAAATAAATCAAATAATTTATTCAGTATCACGGTTTTTACAAAGCAGTGTTATGATTGAGGATTTATTTTAAGTGAATAAATACTTGTGTTAGAAATCCCCCTCTCCGTAATATTGATTAACGAATACTAATGTGGTACCTACTCAGTTCAATACTTAATCTAAAAACATTTTTTTACAGACACAACAAACAGATTAAGTAGATGAAAATATATGCTTTACCAACAAATTTTACATCATACACAAAGGATTATTTCATCACAATATATTCATCAAATGATATTTCAAAATATTTCTGTGTGTGTGTGTGTGTGTGTGTTTGCGTGTGTTTGCGTATGCGTGTGTGCGTGCGTGTGTGGGTGTGTGCGTGCGTGCGTATGTGCGTGCGTGAGTGCTAGCGCGCGCGCGCACGTCTGTGTGAGTGTGTGTGTGTGTGTGTGTGTGTGTGTGTGTGTGTGTGTGTGTGTGTGTGTGTGTGGGTTTTAGATTATTATTACAATTTCATTACATGAGTAAAGAAACCGTAGAGAGAAAAAAAGCCTCTAACGAGCTGTTAAAATTAAATAAAAATCGTTTATCAGGCTTTTATTATATAGATACTTTATTTTTAAAACAAACTACTTTTTCTAAATATTTTATTTTTATAATTTTTGTTCTTCAACAATTTTTATTAATTAAATGGTAAATTATAATGTAACGTAAAGCTTTTTTTTAAATAATTTATTAGAAAGCACTCACATGGCATAACAAATATACAATATTGCACGAGCTTTATAATATTTCAATACCAATATTTATAATATTTCTTTCGAGATTAAAATATTCGCGAAATTCTGGTTCCAGCAATTCATACATTCATTTCAGTTACATTATTACATTGGATGGAACTCGAATAAGTATTGTCGTATGTTTGGCAAGTTGAGTGTTGGAAAAGCATTTCCAAATAAATATTTTACATTATTTTTTAGAAAACTTAATACAGGATTGTTCAAAGTGATCCTCATAGATTATATGTTGTTTCCTTTTTTTATAATCAAAACGTATTAAAAGAAGATCTTTCCGACCGACAGGTTTTACTACTCTTGTCGTTTGAAATTATAATTGAAAACATGAACATAATTATTCAGTTATAAACATTATAAAAATAACTATTCAATAATTTATAGGTAGTTAGGTACTTTTACGTTTTCTTTCAATGTTGAGGTTTTTGTATGAGGTATCTATCTGACATCTACTTTAAAAATAATAAATTATTGTTTAGTTACTACTAACCTAGTGGAGTCTTTTGGATAACTAAAAAATATATAATTTTATTTGTTCTATTATTGTTCATACAAACAGTATAGTAAACCATATTTACACTTTTTTATATTTCATTTTCTATAACTTTTTCATGGTCTGTCGAGCCGGCTACACTGATGTCAATTGTCTCTTTAGAACGTCCCAGACATTATCTATGGGATTTAGGTCGGGACTTCGAGCAGGCCAATAAAAACGACGGATTTCCACCTCTAGCTTATACGCTTCCACATCGCCAGACCGGTGGGCGCGAATGTTGTCCATAAAAATTGAGTTTTCGCCAAGAGCGGCCAATGCGGTTGCGCATCAGGAATTAGAACTTTATTTGAGTATCAATACACACTCAGTGTACCGTTTTCGATAAAGACTAACTGTGTATGATCCAACGAATTTATTCTTGCCTAAAACATAACAGAGCACCCACCATAAGGTGTGATTTCTTCAAAACACGCCTCTGCAAAGCATTCTCCTAGTCTTACATCACTAACCGATGTTAGTCTTTACCGTACAGAGCTATCTTTGCTTCATTGGAGAACAATACCCTATCCTACTTTTTTGAGTCTATGACACACAATTTAAAGCGAAGCTAAGCCTGATAAATCAGTGCTCACGGAGTGATATAGGGCCGCAGGCTGGGCGATGACTACGTATATTGGTAGCTAAAAGCCTCCTCCTGACAGTCTATAGACTAATTTGCACATTTATTACTTATTAGAGGTTGTTCTAAAGTTAAAATATTAAGGTTCGTGGTTTCTCAACGCTTGACTCAACAAAAACCGATCATCTCGTAGTACGGTACATGGCTTTCTGCCAGAAATAGGCTTTTTCTTTATGAAACCGGTCTCTTCATAGCACTGTTAAGTCCTTTGGACTATCAATCGACTCACATATAGCGTTTGAGCCACGAAGCATTGACTGCAATACTCCTCAAGCAGTGCAATAATTTTGCTGGCTTTCGTTAACAAGTTACTTAGGAATAAGCGCTTACAACAAATATATTACCGATATTTTCTTTAATAAAATTATATCTAACACCACTGTATATTTTGCTTTTTGCGCACTTAATTGATGCTAACAAGTTTATCTCTGAACCTGTATTCCCAAGAATTGCTCCCGCACCAATACACAATCCTTCAGGTTTAATACGACTTCACGTGGATCAGTATTATCCTCTATTCGATCATTCATTTCATTCCCTTTAATAACATCTGGCCCGATGAAATTACCCCGTACGGGGAGCCGGAAAGATATATTCTCAGTAATAAGGGACGATTGTTCTGACTAAAGCCGGGCTGTGAGTCGACGTATCGGTAACAATGAAGGGCATCCTGAATGCAATTTGTGTAAAGGACACCTATACAGTTACATTTACATTTTTGTTTATTTACAAACTGAAGTCATTTATAAATCTTATAATGATCATTGTTGTTTTTTTTTATTTATTATTAGTGTCGGTGCTTGACACTTGATGTAGCTAAAGATAATAAAGTGCACTGACATTTTGACAAGCCTATTGACTCTTGCCTTCAAGGCACACATCGTAATCGTTTGGTAAAACAAATGCTTGTTAACTTTTGCCCCTCATTGTAAACTACGTTGGCTAAGTACAAAATACATACATACATACGTACTTCTAAACAAACTTTCTTACTTTACTGCTTAATATGGAATATTGCAAAAAGCACTGCCTGAAATAAAAGCATCGCCCCCCTATCTCCATGGTTTATGCAATATCACGAGGAAAGTAGGAAGTCATGTTTATAAGACGTCATGTTTTTACGAGTAGCAGTAGTTAGAGCAGTTTCATTTTTATTGTTAACGCTGATCTTGGCTTATTAATTTTAACATCTTTGACGAATCTAATTATATCTTTAGGTTGCTTCCTTGCAGATTTAATAAAAGATCTTTACCTATGAAATTGCCGTTCTGGAATACTGACCATTTCAATTCAAAATAATTTTTGTTTGGCTAATTCTAATTTCAAATTAATTTAATTTTAATGACATGGAATTCTTTTTTCAAAATTTGTTTGTTTATTGATTGGCGTTATGTTTTCATTGCAATGAAATCTTTTCTATCATCATGGATATGATAAAAATTCGAGAAATTATGGAATATGAATACCGTCGTGACAGCACCGCAGCACAAGCGGCACGCAACGTCAACGACGTTTACAGAGCAAATATTACAAGCGAACGCTCCTCTTGTTTTTGGCGTGATTTGGCCGCTTCCGTTCTGGAAATTTCAACCTGAAAAATGAACCACGTGGTCGTCCGAAAACGTTGATGTTTACGTGGTTTTTACGTGGTAAAGCAATGCTGAGCTATATTAGTATAGTTGTAGCACGAATGGGCCGGCTCGACAGGGGAAGGGCCACGTTCTCACAGAATACCAGAGTAAAATAGTAGCATAATAAGTGTTTCGAAAAAACAAATTAAAAAAAAAACGTTGGTCGATAATGACAAATTAAAGGCCAATGTGGAAGCTACTGATACTCAATCTATGTCAAAATTAGCAGCAGCTTTCGACGTTATCATGAAAACAATATTGGTCCATTTGCGTCAAATTGGCAAGGTAAAATAAGCTAGACAAATGGGTGTCCGACGAACTCAGTGATCGCCAGCCTAAAGTACGCGTCGAGGCGTGCTTTTCGCTGCTCAACAGGCACACAAACGAAGAAATTTTAAACCACATTGTTACCTGCGGCAAAAATGAATTCTGCGACAATCACAAGTGCACGGCTAATTAGTTGGATCCTGATTCAGCACTTGGACAATGTACTAAACGAAAACTTACCCGTAGAAAGTGATGGTCACTGATTGGTGATTTAACGTCGGTTTGATTCATCACATCTTCTTACCAAACGGGATGAGCATTACTGTAGATGTGTACTGTGATGAACTGAACACAACAATGGAGAAATTTACACATCTCTAACCAGTTTTGGTCACTCGCTTGAAAACTTTACGTCATTCGCTGTACTCACCAGACCTTACGCCTACATACTTCTACTTATTCCAAAACTTGAATAACTTTTTGGCGGTTTGACCTCCATAAAAACTTAAAATGGGCCCAAATAGGAAGATCGTAACTAAAGGAATTATTTTCAAATCATACTTATACTTTTCAAAAAATATTACATTTTACAATAACATTACAAAGTTATAATGCAGCTAGTTTTAGATCATTTTCTATGGAGTTGTAACGAAATTTTTAACGAACCAAGTGCATTTTATAAGTTGGTCGACTATTCCTCGTTAAGGCGCAGGTTGAGCAAAATGTCGCGCTAGTCGTTATTTGTGCGGTTTTTAGCAGCTATCTACTTTTTATTTAAAAGATATATCAACAAATAAAAAACACATTATATTTCTACATAATCTTGATTCCATAAAAGCTATATCCAATTTTTTTTAAGGAATAAATATTAATATAATCTCCTTACAACGAAACCACATAAATGTGAAATTATTATTGATAACATGCATCTCCTCGTAAAGTAAGTATTATTTTATTTTGCGATTTACACCAATGGATAGGCAATTTATTAATGAACATTTCTATAGTAATTTTTTTTTTCAAAAGACCAAAATTTGATTTTATTAAGAAATTATTTTAAAATCTGGGCATATTCACTGCTCACGGGCTTGCTGAAGTCAGTGAGCGCTGAGCTCTTCGACGTGAAGCCCGTGTCGTTAGAGCGTCGACCAGCGCACGCCTACGTCATATCAGAAGATAATATTATTACTTATTAGGTTATTTATAGGTAGTATTATTTGTTTGTTTTGGGTATAATATTTCGTATTAGTTATACATATATTTGTTGTGGTTTTTTACTGCGCGATGAAGCTTTTTGCGTGTATTTTCTTTGAAGTAAATGCAAATAAAAAAATGAAGCACCATTAGCATGTAAGGTTCGAATCCATAATTAAAATTTCGACAAATATTATAATTTACACTATAAAAGGCTAATTCAATATTATCACCCAACCACAATATCGATCAATGGCGAGTACATCACTCACCTTCGATTTGCCGACGATATAGTCCTTATAGCAGAATCGCTGGAGGACCTAAGCACTATGCTCAATGACCTCGATAGTGTTTCCCAACGGATAGGTCTTAAGATGAACATGGACAAAACAAAGATCATGTTCAATGTCCATGTCACACCTATGCCGGTAGTTGTTGGGAGCACTAAGCTCGAAGTTGTTGACGAGTATGTTTACCTGGGACAAATAGTCCGACTAGGTAAGTCCAACTTCGACCGAGAGGTCAATCGACGGATTCAACTCGGCTGGGCAGCGTTCGGGAAGCTACGACACATCTTCTCGTCAGACATACCTCAAAACCTGAAAACGAAATTGTACAACCAGTGCGTGTTGCCAGTGATGACTTATGGAACTGAGACGTGGTCCTTCACTGCTGGCCGTATGAGGAAGCTCAAGGTCGCTCAGCGAGCTATGGAGAGGGCTATGCTCGGAGTTTCTCTGCGTGATAAACTTAGGAATGAGGATATCCGCAGTAGAACCAGAGTAACCGACATAGCCCAACGGATTAGTAAGCTGAAGTGGCAGTGGGCCGGCCATATAGCTCGAAGAACCGACAACCGATGGGGAAGAAAGGTTCTCGAGTGGCAGCCTCGTACCGGTAGGCGAAGTGTAGGGCGTCCCCCCACGAGATGGAGTGACGACCTGGTAAGACATGCAGGAAGTCGATGGATGCAGGTGGCTCAGGACCGTGCTTTGTGGCATTCTTTGGGGGAGGCCTATGTTCAGCAGTGGACTTGTGAAGGGCTGTAATGATGATGATGATGACAATATCTTATTAGGTATAGTACTGCCTCGTTGGTCTAATGGTTGTAGTAGTGCGACTGCTGATCATGAGGTCCCGGGTTCGAATCCTGGGTCGGGCCAAAAAGTCAGTTATGAGTTTTTCATTTATGTTCTAAGTTATAATTAGTATTACTAAGTTATAGCTTTTTGCTAAAATATAGTATATTATTTATTGCTTGTTTTTTCTTCTTTTTCAAAAAATAATTGCGTACATAAGGTGTTCAATAGTTATAATTAGGTAAAAATATCTAAGTAGGTACTAATATACCTACTTTTTACTAACCTAAAAATTTTTAAAACTAACTTTAACTAAAAATACTAAATTGACCATTTATTTTTTAACTCAAAACAGGACATGGGTTTATTTATACTCTAAAAACTATAACTTTATACAATTAGTGTTCACTATAAAATTATATTCGGTATAGACGGTAATTATTAAATGCAACATATTTTTTTTAATTATTAATTACATTTGTCAGTGGACTAAATTTGCTTTAATAAAGTTAATGATGATTTTAAATAAGAATAAAATTCTGCTCAAGTTTTTTATTGTTATCTTTGTTAACAACATCGCCTTTAGAACTCTGGAACCGTAAGTGTTTCTTTCAGACGTCCACAATTTATTCAAAATAAAAAAAATACTCTTTCTACCGGAGCGTTCGTACCAGGTAGACATAAAATATATTCGATTAAAAAAAATTATGTTGAAGATTGTTGACTTTGAATACTTCCATCCAACGAGTTACGGGACAATTTTGTGTCCCGGAGATTTGTTTGGGGACAATGGGACAGGTGACCGAGAAAAGGGACAGGTGACCGAGAAAAGGGACAGGTGGCCGAGAAAAGGGACAGTCCCGTTCAAAACGGGACGTATGGTCACTTTAGCTATAACCCGGCGACGGCTCCGTGGCGCAGTGGCTTAGCAATCAGTTGTTGCGCTGGGGGCCGCGGGTTCGAATCTCGCACGGAACAAGTATTTGTATGGCCTACAAATAATTGTTCCGGGTCTGGATGTTTGTCCTTGTGCAATTTATGTTTGTAAACTGCCTCCACGACACAGGAGAAAATCCTAGTGTGGGGGTAACGTTTTTTTACAATTGAAATTGAAAGATTGAACCCTTATACTTCTTGTTGATTTTTGTATTACCTTTATTAAAGGTGCCCTTATTTATAAATAAATATAATTACTTATGTAGAAATAAAATTGATTTTCATCCTCATCAATCATTGGGGCGAGGATTATGTCTGCCAGCATAAGTAATAAGCAGGCTAAGTTACAAGGTGCTCAGTTCAAAAATTTGTAGGTATGTATGTTACTTTTCAATACGTGACACGTAAAAATTAACAATAATCAAAAACACATCTACGAAACATCCTATCTATTTATTTATTCTTTATTGCACCAAATAGTTGTACAAAAGGCGAGCTATCTATTTGTTTACGTATAGTGAATAGACATCTTTTAAACTCACAATTTTCAATGCTACATTTTTAATATATAATTAATTATAAAATTTCATAATTAGATAATAGATGAAAATACATAATTCTAATATAATGCAACTAAAATACCGAATAAAAAAATTAAAATACATTTATCGTTGTACGCTGTGTGTATTTCCATAAATTAGTTTATTGATGTTGAAAAAATAATACTAAGTTCGTACCTACATTAGGGTAATATATTGAAGCGAGCGGCGCGCCGCCGGCAAAATGCTCAAGGTCGTTCGCATGGAGTAGCCCCTTAACTTCTTAGCTCTTCTTAGCTGTGATAGTTTTCAAAATCAGCGGTTTATTTGGTAGAGGGGGGGGGGATATATAACTCTAATGAAATATGCCACTTTGTGATGTTGTTGCACACCCCATGATGGAATAGATAGGTAAAAAAAATGATCCTCCATTTACTTGTATGATAAGTACCCAAAATGAAAAATGTTTTTAAGGTTTTATTTCACAGTTTCCTACGCGTGATTAACATCTATAACTATGCCAAATAACAGACTTGTAGCACCTAGCGTCTCTGAGCAAAACTGCAGACGGACGGACGGACGGACATGGCGAAACTATAAGGGTTCCATGTTGTGTAACTAAGGAACTCAAAAATAGCAATTTCATAGGTTCCTTAAAGACGGCCAGTTCAAAGACCGAATATGAAACTGGTCATTTATTATTACTCGTAATAGTCAAAATTCGATCTTTATGTTTCTTAGGAAAGTGGCTCGAGGCCGTACTTTCTGGCAATTTATGTGTGAGGCCTAGGTTTAGCAGTTCACATGTATTGTAATAATGATTAATTCAATTAATCCTTCAGTCATTCAACTTCTTTCGTTTAACTAACCATAAGCAAGACCTTGGATACAATCCTACATTATGGTAACTGTTAATATTATATAATGCGTTCTACGTTAAATTGATCTTAAATCGTAACGACTTATTTTAACTAAATCATTTCCTTCTTTTTAAATACATATTTTTCGCTTGCTCAATTTATCTAATACACATTAAAACATTTTAAAGGAAAAGATCACGTTTGGTTCACAAGTTTCCTATCAGTACTTTTCTTTCTTTTTTTTATTTCTTTTCTTTCAAAAAAAAAACGTTACCCCCACACTAGGATTTTCTCCTGTATCGTGGAGGCAGTTTACAAACACAAATTGCACAAGGACAAACATCCAGACGCGGAACAATTATTTGTAGGCTATACAAATACTTGTTCCGTGCGGGATTCGAACCCGCGCCCCCCAGCACAGTACCTCATTGCTAAGCTACTGCGCCACGGAGCCGTCAAAGATTAGTATTAAGTATTAGAAACCATTACCATCCTAAGTACCTATCTATCTGTCAAGTGGCAGCTTGCTGCGGCCCGCCACTGGATGGAGTGACGACCTGATAATAGATGCAGTTAGCATCTCATTGATGGATGCAGGTAGCTCAGCACCGTGCTTTATGACATTCCTTACGGGACGCCTATATTCAGCACAGGAGTAATGATGATAAATATTATAATGATGATGATGATTAGAATTAGCATTTTTGAACTCATATTAACTAAAAGACTACTTCGTTGCGTACAGTAAAATTTAAACAGATAAAATAAAACTGAACGGGACCTTTTCGATAAATTTAACTATATTCCTACTCGATCGGATCCTTAATTAAGAGCCTACCGTTTTCCATAACGTAGCGGTCCCGCAAAAGGTAAACGTGCCAATTTTGTTGGTCTCCCAATAATTAGGAGTATTGAATCAAGAACCACCAATCGATAAATTTATTTCACAACTAGCTGTTTCTCGCGACTGCGCCCGCGTGTTAATTGGGGTTTTAGTTTTTTTGCGCGGAACCCTAATTCTTTTTCTAAAATAATAGTAGCCTAAGTTACTCCTTATGACATCAGCTATCTGTCAGTGAAAGTCCCGTCAAAATCGGTCCAGCCGTTTCAGAGATTAGCCGGATCAAACAGACAGACAGACAGATAGACCGACATACAGACAAAAATTTAAAAAATTGTGTTTTTGTTATAAGTATCGTATATACTTTCATATGCATTTAGTAAAAAGCCGTAATTTTAACATTACAAACAGATACTTCAATTTTATTTATTTGTATAGATATAGATAAATCACAGAAAGAAATTCAAAAGCTTGTATAATGCTACGTTATTATAAGTACTATTATTTTCTACAAAAGGGGGCAAACGAGCACACAGATCATCTGATGGTAAGTAAATGTTAACCGCCGTAATTACTAATTAAATTTATAAGAAAAATAACATAATAGGAAAAATATCTCGTTATTATTTTCCGATAACGACTCACGGTTAATCTCCGTTGATTATATATAAGTGTTTAAATCATGTATACTCGTATTATAAAGACTTCCTTTCTGCTTCTGAGTACTTCTGGGAGGTACCACCCTCTTACTTATTTCAGCCATTATTAGGTAAGTGCAACGTTATTTATTTGTTTATTTATTTGCTTTCTAAGAGAAACATACAGTGGAATAATATATTACATAGTAAAACATATAAAAGTTATTTTAAAAAAGCGGCCAAGTGCGAGTCGGACTCGCCCATGAAGGGTTCCGTAGCACTAAATTAATTTTCGGTGGAAGTTTAAATGGTAATGTACATCATATATTTTTTTTAGTTTTATCATTCTCTTATTTTAGAATTTACGGGGGGAGGGGGGGGGAGACACACATTTTACCACTTTGGAAGTGTCTCTTGCGCAAACTATTCAGTTAAGAAAAAAATGATAAAAGAAACCTCAATATCATTTTTAAAGACCTATCCATAGATACCCTACACGTATGGGTTTGATGAAAAAATATTTTTTGAATTTCAGTTCTAAAACTCCATAGAGTACCCCCTAAATTTATTGTATTTTTTCTAGTTTTGTGTAAAAATATTAATGCGGTTCACAGAATACATCTACTTACCAAGTTTCAATAGCATAGTTCTTATAGTTTCGGAAAAAGTGGCTGTGACATTCGGACGGACAGACAGACAGACTGACATGACGAATTCATTAGGTTTTTTGCCATTTGGCTACGGAAACCTAAATACCAATGAAGTTTCCACAGATATCTAATACATAATAAATGCTTGCCATCATAATATTATATTATTTAAAAATTTAAAAAATATAACTTAATGGTATTTATAAATTAAACATTAAGTACTTAAAGTATAAAAGTAATAATACATATACAACTTAAAGTGATACTACCAATTATATATTAATTTTTACAATATTTATTATTTATTATTATTTAGGTGAAGAGTTTCAGGGATATAACGTCACCCTGTCTTACACCTCTCTGCAGTTGGATAGGTTTCGTACTCTGATTCTTTCTCTGTAGTTTGTCTGTCCTCAGATAGCTATCTTAGCCCTACTGTACAAATACTTTAACACTTGGATATACCAACAGTCAACTTGGCACCGCTATAGAGATTGCAGCACCGCCTAAATTTCGAAGAAAACGAACGAAATAAACGGCTTTTTCATAGTCCACATACGCAAGACAAAGTGGCAGATTATATTCTTCGGACTTCGGTATAATTTATCGAAGGTTATGTATGTAGTCTATGGCGCTAAAGCATTTTTGAGAATGGGCTTGTTCGTCAGGATGAAATTGATTGAACCCATGTGCGAAATTTTTTACGTGGTAGGGTCATGCTGAAGCCATGTTGTAGCACGAATAGGTCGGCTCGACCGGGGAAGGACCACACTTTTACAGAAACCAACGTAAATTAGAAGTTTAATGTTGCTGTGTTTCGTATGGTGAGTGTAGGGAACCGAAGATCTCTTATACTGGAATCGAGGCATTTCATTTTTTTTCATCTGGTTCTTAATCGAGGAAAGATGTAGAGTCTATGGGGCACAGCATCCACTTACCATCAGGAGGACTATGTGTTCGTTTGTCATCCCCATTCCATAAAAAAAGAAATGATTCGCGATGACTCTCGAAAACAGCTATGAAGACGTGGCTCAGAAGGGAAATCGATCTGTAGTTCTTCAAGAAAGCGTTATCGACTTTCCTTAAGAACAATACTGCCGCACTTCTGTCCCACGCCTCTGGATTATGCCACCATGGAGGAGGAAATTAAAGAGCTTCTGAAGGACTTCAAGTATTGGTTTTCCTACCGCTTTCAGAAGCTCCGCTGTAATTCCATCCTCATCTGAGGCCTTGTCGTATTAAATGTGCTGGAGAGCCATTGTAATCTAGCTCAGACTGATTTAATTTTTAATTTAATTTTTTAAGTAATAATAATGCTATTAAACATTACTAATATTCCTTCTGTTAAGCTTAAAATGCTTGTGTTAGTAGTGGTTCACGACAGTAGTCGAATGACGAATTCGAACCCACGACCTTTCGAGTTCGCGGTCCACGCCCTGCCAATAGGCTACTGACACTACTAACAAGTGATGTACGAAATATTATCGCAATAGTGTTGGATAAAATTTGCTCTTGGATCGTTACGCACACTTGCATGTGGCTCCAATGATGATATGTACAGCTGCCCATAGAACCTCTCAATCTCACTCAAAGCCTCATGTGTCCCGGTAACGATGCTGCCACATTCGATCTTCAGCTTCGACAGTTGGCAGCATACAGATTTTTGGCAAAGATTTTGGGGCCCTGGGTCCTCTCGGTCGCCTTTTCAATACGAGCTTTATTGGATTTCCATAAGTCCTGCCGCATGTATTTGGAGATATGTGTGTTCAGTTGCCTGTATACTGTCAAACCTATTAAAGACTGAAGCTTCATTTTCCGTCTAACAGCCATGAGATTAAGAGTGTGATCGCAAATTTATTGTGTTCTTGGTCTTGTAGAATTAAGCTCCGACCAACCGGACAGTTTCCACGAGCTTATCATTCATATCATCCACTGCATTGCAGCCTTCTAGTCTTTTCATGGCTTTGGATTAGAGCACTTAGACGTGACCTCTCCAAATCAACTTTTAGGTTCAGAGTACCTCTCACCATTCGGTAATCGTTTCCAGTTTTCACCCTCTCGATGACTTAGACATCACTGCACATTTCCGTCTAGTCGCCATAATAAATAAATATCAATTTTTTCAAACCGTCGCGTCGGGGTTCGACCAATTCCAGTTTCTTTGGGGCCGCTTTTGGAAGAAATAGTTCATTATAAAGAGTCCCTTTTTCATCATAAAAATGGTCTGCTGGTGGCCCCTGAGTTCTGTTGCCCTATACCTAATTAACCTACCTTCAGCTCACCGTTCTTTCTTGTGCCTAGTTTGGCGTTCAACTTTTCCATTAATACGTAGTGGGTTTTTGTAGGAATGTATGTCTCTAGAGATATCCTCCTACATTTCCTCAACTTCTTCATCGCAATGTGCCGAGATTAGAGCTGAGGTACGCAACTCTCGTCGACACACTCAATTTTTAAAACGTTGTTAACGGGAGACGTGTGGAATAAATCCGACACCTCCTTGGGACAGATGGTCACTCTCCCGGTGATTACTGGATTAAGTATTTTATCTAATATGTAAAAACCAGAAGTTATGATGTTGCAACACAGATGGTTTATATGAAATTTTAAGGTAATGTACGATCGCTACAAAGGGAGAAGCTAATGTTTAGAAGTGGATTTTATGGGCTGATAAATAAGAAGATAAAGTTTAACAACGATGCCTTAAAATACAAGTCACACAAACTCATAGATTTGTACTGTGATTTTTTTTTATTTTTTAGTACAATATCCTTATAATTATCTTCCTTCCCATTTATTTCAAATTATACCTATATGAGGTTATTGGAGTGAAAATGTTTTCACTGGTTTATTTTAATTTTAAAGCAGCGAGTGCTCAGTTGAAGTAAGAATAAAAATTAGTTCATGCTCCAATTGAATCTCTGTAAATTATTGATCAATGTTTGTATAGAGTCGTGTCATAAACACGGTAAAGCTATGATTCAGGGGTGATTTTATACAATATTTGGTATTATATTATGTAATAATATCAATAATTACATTTATATTTCATTTAACTCAAAACCTATTAGACCATTTGAAACGAGTATATTAATTTAATTATAAGAACAGTGTTTTTTTTTTTTTATAGAAGTACGAGTGACAAACGTGCACATAATTCCAATATAGTTTAGACAAAGGCTTCTATAATAATTCGCTATTAAGTATCAAAATGCAGATGTGTCGTCACGCTTGAGTGCTATGATGTAATGCTTCTTGGCAGTTAAAAAGGTCTTCGGTTTTCGTCACTTATTATATGGAACACTGCTTATACTGTTATAGAACACTGGTATTTTGTTCGAGCGTGATTCCTTCCTAGTCAGCCGACCCATTCCTGCTGCAGTCATATTACGTATCAGTAGCGTGTCTACCACGTAGATTGTACATGTTTGCTTTTGTTAATATTTTTTGTTTCTAAAAATTAGGTAAAAGAAAATTTAAAATTACGACATTATTTTGGAGCCGCTTATCTTCAGCAGTGGACTTTTGAAGGTCTATAATGATGATTATGATGATCCATGTCATAAAAGAAAAAACAACATGTATACATTCTACTGTTCAAAGAAGGCCTTCTTACGTAGTCAGGTAATTTTTGTAGCATGGAAAACATATGCTCTCGATAGCTTTAACACAGAGCACACGGTAAATCAGTATTTAAACTTGCGATTAATAACTTACCTGGTATTGGCGGGTTATGGACTGTGGTTGATCGCTTGTTTTGAAATTTGAGGCCGCCCTACCGCTTAACCTCTTGGTCAAAGGATGTCAAAATAATGAGTTGTGATTAGAGAACAGGAGTTGTGTTGTAACAATTTCCATTACAACAAGTAAATTTTTATCAATATTATAAGCCAGTGCTTGACAACTATTCCATCTGATGGTAAGCTTTGATGCAGCCAAAGATGATAAAGAACACTGAATTAGCTTTACAAAAGCCTATTCACTCTTGCCTTGAAGACATTTACATTGTAATTGGATGGAAAGATAAATGCTGGCAAACTATTAGTTAAATTAAAGTTACTTGAATTTTTATCCAAGGTGTCAGAAAAAAAATCAAATATTAAAGTGATATAGAGTGGCGTAAGCAAGTACTGTACTATTAATTCAAGGAATAATTTAGGTTATGCTTTTCTTTTTTTTAGCAGTAACATTCTCACAATAAATATCAACATAACAAATATAATATAGACAAAATTTGAATTAATCGTCATAATTTGCAAGCGGATTGACTATCACATTACCAGACGTTACGTTTGACGCTGCTTTCAGTCACCGTCTGGGCATTCTACGCCTATTGCAAACAAGATTGTTCTATCGCTATCGACCGGTGAAGAACCACGCTCTCTCGGAATACCAGCGTTAAGTAGCAGCTTAAAGTTACTGTGTTCTGTATTGCGGGTTCAGAGAACCGGAGACCCCTTTTTATTGGAAACGGGGCATTCCATCTTAGTCCTTACAGCCGACAACGCATCTATATTTTGATTCTTAATCGCATATGAATGTAGATGCCCATGGGCCACAGCATCCACTTATAATCAGGTGGACTGTGTACTTGTTTATTACCCTTATTCTATAAAAACATACCTACCTACCGGAAGTCATGAGATCTTTTTTGCCTTTCTCAATGTCACTTATTACGACTCGTGACGAAATGTGTGTGATAGATACTTTTACGCCGATACCACATACGGTTTGTTTATTTTACAACGTACAATGTTTTTGAATATCAAATTTATTATATGGAAAAACAATGCGTTTGTGTAGTATTGATCATCGTTTTTCCTTCCAATTTCAATCCGGGTGAAAATTTGGAAATATTTCATAGTGTCACAAGTAAGCGCTGAAACACGGGGGCTTTTGATTATATGGCTCTGAATTCCGATTTGCGTATCAGACGAATCAAAGGTAGACTATGTCAAAGATACGGATGCAACTGCAATTCATACAGAACTCAAAACTAACATTTTTTTTTCTCTGACAAGGATTTGAACTAAGTACTCGCGATGCCATGGGCAGATATTTATAATAAAAGGCAAAGTGGTTTTTGCTTTAATACTTACAATATAATATTGTAGTATTCATCAATATCTCCTTTAAGTTTTTCATATTAAAGTTTTATAAATATTAAAGCAATATTTATAAACAATACAATCTATTTATAAATCCATCATACCATTTTATCCCGTAGTGTGGATTTTGAATACTAGAAAGATGTCATGGTTGCCAAAAGATGGTAGTATTAACATCTCGTTCATGCAAGATGTAAAATACAGAGAGCGCAAACAGGAAATACCGACATTAGCGTGACATATCGGATACTATGATTGTCAACCTGCCTACCAAGCGTGACACATGTAATATGAGAGAAGCCTTTAGCTGTCAGTAGAGTATTACGAGCTAAAAAAAATATAAACAACTTAAAGGCAAATTTCTCTCTATGAGAAAATAACGGAGGAATCCTATATTCACAGGGAAATTCAATGGGCTGTACTAATAACGATGATGATGTTGATGATTATTATGGTGATGATAATGACAAAACAATTTAACGACTTAGCATATCATCATAATCATCATCATTCCAGCCCTTCACAAGTCTACTGCTGAGAATAGGCCTTTCTAAAGAATGTCATAAATCACTGTCATGCGTCCATCGACTTTCTACATGTCTTACAAAGACGTCACTCCACCTAGTGGGGGGCTGCCCTACACTTCACCAACTGGTACGATACTGCCATTTGAGAACCTTTATTCCCCATCGGTAGTCGGTTCCTCGAGTAATATGACTTAGCGCATGCAATATGTAAGTTGTTGGTAGTAGAAATAAAAAAAAAACTATTTTTCTTTATGTAGGTAGGTACATCACATTAACAGGATGGTTTAATTACACTCTGTCAGTCTTTCCACCGCATTCTTCAGTGGCCACTTAATGTTATCAGGAGGATTAAAAATTCGAACAGATAAGCAAAACAAAAAAAATATTCTTTAATTTGACCAAAGAAATAAACGTAATTTTTTTTCAACCCCATATTGAAATCTCTGACCTGAATTCAGAGCGTATAGGAAAACTGAACGGAACTTGTCATTTCTAAAAGTGATCGTTACTTCTTGGTGCATTTCAATTAAGCGAGTGAAATATTTATGTAGTTTTTTAGTACAAAGTGAGTACTTTGTACTAAAAAACAAATTGTGTATTTATTTGAACGTACATGTATTTGAACATGTAAAAATATGTTTTTTTTTTAAATAAAAGACTAATTGTTATACATATAAATAAATAAAAAATTACTATTAAAAACAAAGTCAAATATTTAAATTTAAAATTCCACATTTTGAAAATCAAATGTAAAAGTTACTCACTCATCACATATTTTAGTGTTTGTTCGAAATTTTAGTCCAATTAAATTATTCATATGGAAACAGTCTGCACCTACGAATATTTCAAGTTTTTAATTTCACAGTGTAAAACCGGTGATATATATTTTAAATAATTTCAATTTACCATTTCTTCGGAAAGGAACACTACGAGAAGGTTTTATGAATAATATCGATATGACTGCATTACGAAAGCTATTAATGGTTTAATTTATATTAAGACGAATATTTTAAAAGAGACAAGACTGCCGTGATTTTTTGACACACATTAGGCAATGGGTCCCTCAATGAACATTACCTCATTCATTAGCATTTTGTAAACATGTTCAAGATTGACCCCGTCATTACATTAGATTTGATAGAACACCAATCCTCGCAAAAGAACACTGATATTCCTACTTAGGATGATTAGCGAACCTATTGAAATCAGAAAAAACATCCTATTTTCAATAGAGAAGATGGATTGGTACAACCATCTGCTTAGGATCCTATAATTAATAAAAGTAAATCCAAACCCAAGCATACCAATACAAGACGTCAAGATACTATAAGCACATTCTGCGTAGATCGAACCAAAAATTAATATTCAAAAACTGAAGGTAGCTGGGCCAATTATGACATCAGGACGTCAAGCACCTCAGTCCCCCCCCCCTCCTAACTTAACTATGAGTGCTTATCGTTATATGTATCCCTTAATATTTAAGTTAGTTATGACGTGTTAGCACAAACAAACAGATCAAAATTGTTATAGATTTTTTAAAAGTGGAATCCAAGAAATGTATGTATACTAACTAAACACGTGCCCTCTTTTCCTGTACTCCGTAAATATTCACTCTCACTGACTATCAAAATTGTTAGTTATTATCACCAGCAAATGTGTCTAAACTCTGCACATTGCTTGATCACTGGTCTGAGTATTCAAAGAGTTGATATTTCTCAATGGTAATACGTTTAGAGTTTAGAGTGAGATTTTTAATTCGATGACTTACAGAAAGGTTTTCTAAACTAAAATAGTTCCGTTGATAAAGTTTTTATCACTTATCTTTTCAAAGATTTCTCCATCGGAATCTTCACAAATTTTCATGCGTCTGAACCAATTTTCGAAATACTTTTTCCAGTCCGCCTCAAACACCTTTTCTACTACCTGCTTAAAAGCTGCTAGCGCATGTTTCGACAATGATAATTGTATCATTTTTAACTGATTTGAATATTTTTCAGTGTATATAAAAAGAAACATGAGCCTAATCAAGGCCGTAAGGAGGATAATACATAGGCTTAACCGGTGTGCTGTAAAGAAGTTCCCTCGTTTTGAGCGTTGAGTATGCGGGCGCGTTGTCTTGGTAAAGCAACAGCCCTCGGTGCCCTTTGTTTGGTTGCTCGTTGACTATGACCACTACTGGCATGAATTTGGAAGCATTGATGCTTAATCGATTTCGTAAATTAATTGACATCAGATACCACGCCAAAGTGAAAAACTAGCGATTAAATTCATTTCCGCGCTTCTCAATTTCTTAACCTTGGTATGTATTAATAAGATAATAAGAAGAATAAGACGGCAAGATGATAGTTCTTCAAATTTAGTAAATATGTCATGGCATGATTTCACGCGGGCATATTATATTGATCATCTCATGAGCGTCAGTGGGTTTGTCCGGCATTCAAATTGTAACTAATATATCATCTTACTGCGAAGGCATTCTTGGAATACCTCGTGATCACTTCCCAATCCAATCTGCAATTATAATATGTACCTACTGAATATCTTCAAATGCAATTCACCTTTTCTTTTCAAAGAATTTTTTCATTACTTGCACGTTCCCTTCGAAACAGCCGTCAAAAGACGACCACTCCTTTATTCATATCCCAAAGTTAGTCAACCATGCTGAAATTTGTTATGCGAGCGGTTTACGATAGCCCGAGAGGGGCCTTTATTCATAAATGCCATTTGAAATCTATCAAACGATTTGATGCGAAATTTGAGATTGTTAAAAAAATTATCGCGTAAAATTTTCCTAAACGCAAAACCATTTTTCAATGAAACACGATACCTATTTCAAGGTAGCTCGTAAAAATTGTGTAAATAAAAGTTTTTTCCAAAGTCAATTATAAATGGCGAGTGTAACATATACTCGTAAAACAACATTCGGCGTAGCATGTCGTAGGCTTAAAAAAACATTTCCTGTTTTTGCACTTATATATTATGTTATTTATATTATTACTTTATGTGAATGTAACAAAGTGTTACGAAGTATTTAATTAATTAGTACCCTATTGTACTAGTTCTACCTTAGTGTGGAAGCGGCGTAAGAAAACCTAAAAAATAAAAAATGCGGGTGCCAGTTAGTCTGGCAAGCGTGGCAACTATGGTAAATACCCTCCTGGTGAGGAAATCTATGGTATATTCAGCAGTGGTAATTCAATAGACCATAATGAATGAGTGAATTGTCGTAGATTGTGAACCTATTACAAACTTACACCAAAACCAGAATTAACTGTACAAATTAATACTTAATTGTTTTTGTTTTTAAGATGTTCTCCTATATCGTGGAGGCAGTTTACGTAACGTGCAAAAATTGCAAAAGCACAAACATCCAGACCTAGAACAATTATTTGTAGTTGCAGTTTGGCCATATAAATAGGTACTTCCGTGCGGGATTTGAACCCACGGCCCTTAGCGCCGTAACTCATTGCTAAGCCATTGCAAATTATAACGCAATATTTCCAAAATTAAACGAATTTTGGTTGTTTTTTTTTTTTTTTTGAAATATATACTTTCTCAGTGGTTTCTTGAAAAGATATACCAGGTTCGGTAATAAATAGAATCGACATTTTTTTAAATAAACTTAGTATGAACAGTTCATGACGTGTGATTATTAAAAAAACGTGTGTGTGTACTTATGTACGCACGTAAAAATTTATACTTCTTCAGCGTAACTACACAAAAATAACTAAAAAATAACTAACTTGATTTTAGTTATCAGTTCTCACGAAAACTTCACAGTTGATAGACAATTACCAACTGAAGTTGTCGCTTTTAGGGTTCGGTGTGCACGTGCATCATAATAACTTCATGGTGTCGTTTTTAGGTTTGGGTGTGCGCGCGCATCGTGAAACGCGCCAAAGGAATTATAACTTCTAAAATGTTATACGGTTCCAGTTTCTGAGTAAATAAAGAACAAAACGATGAACGATGTGATGAAAGATATTATGTCAATAGAAATTAAATTTTGAAAACATATTTCTAATCTTTGATTCATGTATATAATCAAAGTTTCTAATATACAGTTTGTCACACCACACATTAATATGAGCACTGCGTTGATTGGCTCATCTGATACCAACAACGTTCAAATTGTTCGTGAGAACGACAATGGGATCAACTCCCAAGCTTGGGGTCAATCTGCGCTCGTGTAATTGACACCTGCTAAGGAAATAATTAAAATCAAAAATGACAATAACAATTCTTGTAAAAATATGTCATTTACACAATCTTTCAACTATTTTTATCTTCTTGTTGTTATTAAAAAGACGTTACTGCACATATCCTGATTTTTGTTTTTCTGTTTCTGTTTTTCTTTCGCATCTTACGATGCTTATGGTAAAATTACTATTACAATATAAACCCTTCATTGTCTTACTTTCCGAATATAGTATTGAGTATACACAACACAACTGTACGTGATAAGAGATATGGCAAATTACACATATTAAATTAAACCGAGTTTTATGGATTTTATCGCTTTTTTTTTTATTCTCATAAGTATTGGAAACCTCGAAATTTTAAAATAAGTGAAAAATAAAGGCCATTCTATAAAAATAATTAATTTCTGTTGTAGTAAGTAATCCCGAAATCCTATTAATCAAGAAATCCTGTGACCATGCTTGTGATAAAGCACTCGAAACGTCGACAGTTCTCAATATTATGTTTAGTAATAAATTCCAATAATAGTAAATTTCGTAAAAATACGTTTCATTAAACATAAAAGGCTAAATATATAGCTATCAACTTATTACTTAACTTTAAAAAGATATAACTTTTTTTATAGGATCGGGTGACAAACGGGCACACAGTCCACCTGATGGTAAGTGGTTACTGTGACCCATAGACATCTACATCTATCCTCAATAAAGACTCAAGATGCAGATGCGTTGTCACCCGTGAGGACTAAGATGGAATGCCTCTTTGCCAGTAAAAAGGTTCTCCGGTTCTCTACACTCACCATACGAAACACAGCAGCGTTAAGCTGCTATTTTACGCTGGTTTTCTGTGAGAGCGTGGTCCTTCCTGGTCGAGCCGACATATTCGTCCTACAACCATAATATAGCTGCAGCATGGCTCTACCACGTAGAATTATATGTAGTGTAGAATAATACGTAGTGTAATATGAGTAATAATAACTACTCATATTACGTAATAATTTTAAAGATTTACAGCTGTATCCTATTTTCCAAGTAATCAGAATATACAAATGTTACAATTTGTCGGATATAATACACCTATCATTAATTTGTATTATATAACGCTCTGTTCTATTCTACTGACATATCATAACAAGTATGTCACGTTCATTTGAATCGTGTTTCGTCTTACGACATTAATAATTAATTCGAATTAAATTAATTGCTAAGACATGCTTGTTAGACGGTTGCACATATAAATTTTAATTAAAGAAGCATATTAATTGATCACTATAAAATCGTCTCTTAACCCTATTTTATGTTTATTATGAAAAAATTATAATCATTTGCATTCCTACGAGTAGACCATGTTTTTTTTTAGTTTTACTTAATATGTTAAAAATTTAATAACTTAATATTGAAATTAAATTTTAAACTGATCACTTATAATTGTAAAGAATCATTTATTATTCTATATTAAAATCATTACATTTAAAATGGGTAATGCTAAGGTAAAACCGAACAAACATAGGATTACTAGTTCTTCTGGCGGTATCCATATTATCATCTTTATGCATAGTATGCATGTACTAGTAGCCCGCCCCGGCTTTGCCCTGGTTAAAAAATTATGTATATAAGTATAATATATTTCAGATTTAGCTTAATAGATATAACTTATTTTTAAACTTCTTCGTATAACACATTTTTGTTCCATTTTTCTGCTGCTTTATTACAAATTGATTCCCCGCATTTTCTGACCTATAGAGACTAATGTATAATTGTACGTGAGTAAACAATCTTCCCTTAAGTCAAGTTTAATATATGTGTATGTTTGGCCTTCAGATTTGTTGATGTTGAAGGCGAAATTTTTTTTTATTGGAAACTATAATCCTTTATATTGGAAAGCTATATCATGGGAATGCGGGGAATATGAGCCAATTGACCTGCCGCTAGTGCTGTAAGAATGATACTCTCAATCACATTATTACGTAGCGATTTACCTTTGCACAGATTAGGCGGATTCAGGTTTCGAAATAGTTATTGGAATAACGACTTTAATTTTAGAGTAAGAGGGGGAAGTGTTGAAGGGTTAAGGGAGTTAAGGTATTCCTGTGGGTAATGCACAGCGTCTTCTGTATCTATTACGGTATCAACGGATTTATATATTTTTGATTAGCTGGGATTTTTTCTAATATTTGAAAACTATTAATAATTTGATCAACAGAAGAATTTCTTGGCGAAACTATTGCCTTCTCGCATATCCATGGCTAAACATTTAAATCAAATCATTAAGACTTGAGATAAACTTTTCTAACTCATCTTTTTTAATAAGGCCATCTTCTTAAGGTATTTGCCCATCACTTACTCATAATAAATAACTCGCGAAAAGCGTATTACTTTTTTCTAAATAGATTCTCATGTTTGTTCTTAAGGTGATTGGTTGTACAGAGCTCCATAAAGGAGACGCCTTTAAGCAGGCTTTAAGTATATCTGCACGTGTTGCTCTAGGCACAATAGGAAGAGTTTAACGAAAGTCACCTGCAGACACGAAAGTGACGTTTTCCATAATTTTATCTAATTTCTTAGGTCTTTTAGAATTCTGTATACAACTTCTGAAATATGAGCGATGGTTCATCGTACATTCGTTCCACATTATGACACAGACGTATTGAAGAAGTTTGCCTTGTGGTCCGTATTTTTATATGGAATATATGGATTCTTTCTGGATAAAGACACTCAAAGGCAGTTTATATTTAAATGAATGGGTTAATATTAATAAGAGAAGTAGCGAATAAAACACCTCAAGAGCCAGTTTGACTATAAAAATCCCGAATTCGGATATTATTGACATGAAAATATACATATAAAGAAAGGAATAAATATAAATTTTTTTTTTATATTTTTTACACAATAGTTAATAATATTCACAATCGAGAATAATAAAAAAAAAACATTTTTATACATTTCTTAAAATATTATTAATGAGTCAAAAGTGTCGGAATTCGGGATTTTTCAAACCTTTAAAAATTCATAACTCCGAAAATATTAATTTTATCGTAAAACCTTTTTTATTTGTATTTCATCAAAAAACGTAAAAAATTGACCCGCTTGAAAATAAAAATTGCTTGCAATTGAAAAAAATCTGTTAAAACGATGTGACACCGAGTTGCCCCATTCCAACGTGCATTTATCTCATCGTTAGGACAATTTAAAGAGAATCGCATTAAAAATAGAGGTGGAATAGTTATCGGTACTCATGCGCTGATTCCTCCTGGACTTTGTGGCCGATTTATTTTTCACGTGTTTGCCCGTTTGGGTTGCTTACTTTGATACGTTATTTCCCCCTCTACACACCGCAGCTCCTCCCGTCTTTGCCGCGCTAACCGCCATCATAACTGTGGTTATTGTGACATTAGGATAACGGCTTAGAAGAGGAAAAATTCAGCTATACATTATTTTCATGCAACTTTACTTATTGATGCAGCACACGCTGTGAAACATCACAAGAGGCACGACTTTTACTGACTTAGTTGACAAATATCGTAACAACTCTTAGCTATAATATAATATATAGAAAATATATAGCCTATGTCCATCTGGAATAATGTACCTTTCAAATTTTGAAAGAAATTCTCATATAAGTGTAGTGGTTCCGGATATTACCCTCCATATATATACAAACTCTTGAAATTCGCACTCTCTCCATATAATATTAGTATAGATTGTGAGTTATCCTTAGAAGATAGACATATGTTGTTGGAGATATTGTATAGAACTTTTTAAGAGGATTAATTCAGCTATACATTATTTTCGTTCAACTTTAACCATTGATGCAGCGTACGCTGTGGAAGCTCTCAAGAAGCACGATTTTTTCCGACTTTGTTGACAAATATCAACAAAAATTTAGTAACAATATGAATATATACACAAATATATATCATATGTCCATCTGGAATAATTTACTTTTAACATGGTGAAAGAAATATTTAAATAATAAATATACAAACTCACAAAATTCGCGCTCTTTCTTTATAATATCAAAGTAATAGTATAGATATAATATTAATAAAATTGAAGTGTCTGCCGGTAATATCGTAGTAAGTGTGTTTTATTGAGCTCAGAGGGTTATGAAACATACTTTATTGTACACCAATAAACATGAAAATATAAAAAGACACATACATACAAAGTTAAAACTGGCGGGTGTATTATTATAATGCCTTAACAACACAAATAATCATTTTTTAAATTATTGTCAGTCTGTCTGGGCTAATTTTCGGAATAGCGGAACCAATTGTAATGAAACTTCACTATCCGATAGAGAGCATTGATAGTTGTGATCTCTGCTATACTTTATCCGAAAAAATTGGAGATATTTGTTTGAGAAATCGAAAGATTGATATTACTTGGTCTTCAACGATTATCTTAAATCTTATGAATATATCCTACCCAGGCGAATCCGGGTAGGTGGCTAGTCATCAATATAACTTAGTATTACATAGCCTTTTTTTAGTAACATTGCCGCTGTTATTTGTCTCCGTCGAAAATTTCAGGTTTGGCGGCACCCGTGAGAATAAGTGGAGTGAGTTTTTTTTAAACATTTTGCTTCGTCATTAATAATGCTTACAGCAAAGGAGTGTAATAATTTGCCATCGTCTGTATTTCTATCCCATTACAATATAGGTGTCTTCAAGGTAAGAGTGAATAGGCTTCTGTTAATATAAGTCAGTGAGATTTACAATCTTCGCTGTATCACTAAATCACCTTCAGGTGAGATAGTAGTCAAGTACGTTAAAAAGTTATTAATTGATTCTCTTGACCTACATCCACACGGCACAAACTCACACACAAGACTAATATTGGGAAAAACACAAATTTATATTGAATAAGTGTTACCTCTAATATCATGGTGTTTATCTCCTCCATATCTTACAAATATGAAGTATAATATCATGAGAATCAGTTGAAATACTAATAACGGCACATACTTCATATTGGAGAATTTGTAGACCATTGTGTACCTGCAACAAAGAAAACCACTTTGATTGAAATGTACACTTGAATGCAAATCATATACAAAATTTGCAAATAAGGCCAATTGCAATAAGCTTATCATGTGTAAGTAAAAATAATATGAAAACGACAGTAGCCTTAGGATTATGATTGAGGACCGTGAACTCAAAAAGTTGTACTGTCGTGAACTTTTACTAACACAAGCATTTTAAGCTTACCTGGATTAGTTAACAGGAATAGTAACAACGTTAATAGTAATGCTAGTGTTTTTATTAAATTAAAAAGCTATCTGTTCAACGTATATTAATAATAAATTGCTGACATGGAAATGCATTGCATGCATGCAATACAACGGAAGATGCCCATGTTCAGCAGTTGACTTCTATGCAAACTGTTGCGTATGTACATACGATTACAAGTACCCCATACACGTTGCTAAAGGATACATATCTATCCCGCTTTTATTTAGAGTTTAGAGGTTAAGCGTTCTCCGTAAAATCCATATTGTTCACAAGAAACACTTTTTCACTCCCGCCAGCACCAATGAATTTGGTAACCATATCACGGTCCCATGAGTCATAAACTCGTGTAAACATTTCAATTTGTATCTTTTTCTTTTGTATTCTTTGTATTGTATTCTTTTTATGTTTCGCGGACAGGTAAGTTGTTAAATAACATTTTACTTGCTGTTATATCACATGTTGCGGTAAAGATAAACCACATGAGGATATCTGCTTGTTTGAGAAATTTAATACTTTGAGAACATTATTTTGTAGTTCGCCAAATCGTACTGGAGAGGCGCGGTGGAATAATTGCTGAGTAATACTCCTTATAATAACAAAAATCCTGTGACTGAAAGTGGAACGCTTAAAAAGCTGTAACTTTACATTTATTTCAATATCTCTAACAATGAAAAAAAAAAACTTTTTTAAGCAAACAAAATTAATTGTCGTAGGTTATGTATAATGCAGACAGTATTTTTCATTTTAAAGTACTTAAGTCAATGCAGCCATATTAATTAGCGGCTTTTTATCAGGCAATGAACTGAACTCTCTACACACCTGTTGTGGGTATAAATCGAATGTTATCGAAATAGATACATTATTATTGGAGGCGGGGCGTAGGTATAAAATCTTAGATTGAACTATTATGATGATTGAGTTATTAACGACGCATTTTGTTCTATATCCTTTATTGTACACACAATAAGATGATATTTTTTTTAATATTAAATAAGATGTTCAAAGGCGAGCTTAAACCCTAATAAGAGTTCTCTTTCAGAAAAACCTTTGGGAAAGAGAAAAAGTGTCATATGTAAAGCAAGTAGCTAGCAGTGTCTATACTTAATATTTAACAAAATCACAGCATAATAGAAACTGATCATAAGATATATTTAACAATTAACATATTTTTGTACGAATATAGATATATTTCTTTTCTATTTCTCTTAATACAGAAATAAATAAATACACACATATATATATATATATATATATATATATATATATATATATATATATATATATATAGATATAGATATATATATATATATATATAATATATTTGTATATTTCTAATTCTAAGTTGAGAGATAATGTTTCTTTACTCTGCTCCGAAATATATCAAGAGAAGAACTAGCATGTGTGACGTGTGGGAGTGAGTTCCATAGCTTGACTGCCCTTGCAGTAAAGTATCCACTACATCGACTTGAGATAAGAGAAGGTGTTTTACGAAGTAGTTGTTTAGTGGTTCGGCACAGAGATTCCCGAGGTACATGATACTCAAAACGCTCGCAGAGGTATGGAGGTGCGAGAGGATTAAACAGTAAAAGTAGAGAAATGATAACACATGTAAGTCTTGTAATCTACGGGTAGGAAGCCAGCATTTTAATGGAGCCCTGTAATATGAAACATAATCAAACTTAAGAAGACCTAAAATAAAACGTATACACAAATTTTGAAGACGTTCTAGTTTCTTCAACAGTTCCTCTGAAGCATCCAGAAACCTAACATCAGCATAGTCAATGAGAGGAGAAAGTGTTTGAGCTGAGGTTATCTTAGTTTTTAGCGGTAAAAACATATGGAGACGCTTGAGAGATGGAAAAGAGTAGTTCAACTTCCTGCTAATCATATTAATGTTAGCAACCCAAGACAAATTATTATCAAAGATGACACCTAAGTTCTTAGCAATCTTTGTATATGTAATCTGAGTATAATTGTAAATTACAGCAGGGATCATCGAAAGGTTTAATAAGTTCAGCGTATGTGAGCTGCCAATAATCATAACTTGGGATTTAGCATGGTTAACAAGGACACCAAATATTTAAGTATATAAATACACTATAGATTAATGATCATTAAGGATATTAACACTTAAAGGTCCTCAATCTATAGTGAACTTACATACTTTTTTATATTTTGCTAAGCTAGCGCTTATCTACAATCCCACCTGATGGTAAGTGATGATGTAAAGTGAAGCGCACTAATTTAACAAAAGGTGCCTAGAAGGCACCGACACTGTAATTGGATGGAAAGGCAGACAGCAACTTACTTCACTCCTTTTCTGGATACCATGATGAACGACGTAGCGAACCTTTTATTTTGAATGCGTGGTAAGTCAACAACGAAAGGGTGGAGACTGACCGAACGTCTGGTTGTCCGAAGGTAGAAGGGAGAGGGAGGAATTAAATTATGCAATTTCTGCGCACATTCTCCGAAATGCATCCTGTAGAAAACCGATAGGCTGGCTACTTTTAGTCTGTGTTCGAGGCTGGTAAGATTGATTTTAACCAAATTCGCGTCACCAATAAGCCGCTTAGCACGCCTTTTCATTAAGTCCAAAGCTACTCGGTGGCATTTTACAGAACCAGCGCATATATGGCAACAATATTCCATGCACGACCGGACTTGCGCTTTATATAAATTAAGCAGCTGTCCTGGTGTGAAGTATCGCCGCACCGCTGCAAGGACTCCCGGCTTCTTTGTAGCTGTTTTGGCCTTAAATGAACTGCCCAAAGTTCAGATTTGAGGTTATCTCAAACCCTAACAACTGATGTCGGTCGGTATATTCCAGTGATAAATTACAAAAAAAAAGAACTGGCTCCTTTTTGCAGTGGAGAGACACGCTTGTGTTTTGGAGGTGTTGAATTTAACAAAATTGGCATCACACCATTCGGATAATGCATGTTGTGTGAGATTTACACGGTTTACCATAACTTCTCTTTCGGACTGGATTTGATCCTAACTGGCCCGAGGACTTGGTTTGTATCTACCCTATATGAGAAGCGGACTAATCGTGTCAGCAAAAGAGGCAACTCAGGTGCACAATCCTTTGGAACTATAGCTGGTATACCATCATTCCACTAGCTTTGTTCACGTCTAAGCATCTCAATGTTTTAAGAACCTCCTTATTTGTTATAAGAACCTCTGACATAGAGGTAACGCAGTGAGGTAATTTAGGTGGAACGTTGCCACTGTCCAGACGTGAATTGTAGGCAAAGAGAGACGCGAACAAATCTGCATTTTCTTTAGCCGTATGCGCCGGTGTGCCATCTGGTTTTACCAGCAGAGGCAGAGTAAGCCGACAGAAGTTTGTTTCGACCGCTTTGCCGAAAGACCAAAACGCTCTAATGCCGGATGGTCTGGTAGAGAGTTCTGAGCTAATATGTTTAATGCGATCGAGAGTAGCTTTCCGTAATGCGTTGTTGTAGGACTTGGCAGCCTGCTTAAAATTTTTCTTCTTGGAGCTAATATCCGGAGCTTTGCGGTTTTGAGTCTCAAGCCAAGGTAGGTACGCTAAACGCTTGCGCTTTTCAGCTTGGGCGCATTCAGAATTAAACCATGGGCGATCTTTGCTACCGGTGGGAGCATCAAAGAAGGCGATAAAATACTCGATAGCTTGACGCAACACATATGTGATCGCAACCGCGCAGCTTAAAGGATTCGCAGAAGGAAAATAGACATCCCGCCAAGGTTAAGATGCAAAAAAGTGTAGAATGATGAGATGCAATCAGCTTACTTATACCGCCATATTCGTCGAACACCTTGGGACTCGTAATCAGGTGGAGAATATGACGATACAGATTTCATCAAACAGTGGATAGATGTACTCAAAGTAGAGGTAACCTGTCTGGTTCGGTGACTACCGGAAGGTCGAAGCAATTTGCTGTGTGACGATCTACTTAGGGTACCCTCTCTCCTTTACCATCTGAGAAAAACCTAGCGTCAAAGCGAAATTCCACGCTTCTTTTCCTGTGTGGTCGATCATCTGGTATAGGAACAGCCAGTCTTGGTGACAAGTGTTAATGTCCCTCAGAAAGATCAACTGTGCATTAGGATACCGATTTAGCTCCACGTCAGTAGTCTCACTAAGGTAATCAAATAATCGTGTTGTCTCCTGCTCACCACTGTGCGATCGATAGACAGAGGCATAAAGGATTTTAACAATACCTGTATCTATTATCACCCAGATTGTCGAAAAAGTGGGGTTTTCGAGGTGACAGAGACGCTGGAAGCATATGTCATTGAGGAAGTACATACTGACTCCGGCACGTGAATTGAATTTGTGCTCCAAGGAGGATCCAGGATTATCAAGGTATGGCGCATTCAATGGACATCCAATTTGCGTCTCCGTTAAGAAATGTAGGTGCGGCTTCTGAGTCTCAAGATGCTGATGGACTGCGCTGAGATTAGAGTGCAATTCTCGAATATCAGTGAATTGCACTTTTAGTGAGAGGACGTGCTACCGCTGTTTAGCACTATATTTCTTTTTAAGGTACATAAGGAGTTCATAAGGATGGAGAATGGCAATTGAATGAAGCGTTACATTAGCATCCAAACGATACTATCAGAGTTACTGTGCTCATGGGAACTTGATCTGGCATGATCTGGAGACTCCGGGGACACCTTAATCCTTTTATGTGTTTCGTTTATTAAGTAAATAGATTTAGAGAACCATTTTACTAGTAAGTGGTGGTATCCGACAAGCACATATTCCAACCAGGGTGGACATATGAAGGTTGTTTGTCACCCGTATTTGTATAAAATCAATAAAGAAAGTTCTAAAGGTATAAGTTAACGAATTTGCCTTCATACAATATTTATACATGAATATGTTCGAAGGTTTTACTGTCGATGCACTTAAACTCAATACGAATTATGATAATCGGCAAACTTCGTTCTAATCACTGCCTCTGGCAGTGTCTAGACGCATCTCATTAAGTAATAATTTACGCCAAATAAATAAATGGTATTTTTGGTAGCATATCACTTACAAAAATTTATTTTATTTAATGTCTCAATAATAACTAGTCTAATGACAAAATTTTCATGTAGTATTGACGTAAGAAAATCCACATTTCCCCTGTAATATCATAGCGACAAAGAGAAATGAAACAATAGATATACAGTAGCATCTTCCTGATAACAACTATAAATTATAAAAAAATATGGTTGGTAACCTGTCTGCCAACCATGGCAATTATGGAAACTAGGGTTCCCTATAATGCAATTTATGGGAAAGTCCAATGTTTCCCAGTAGATTTTTGATTGACTGTAATATGTGAATAAATGTATGTATCAAATTGGTTGTACCGGTTCAACAGAAAGCTAGTAATACATGAAGTTGAAGGATGCAGAGGGCTCAAGATCGTGTTCTGGCATATCTTACGGGAGGCCCATGTTCAGCTGTGGACTTGTGCAAGTCTGTAATCATGATGACGATGATGACTGAAACGGAAAAGTTTTGGGTGTGGACATAAAAAAACTCGTAATGATGATGACTGAAACATAAACGATTTGCTACCAAAACCAGATGTGAGGTAAAACTACAGCAAATATATCTACGATCTACTGTTGCAAAAAAGCCTTCTATAAATTCTGAAAGAATTATTGAGTAGTTACTCCATCGTGTTGTTCTAGGGTATTTCTCAGATATTTTTGATTATTTATGTCCTTTCCCTTCATCGTACATAAAACTTAGTGCCACTCAAGATAGTGCAAAAATAAGTAACCTTTTTATTTAGGTGTATTTCTTTAAATGAAATACAAAACATTATAATAAGTTTTGCTGCGCCTTGTGCATAGAAATCATATCCAGAATGTTCTGGAATTTCTTCATAGTCGATACTTACGATAAATCCACGGGACATTTGAGTAATTCGGATTAAGTAATTTTTCACTATCCTTTAACATTATCTGGATGTCGCAAAATGCGACAAAGCGAAATGTATCAAGAAATGAGTGGCCGCATCTTCCTGCAATAATTGCAGTTGTTAATCCGCCTGCTAAGCGTGGCAACTATGGCATATATCCTCACTAAGAGGCCTCCATGCCTAGGGCAGGCCTATAGTCAGCATCGAAATTCTGATAGGCTGTAATCGATAGATGGATTGACATAAACCATATTGTAAAATTGCTACGAAAAACAATAAAGACAAATATGTATAAAAATCAACTGTTTTGCCACAAAATATCAGTGGACCTACTGGTTTTATCCGGTAATGGGTACCTAAGCGTCAAAGATACTCATCCTTTGGTCCCCGATCGCCAATCTACCTAAAATGTTCGGAATGGATTTTTTGCGACTGATAAGAATCAATAGGAATAGCAGGCATTCTACTTACCACTTAACCAGACAGTCGTCAGTAGTAAACAAAAGGTTTGATTACTGGGTTTAAAGATTTTATATCTATTGAATGAATAGAATAGAATAATTTTTATTCAATATAGATCACAACTATAATTATTATTGAAAGTCATTTAAACTTTACTGCTGGTTGGAAAAACAACCTCATTCTTGGGAAAAACCAGCAAGAAACCCAGCGGCACTTTTTTTAAAGTTAATTTTACATTAATGGTTGTACAAACTATTTACCAAATTTATTTTAGAAACTGCTGGGATGCAACCATACCATTCCCAGGGGTTATTATCAACCATGTATTCATTTTATTATAATAACCCTTATTATACAGTTTCAGCTTAACAAAACTTTTAAACTTGGCAATAGAGAGAGCCTGTACACTTTCCGGGACCTTGTTGTAATAGTGTATACATTGCCCCAAGAATGAATTACTGACTCGGTGGAGTAGATAAACTGATATAACTAGCTTGTGTTTATTCCTTTTAATTGTTAACAGAACTTATATTACTTTTTTACTAAAACTACCTTTGTATTTGTGAACATACATTAAATTTTCATAAATATACTGAGAAGCCAAAGTTAATATATTTTTTTTTTAAATATATCTATAAGAGACTCTCTCGGTTTTTGGTTGTAAGTAGCTCTAATAGCCCTCTTCTGTAAAACAAAAAAAGTTTCTAAATCAGCCGCATTTCCCCATAGCAAAATCCCATAAGACATTGTGCTATGGAAATAACTGAAATAAATTATCTAGCTGTCTCGACATTAGTGAGACCTCTAACCTTTTTACATCATAGGCTGCAGAACTTAGTCTGCTTGCTAGTTTGGATATATGGGAGCCCCACTGAAGCTTTGCGTCGAGAGTGTTTCACGAGTAGTGGCAATCGAAAATTTAATTCCAACTCTGACAATTTCAAATGTAGATCGCCGGACGGCCATTATGCAATTGACTGCACGCGAGTGCATAAAATTTTTAGATTTACTGCCAACGCAAGCTTTATAAATTTTGCCGGTCGTATATTTTAGTTAAATATATTTTTTGTTCAATAAAAATTGTTTTATGGAATATTGCGTACGAATTGTAGAATAATTTAGTATTTAATACTTTTATTTTTTCATATAAATTTATGAAATAATGAATTGATTTTAGTCGAAACGGTGTTTCAATCCCTTCGTACCTTAAACTAAATACTGAAACATATGTATATCACTATAAAACAAAGTTAAAATATAAAAGTATAATTAAGAGTAGGGGATTAAAATAATATATTAAAATAGTTTTTGATTTATGTTGAAGACTACCTATACCATGCAACTTCACCCGCGTGGAATATTTTTTTGCGCGGAACCCTAATTATTTTCCCGAAATAAAAGTATCCTAAATTACTCCTTATAACATCAGCTATCTATCAGTAGAAGTCCCATCCAAATCTTTTCAAAATTCACAGGATTTTGCGAAATGCGTGGTCGGACAGACGTCGTGTTAGAGTTTTATTATAGTATAGAAGAAGATAGAAGATAGATGTGAAGATAATTATTCCGACTTATTAGCAAACCGGAATAACTCTCTTGACATCCTTGATTAAGGGTATGATAAAACCCTTTGCCCTAAATCAACTACCAAAACATTTGCCTTAAATTTATTCAGCACACCATGTGTATTTTTTTTGTTCTTGACACATTCAACAAATGGGATAGTTAAATTTTAATATATAAATATAAATTTTAATTTAATTTTAAATTTTGATATATACATCACAATTCGATAGATTTTTTTTCACCCTTAACGCCAACTTAACAAAATATCTGTTGAGTTCGCAATTATTAAACCGAGGTAAGTGATGGGGCTCGCTTTTTATACTTTTATAAAGATGACTTTCGTTTAAGATTTTTTTTTAAATATATTTTCCAATTCTTGCAACGTACACTTTTAAACTTTGAGACATATTTAGTTGGAATTGGTATAAAATTAATGAGGTTACAGCCTACTGCGAAATAGTGAATAGATGAAACTTCTGGAATTAAAGACAGGTTATTGTTTTACTGTATATTATCATATTTATCACTTTTGCAAATGCTTGAAATATTACTTACGATTACAACAAAATAATAAAAACGTAGTAATTATAATATAAACTCTTTGAAAATGACGTCGCTAGACTTCTACTTGCTTGCATAGATTGATAATATCATACATAACGTATTATGAAATATATTAAGGAAATAAAACTAGCGACTCCATTGCATACCTCACTTGCTCACTTGCATTCAATAATTGTATACGGGCTGAAGTATTGTAATATAATCACTACGCATTACATACTGTTTTTATTATAATTGTAATAAAATTTTTGAAATTGAGTTGTTAATATTCTTTTAACTTTTGTCTATAGCATAGACTACACAAATAAAGTGTATCTTTACATAATTTAAAATTAAAAAATTTGTACAACCGACTTCAATATCTATTATTAAGGATAACTCAAAAACTATTGGTCACACCATGATCAAATTTATATGGGAGCACATGAGAAGCACCGCTTTCAAAAAAAAAATCATCGAAATCGATTTTAGTAAAACAAAGTTATGAGGTAACACACATAAAAAATAAAAACATACAGTTGAATTGAGTACCTCCTCCTTCTTCACGTCGGTGGAAAATTGAGTCTATATTGCTTTTATTTATAAACAGTTTACAAACTTATGCACTTATGTTTAAATGTGTATTTTGTGAAATATTTATACATTATTTACATGTTTATTTTGGTTAAGAAATGATATTTTACATTATTTACTTATTAAAATAATATACCTGTTGTTCAAAGCAGAAGGAAGTTAGCGTAGAATATTATTATATTAAATTTAAATGCATGCCAATTAATTGCTTCTTGAATGTTCCCTTAGAATCCGTATTTACTCGAAGTATATTGCTATTAATTAATTTATAATTAATTAAAAAAAATCAATTTTCGAATATTAAATTTTGCTATTAAACATAAAATATATACCTATTTATTAATTTAACCGTAACCCAATTAGTTGCTTCTTAAATACTCTCTTAGAATCCCTAATTGTCTCCCGTCTGTTATAATTACTTTATTTAAAATGATTTTCAAAAAATTAAATTTTCGAGAAATTTATACTGCTATAATACATAAAATACCTACTTTTTTAAATTTAAAGGTATTCCAATTAATTGCTTCTTAAATGCTCTCTCAAAATCTCTAATTGTTCTACGTCTATTAATGTTACTTAATTTATAATTAATAAAAAAACGAAAATTTAATTTTACTATTAAACACAAAATATTTTCTCTTTTAATTAAACTGTATGCCAATTAATAAATACTCTCTATACAACTCTTTAAATACTCTCTTAGGTTCCGTAATTGATCTACGTATATTAATATTAGTTAATTTATAATTAATGTTTAAAAATTCAATTTGCGAAAATGTATTTTTCGATTAAACACAAAATATCTACTTTTTAATTAAGCTGTATGCCATTTAATTGCTTTTCAAATGTTGTCTTACAATCCGTAATTTTTCCACGTATATTACTAATAGTTAATTTATAATTAATAAAAAAAAAACAATTTTCGAACATTTAATTTTACTAATAAACATAAAATATCTTCTTTTTTAATTAAACTGTATGCCAGTTAATTGCTTTTTAAGTGCTCTCTTAGAATTCATAATTGTTCCACGTCTATTACGATTACTTAATTTATAAATAATTTTGAGAAAGAGTGATCACATTTGAGTAATAGCGCCATCATCAATAGAATGTAGTGATATTCTATAGGTAAAGTCATTTTATCGAACAAGAATTGAATGACTCCTCTAAATGACATAAACAAAAAAATTATTTAGTAAATTTTAAAATTATGGATTGTTATGAATATAGATTGGACACACATGATAATTTTTTTGTATTAAAGCCATCTAGCGTATTTTCTATGTACCACCATGACACTTAATTAATTTTGGTTCGATAAAATGATGACTTATAGTATGAAAATGTACAAGGGAGGTAATTTAAAGCCCAATAAAGTAGAGCAGTGTTTATTTAAAACAAAATTTTTGAATTTTCATTTAAATAAGTTACTGTTGTAATAATATAAAACTTTAGATTAATTAAAATAAAATTACATATTTAGTAGATAATTTATAATTACCTAATTAACAGAATAAACTGATAAATTCTCTTCTTAAGATCAAAAAACATGATACACTGTGACAAATATTATGTATATAATTTTATGTAAATAAATGATATACACAATCTATGTTATCCAACATTTATTGATGAGTAATTGAAATGTTTACAAAAGTTTCACTTCTGCCATGTGTCCTCACGACACTCTTTTTTTATATTAATTATTATAAATATTGGAAAAATTATATTTTAGTTTTTTAATAAATAAAGCAAATTGCAACTAATAGTAATACATGCGGAACAATTATGGATTTTAACGGAGCATTTAAGGAGCAATTAATTGGCTTCATAGTTTAATTTAAAAAAGTTTACATTTTATGTTTTAAAGCAAAATAAAATTTACGAAAATTAAATTTTTTAGAAATTAATTATAAATTTATTAATTTCAACAGACGTGTAGCAATTACGAATTCTAAGAGAGCATTTAAGGAGCACTTTATTGGCATACAGTATAATTAAAAGAAATCTACCTATCTATCTAATTCTACGCTAACTTCTTTCCGGTATTGTTCAAAATACTTTTGCATAGCGAGAACTTTTATGGTTTTATAATATATAATATGGGTAATGAATAAACCAAAAGTCATATTACACTATTTTCTTCACCACAGGTCTATATTTTTTTCATAAAATTAAAGTTTGTCATAAAAAAAAGGAAAAATAAAAGCAATATGTTATTTATGGCAGTACCTCAGCTAAATTGGATTATACAAAATTTGACGTATGTAATCTACTTTCATAAAATTATTCACCGGTTAAAAATTAAATGATTATAAAAATTATGGTCACTTTATGCACAAATAAAAATATAAATAAATAAACAAATAAATAAAAAGACAATACGTACTATTGTCTATCCTGCGGAAGAGCTAAACTGTGTCTACCACACTACTTCCTCGCTTAAATTGCCTCAAACGAATATAAATGTCGCAGAGTATTGTGCGAAAATTTACTTTATTAAAACATCCTGAATTTTATATTTTTAAACCTATAGAGAATTATGAAATAAAAGGCCATAAACGGATTTATATGACTTAGTAAACGTTAAATTAAACTAATTTTAATATTAAAATATTAAATTTGCTGTCCATTTTAATTTTATTTCTTCTAATATTGTTTGATTGCCAGTGTTTCAAGCTGTACAGTCCGTTTATTGCCTTCTGGTAAACAAGTCATTTGGATAGTTTTTGAGCTGCTAAAAATCGATCGAGCCTAATGTGATTTCAGATCAATTTCTGGCCATATGACCCATAGCCTTAAAATATAACAACAGCCTTGGAATTCGAAGGAGCATGAAAAATAGATCTTTGTTTATTCTAAAATAGCGGAGTAGGAATGTAATATTTACTGAAGGAACCACTACTTTCTACGTGGCACAGCGCACTTTGGTAGTACAATGTACACTCCAGGTATCAGTAAAACCGGTCTTGTTAGCGCCACTCCAGAGACCTCAGAGCAATTGGCTGTATGTAAATATTGGGAACTTATTTCAATTGTAAACAATTAAAATTTTGGGTATCACCTTTCACCGTTTCAATTAATATCACGATAAGACTTACAATTGATGACCCGGTGTAACCCAACTTTAGGTTTTGGAGAAAAAGGGGAGTTCTCTCGTCAGGGAAAAGGTGTTTACACGAGGGGATTTTATTATGCCGTCATTTCAAAATACCGATAGTATGATTTAAGGCATGTGTTGTTATCCGTTGGCACTATTGTGGCACGATGACAGCGCCGCCACATATACTTACTGTAAAAGCATAATTTCAAGTGTTGACGATTGAGGTTAAACTTTACTACAGGTCCTTGCAGGTTTTTTTTTTTTAAAGATGGTCACTTAAAGTTTAATTAGTGCTTTTTTGTTAATAAATAAAATTATACGTGGGCATTTAGAAAGTTTTGCGAAAGAAAAATAATTCCAAGGTTTAAGTTATTATAATTAAATATTTTGTAAGAGCTCTCCACCAGCATATTATGTACAAATGTTCATACATCCCAATGATTTTTTGAGCCACTTTTGCATTTCACCTAAGACATCTCTACTACAGCTTGCTTTTAATGCTGCTAGCGTATCTTCCGGTTATATAAAATGTATAACTTTCAGCTGGTTTTTATTTTAGGGAATAAAAATAACTTACACGGTGTCAAATCAAAAGTGTAAAGAGGTTAACCTCAAATGCTTAACATAAAGGTGTTCCTGCAAAATCTCGTGATTATTTCTTGATCTAATTTTTGTAATGTGCTGAATCTCTTTATGAGAAATTCTCCTATTCTCTTGAATTAAATTTTTCACTGCTTGCACATTTGCTTTCATATCAGCCGTCAAATGGTGACCACTTGTTCCTTCATCTCTCAAAATTAGTTGACCGTGCTGAAATTAGTTATACCAGCGGTACCCAGTTGCCTTAGAAGGCCCTTTATCCATAAATGCCATTTGGAGTCTATCAAACGATTCATTCGGTTTTAGGCGACATTTGGAATTGTTAAAAATCATTCCGCTAAAATGTTCCCGACGCAGATCCATTTTACAATAAAACACGATATTCTAGTCTAGCTCGTAAAAAATTTCGAGAGAAAATTAAACTGGGAGCATTCGGATTTTTACTTGTTAATGTTAAATGAAATATATTTTATTTTCAAAATAAATTACAACTTTTTGTGTAGCCGGTTGCATAGATACAAGTAAGAGAAAGTTTTTTTCCTTCAAATTGTACTACCTATATTCACTTTTTAAATCTATTAAAACTAGTAGATTTAATTTGATTAATAATCGAACATTTACTAAAGTGGCTATGAAAAATCCCCAGTTACTATTAATAATGCCGTAATAAAATAATTTCTGTGGCATGTCTATATTTGCAATTTAAACATAGGTATTAATTCAATGTAATGGGAGCAAACATGTTTGCTAGGGACGACATTATTTTGCGTACTATTAGTATACGACTCGACCTTGCACTTGAGTTATTACAATGACATAATATTATTATTTATTTGGAACTTAGCCGAATGGATAAATATTCAATTCGGTGAATTGTGGTTGTTTTCCTTAAAAATATTAAACCTAGATTTAGATAAATATTTCAACCAATTTTAATTTTGGTGAATTTAATATATAACTAAATTTAAGAATAGTCCATCTTTCCAACCATTACAGCCTATAAAAGTCCACTGGTGAACAAAGGCCTCCCCCATAGATTACGTTATATGTGGGATTTTTTCATAGTTTCCTCGCTTGGCAGGCAGTTTGGCAACTGCAAATTTTATATTATATAATATTATTAAGAGTTATTATCAGGAAGATGCTGCTTCCTATATTTCGTTTTAGTTTTCCTCTGTCGGCTCCTACGACACCCACAGGTAAGTAGTAGTGGATTCTTTTACATCGCTTCTACACGGCGTTTCTTTTAACTGGATATATTATTTACTTATAGCCTTATGCTTGGCAGGAGGATTCTTTGCCATGGTTGCCTTTAATGTAAAATGGTATCATAAAAATGTTTTTGGTATGGTGGTAAAGTAATAACCTTTTTACTGGTAATGAAGTATTCCATCTATATTCATAGGTAGGTAACATTTGCATTACTTTAAAAAAAAAAACTAGTACGCAAAGACACAAAACATTGGTTTTCGGATCTAATGTGTGTTATGATTGCCTTCAAATTTCTCACACTGTATCCCAGGCTGCCTCCAATCTTAATGCATAAAGTTTAAATATGGCATGAGATACTGACACTGAGACAATATGTTATTCTAACCTAGAAAAATAAATTGTAAGTACCCATCTAAAAGAAAGATATTGTGTTCGTTGCTCTGCATATAAAAAGTGACGCCATGCTATTTAAAGGCCATTAAGAAATTGAACGACAGTATTAGCATTTCAACATCTGGCCTACTTTTGTTCAGCGCTCAATCAATTTATTCGTAAATGGATGTTTTACTACGAGTATATATCATATAATAATGTCTCCTTATTCTTTATAAGAAAAACACTTACCTTTTTAAATAGATATTGCACTACTACAATATTTGGATTTTTATACTAGGAGTTTGTGCTATATTTTGTAGGTATTCTAAATACATATTAAATAGCTTATCGACAAATATTTGACCCGGAACAATTATATGTAAGCCATACATTTTTTTCGTGTCGCTCCTCCGCCATTATAGTAGATCTATTAGATCAGAAATCTTCACGAAATACCACTGATTCCTAATCCACCTACGTGATTTACGTGGTTGCGAATATTAAAAGACATCCCAATTTCAGGACAAACGATGTTTGGGTGCTGCCGTTTTATAGATTAAACAATTGGCAAACGAACTTTCAATCCACCACCACCAGTGGATACTATCCATCTCTGCAAGTCAGAATTATAATGCGCCAGTGTATACCCAAACGCATGTGCACTCCATTGTCTTATTCTCATCGTTCAACTAGACGGCAATCCGACATGAACGTCGAAAGATCAGAAGCAGGATCAACGACTTTCGGATTTCCAAGTCACGGGGGTGAAATATTGCCAACCTCCATAGTACTTGGCTGTTACCGAATTTTTTTTAATAAAAATTCATAAACAAGGACGTTATGATCAGCAGTCGCGTTTACGATCGCTGGACCTATAAGGCATTAGCTAATGGTGCGTTGCCTATGGACATTGGCAACTAAAATCACACAGAAGAATCGTACAGTGCTAAGGACGAAGAAAAAGACCACACCACCTCTTTGTACTGGGTCTTTAATATATCCATTAAATCAGAACACAGCAGTGCAAGCACTGATATAATTGATAAAAGGCTGGCACCTACACAGACTGACTTCTAAGTAAGATAGCAAAACTTCAATGTACAAAAATTGTTTGGATCTTATATTTATTCATTCATTTATTACAACCCTTCACAAGTATACTGCTGAACATAGGCATCCCTCAAGGAATGCCACAAAGAACGGATCTGATATAATAAAATTAAACAATATATATTGCACTGTACGAAGCAATATTTTTATTTAAAGCCATAAACAAATATGCATAAAGAACCTAAGATAATTTTGTATTCAAACTTGTCTTGCATTTAAAATATTTGTTATAATAATAATGATAGATAAAGGAAAAAGGGAGCAAAATATGTCAATAAAGAATCATATAAATGCATTAGAAGATATATTTATATATTTCTCAGTATATTTTTGAATATTTTGTTATATTATATGCTTATTTTTATTGACCTTATCCCTACAACATTTTCATCAAAAACTTGCAAGATTTCAGTTTATAATCAGCATGAATTAAGATGATGGACATATCTTTAAAATTTTGCAATTTAATTTTACTTGTATCAGACATCACAGGAACGTACTTCTGAATAAAGACAAATAAAATCCCGCCACTATATACCAAAACTATTTGGTGCTAATTGATATGTCACGAGTCACTCGCACGATTTGAATTTGCCCTCTATTGATTGAGTTGTTTCAAGCACGGTATACAAATAACGCCAGTTAGCGTTACCATAACGTAATAGTTAAATATTTTCAAAGCAAATAATAACCGCTAACCAATGTGAACTTGAAATACGGTTGAATTGCTTTAACTTATTCACTCAACAATTATTTTATTTCAATTAAAATTATTGATCCGAAAGAAAAATGTTTGCGACATAAAATAGCATAACTATATAATACTATTTTCATATTAATCGATCATGATTGTTTGGAGACGAAACATCTGGTATTGCGGTTGCTAATACGCCAGAAAAATATTTACAGTAATAATCAAAATGAGAAGGACTCATCTTCAATAGTTGACTGTTTAAACAAGCATTAAGATGCTATACGCTGGTAGCGGTTAATGCTGCTGAGTTTCGTATGGTGAGTGTGGAGAAACGGAGATCATTTTTAATGGAATCGAAGCATTCCATCTCTCCCGTACTTAGGGGTAACAGCGCATCTGCATTTTGATTATTAGTCTAGGATAAATGCAGATGTCTATAGGTTACATCAACTTCCACTGTGCACTCGTTTGTCACCCTTTTTCTATAACAAAAATATTATTACAATGAAATATGTGAATTTAAAATTCCATTTTCACACTTCCGTCACAGAATAAATAATAGTACTACGTACAGAAGTTGCACTCTTTAGATGTTGACTGCTTGCCGATGTTTTAATAGCCTACATAGATATTATTAATCAGAAAAATCGCGCACATATATAAACCGACAACCGATGGGGAAGAAAGGTTTTCAAGTGCCCTACATTTTGCCGATCGGTTCGCTCGTACCGGTAGGTAAAGTGTAGGGCGTCTCCCACTAGATGGAGTGACGACCTGGTAAGACATGCAGGAAGTCGATGGATGCAGGTGGCTCAGGACCATGCTTCATGGCATTCTTTGGGGGAGGCCTATGTTCAGCAGTGGACTTGTGAAGGGGCTGTTATGATGATAATAATGATGATGATAATGATGAACTCAAAAACTATTAATACATAAGAACTTTTGGAAAAGATCCTTAAAAAGATGAAATTTACAATAAAAAAATCTCAACTACGGAATTCTGTCTCCGTTATTTATATTTTATATTTAAAGTCGAAAATAGGACTCTGCGCGATCGTTACGGCTGGAGCACATCGCAGCTGAAGACATAATATCCTTTTTATACCATTAAATATTAATTTAAAAATTTAAAAAAAATTGGTATCTTGGCTTGGTACTTTTAAGTACAGCAAGCATGTTCAACTCAATATCTTAGTGCAATAGCGCTATGATACGTGGACTTTTAGTTAACAACAGTATCAATTTTGTTGCAAAAATCGATAGCAATCATGTGGGGTGTGTTGTGAGGGGGCGCCATTCGTATCATAGTTGCATTAATGCTTACTGCTACTTGCGGTATTGTGTCTTATAGCGACCTGCAGGTATGCTGCCCCTGAACCGATACATCTTGTAGTTCTGGTCGGTAAAAGTATGCAGGTAGTGATGTCTACTGGGATAGTATGGGGACCTTAGGATGGTGTAAGCCGACGATAGTCGTATTGATGCTTGTTGCGTTCTGCAGAAATGCGTCTCTGCGAGGGTTGTTTGGCGGGTCGCTATTTTCATTGGTGCTCTCTGCGTCTTGGTTTGACTCAAAACCTAAGTAGTTTTGCCCATGTCGAGTCCATTCATTACGGGGCTGCAGACTATCTGATCTGAATGATGTTTTATATGACAACATGATAATATATCTCTGTAAATTTCCCACTTTTTAATGATTGAAGACAACTTGTTGGCGGGGTGAGACAAACATGATCGAAAAATGCATAATATACTCAACGTCAGTGACACAATCCGTTTCTGATAGCGAACTATTACTATTATGTTATTGCCGATGTATTGGTTGGAAGAGAATACGTGTCGACCTCATGCGGATGGTAGCTGGAGGGAGAATCCGATGAAATTCCCAAGGCAGCAGACGAAAGCCGCGCAACTTGGCGACCGAAGTCGCGCATTGACATGCGTGCTTTGACATGGTTTGGTCGCTCGCTATAAGCAGGGGTGCTAGCGGGCCTGGGCTGACGCATCAATCTCTCGGGATGTAAACACCAATGTTCTTAAGAAAAGTATAATTCCGCCTCCAGGTCCTTCAAAAGAGTCATTGCCAAAGCAAGGTCTGAGCACATCGGAAAAATTGTTTTTTTTTATAGGATAAGGGTGACAAACGAGCACACATTGCACCTGATGGTAAGTGGTCGCTGTGGCCCATAGAAATCTACATCTATCTTCGTTTGCGAATTAAAATGCAGATGCGTTGTCAGCCGTGAGGACTGAGATAGAATGCCTCTTTTCCAGTAAAATGGGTCTCCGGTTCTTTACACTCACCATACCAAACACAGCAGCATAAGCTGCTATTTTACGCTGGTATTCTGAGCGTGAGAGCGTGGCTCTTCGGTTGAGCCAACCCATTTGTGCTACAATTATACAATTAATATAGCTGTAGCATGGCTCTACCATGTGAGAAGCTAGTTCACTTTCCGTCGGAAACCTGTGCATTCTGGTCTCTTGCCAAGGCTGTACAAAGGAACTTCTGTCAGCCATTTCTTCCATCTCTGCAGAGAGAGGACGACTCACTAGGCCCAAGCCGCAAAGAACAAAGCCGATCTGTTAGGCTCGCTCTTTGCATCCAACTCAAATCTCGATGACGAAGGAAAACACCGCAGACCATGCCGCGGTGTGAGTGGTCGGTACGTAAAGCACTTCTTTCACTGGCGTCAGCAAGTGGAGTGGGCCTGATGGAGTCCCTTCTATTGTGCTGAAGACATGTGCTCCGAAGTTGGCACCGGTTTTAACGCGTCTTTTCCGGTACTCCTACTCTCAAGGCGTAGTCCCGAATTCATGGTATACAGCTTTGGTCCACCCGATTCCTAAAAAGGCGACCGCTCATACCCGTCCAACTACAGGTCTATCGCCTTTACCTCCTTGTCCTACAAAATAATGGAATCCATTATAAACTGCCAGCTCATGAGATACCTTGAGGATCACCAGCCGATTAGTGACCGCCAGTACGGTTTTTGTCGGGTTCGATCAGCTGGTGATCTTCTGGTCTACCTAACTCATAGATGAGTGAAGGCAGTAGAGTCCAAGGGGGAGGCATTGGCCGGTAGTTTGGACATAGCGAAGGCCATTGATCGGGTTTGGCACAAAGCGTTTCTTTCGAAGCTTCCTTCCTATGGCCTTCCCGAGAAATTTTGCAAATGGATCACCAGTTTCCTTGCTGATCGGAGCATCAAGGTCGTAGTAGACTGTACATGCTCTGATCTCAAATCAATCAAGGCTGGTGTTCAATTCAGGCTGCATGCTATCACCGACGCTGTTTCTCCCGCATATCAATGATATGTTGCAAACTGTTAACATTCATTGCTACGCAGACGACAGCACTAGTGATGCATTATATATGAGCCGTATCAATATTTCTAGGGATAACGCCGCCGACTAACAGGACAAACTTGTGTCTGAAGTTGAGTCTTTGCTTAACAAAGTCTTGGATTGGAGGCGACTAAATCTAGTCCAGTTCAACCCCTAGAACACGCATGTTTGCGTGTATACCGCTCAAAAGAACTCCTTTGTCGTAATTTCTCAGTTTCAAGGCACTCCCCTTGATGCTACAGCTAGCATCGGAATCTTTGTCGTCCACATATGTAATAGTGTGCAGTTTCGTGGTCACTTTGGAGAAAAGGCCAAATTAGCATCTCAAAAGCTTGGCATGCCCAGCAAAACGAGACAGTATTTCATGCCGGCACATTGCTTGAAACATTACAAAGCGCATGTTCGGCCTAACATGGAATATTTTTCTCATCTTTGGGCCGGGTCACCCCAGTGCCTGCTCCTTAAATTCGACCACATCCAGCCCGGAGCGGTTCGAATCGTCGACGACCGTGTTCTTTCTGATCGGCTCGATACACTGGCACTACGTAGGGATGTTGCATCCCATTACATTTTCTATTGAATCTACCATAGGTTGCGTTCTGAGTGATTGTTCGGATTGATTCCAGCTGCCAAATTTCACGAACGATCATCGTGTCAAAATTCGCGATACCATCATCACTATCTGATTGCTTGGCTGTCCACCACTGTTCGTTTACTATGAGTTTTCATCATCGTTAAACATCTCTATGGAATTGTTTACCACAGGCGATTTTCCTGGACCGATACGAATCAACGCCCTTCAAGAAAAGAGCTACTCCTGTCTAAAAGGCCAGGAATGCACCTGCAATTCCCCTGATGTTGCGGTTGTTCATGGGCAGCGGTAGTCACCATCAGGTATAAGAAAAAATATAGAAGGGATGTTACACTATCATATGCTCCTTTTATTTTTAGCAATATAATGCTATTAATTTAGGTAATAGAAAACAAAGTATGCATACGTTAGTGGAAGCGCAGTAAGGAAGCGATATAATACATTATTTTCTAAAAGCTTTTAGAAAAATTTACTTCGCAAATATCCGCGTTATTAAATAAAATGATGTGTCTTACCTAGTATGAAGACAACCTCCCGCCCTCCCTCAATTGCGTGCACTATCCACGTCACCACTAATTTCAGCACCGCTACTCCCAACACCAACGGATAATACGACACGTGTTTCGCCTCTACACGATGCATCACGTGTCGTATTATCGTCAGTGGTGTGTCTTGCCTAGTGTAGTGGTATTGGGAGTAGCGGTGCTGGGATTAGTGGTGACGGGGATAGTGCACGCAATTGATGGAGGGCGGGAGGTGCTCTTCATACTAGGTAAGACACATCATTTTATTTTATAAACCGGATATTTGCGAAGTAAATTTTTCTAAAAGCTTTTATATAATGGATTTCCGCAAAGTAACGCCTGATTCTATTAATTACATTATTTTCTATTTTCTATCAACACGTAGCTTGAACCACCTACAAGTAGCAATGTTTTATTATATGTATGTATTGCTATGTTTCTTTTTTGTTGGAAACTATCGCTAGCATTACAATTCACCAAAGTTTTATCGAATAATAATCTCCTCAGATTGAATTTCGTCACGGCGGCCAGTCTTAATAGAGACTTGTCATCAGCGCAGGACCGAATCAACTATACTCGTAGTTCACGAGTGTGTAAGCAATCAGAGGTGCACTCTCTATTTCCTTACTCTTATAGTCTGATGTGACGGCAATCCGGAGAGTAATAGTAAGAGACAAACAAATATACGAGTATATTAAAAGTCTTATTCATAAAATCCCCTAAAATGGTGTTATAACAGTAATTAGTTAAAATGCTCATTAGTACTATTAAACCTATAATAAATTGCTCTATTCATAACCGTTTCATAAACATGTCATTGTTAAATAGTATTTATGAAATAATTCAGTTTTATTATGTTGTCATTATGGTGAATCCATAGACTAGCCACGGTGAAAAAAAAAGTTTGACAGCAATTGTGATATTCCTATCAATACAAGCGTGTTGGTTTCATTAAATCGATTCAAATAATTGATTTCAGTATCATTTTATACTCAATATAAAAATAATGGAAAACACATGTAAATGTTCTTGAAGCGGTAACGCTGTTTGAACTCTACATCGGGCAAATAAAACGGATTATACCTATACATATCTCTTCCGGTAAACCTTAAGACGACGATGCGGAGCATTTTCTACTGCTCCATACTCCATAGCGTTCAAAGCTAAACGACACTTTAGCAATCAAAATCCACAAAAAAAATTTCACCAACAATAACCTATACAACTTCAACAATGAGCTGTTCGTTGCTCGCACGCAAATCGGCCATATTTTTCTATATTACAGGTTTATACCCTTCTATATCATATGAAGCCGTTATTGAACACTTATAATGCATTTTAGCGTTATTAAACGTTTATGAATAATGTTTTACGGGTACCTCCTTATAACAAGCTAATAAACCTATTTTAACTTTTTATGAATGAGACTGTAATTATAACGCCTTCATGTTCTCCATTTCAAAGCTTACTATATATTTTTATGGCTAATTGAAGTCAGCCATCTTGGTTTTTTTTTCATAACAGCTTATCAAAAGTCCACTGATGAATATGATAAGCAACTCATAGACTGCCTCATAGGTAGTATATTTTGTTGAAAGTGCTACACTTGTCAGGCGGGTTCACAAATAGAGTTTTGTTATTTATTTTGTTTTGTTATTAGGAAGATGCTGCTGCTTATTTCGTGTTGCATTTCCCTCTGTCGCTTCAAACGAAGTCCTCGGGTAGTTATTATGTGGATTCTTACATGCTGCAACTTCACGGCCTATCTTTGTGATTAATTCACCATTAATGTTACATACCATATTACCAAGTGTACCTTTCATTACATACATAGCGCCATGCATGTATTCCCTTAGGTGGAAACAAAATCCAAGGAACAGCCAGCTACTTGGAGCACATTAAGCCAAAATTATGGGGTTTGGTGGAAAATTTTGAAAGAACTTCCTTTGAACTTTGAACTTTCTGGCTTACACATTTACAATCCCAATATCCCATTTGTCACGAAGCACAATTGGCACATAATTTATGTCAGGAGTCCTACATAAATATTGGACTTATAAGTTGTCGTGAAGCGACAATAATATATCAAAAAGAATCTAACCTAAGAACAACAAAACAACAAAAATACAACAAAAACAGAAATATATTCAAAATTCAAAGATATTTACAATTTTATAAAAAAAATGAAATGAGGATGATGATGAATGAAGTGAGAGTACAATTAGATTACAAAAAAAAAATATAAAGGTAGGAGAATAGGGGAATAAAGAGATGTAGTGGGGCCTAAAAGTCGAAGCGACACACGTTGCGATTGTAGAGGTAGGTTTCTTAGCAGCGACGACACGCAGCGCCTGAAGCCAGCACACGCCAGTTGCGCTTGTAGAGGTAAGTTTCTTAGTAGCGACGGCACGCAACGCCTGGAGCCAGCACACGCAGCGTCCGGAGCCGGCGCACGTAGCGCCTGGAGTAGGTGCGCTCAACGCTTAGAGCCAGCAGTTGCAGCACCCAAAGGTAGCGCCGGCGGTAGGTGCACTCGGCGCCTGGAGTAAGTAGTCGTAGCGCCCGGAGTAGTGTGGCCCCCGCGCTTGTAGTAGTCTCGAAGCGACTTCCGAGGTAGATGGAAGCTTGTAGGAATCCGGAGTGGTGCGGCTCCGCGTTTGAAGAAGGCTTCGCCGAAGACTTCACGTGTAGGTGGAGGCTTGCAGGATCCCGGGGCAGTGCGGCCCCGGGATAAGGCCTTTAGGAGATACTTCCAATTCGCGAACTGAAGCGAGACTGCCTTTCTTCACCGATTGTTCGGCTTTTATACCTTTCTAGAGAGAACGGAAAAATTATTTAAATTATACGCAAATTTTTTGTAAATGGTCAAGAGAAAAGAGGATTTATGTGGAATTATCGAAATAGGAATAACAGATCGGTAGCAAATTTGAATATAATTGCCATGGAAACGCAATAAATAACAATGACAAAACATGTCAAATTTTGGTTTTAGGTTTATAATAAGAAAACAGTAAGATTTAAGTGGAAAATGAGATATTATTGATATAGGAAAAAAGGTAGCGCAGCTGCCCACACAAAGCCCAAGATTGTAGAGTTACGGAAAACTAGCTAAAAGATCGAAAAAAGGTAGACTCCATTGACACCAATTTAAAAGTGCTGATAATGTGAAAATACGAAGTAGAAATGATTTGTTATTGTGTTCTTATGGTTTAAAATCGTTACAGGATCCTATGGAAATAAAGGTGATGTAAAATATCCAGTTTTGAGGTGAATGCAGAAAATCGAAACAGAATGGAAAAATGAATTTAAAATAATGTAAAATGATATGTAAGTAGCATAACACTACAAAGTCCTAGACCAACATGGATATGAGACAGTATTTTAGAATCTCAAATTATATATTTCGATGTCGAATTGTAAAATAAAAATTATATTTATATTAATATAAATTTCATAAAGACAATTTCCTTAGTGTGAAACAAATAATCGTACCCTTGTTACACAAGAGATAGTCACGTAGTTTATTAACATAACATATAACATAAACACTCACGCCTGTCACCCAGAGGGGTAGGCAGAGACTACGGACTTCCATTTGGCGCGATCCTGACACACCTCTCTCGCCTCTTTTACATCCATATATCTACGCATACACGCTCGTCGGTTAAGGGTACTCCTAATCTGGCCCATTTTTAATGTATCGCCGATTTGGTCGATAAACCTTCGTCTAGGGCGTCCCTTCCCGACCCTGCCGTTCACTTTCGCAACATAAATTTGCTTTGTCACTCTTTCCTCGTTCATTCTTTCTACATGACCAAACCACCGAAGCATTCCTTTCTTAATCCTTGTCACAACGTCATCTTGCAAACCACACTTTTCTCTTATCACACTATTTCTCACCCTGTCATTCAGATTTAGCCCTAGCATACTCCTTAAGGAACGAATTTCTACAGCATTTATTCTACTCTCATGCTTCTTCTGCCAGACCCAACTTTCACTACCATACATTAAAGTAGGGACTAACACAGCATTATGAATTGCCATACGTGCCTTAGTTGACACATTCTGACTCCTCATAATAGCGTGTAGAGCCCCATTCACTCTATTTCCTGCGTTCACTCGTCGTTCTATATCCTTATCATATCTACCATCCCTGCTAAACAAACATCCCAAATATACAAACTCATCCACTTGCTCAATCAACTCCCCTTCTATTCTTATTTCACATAAAGTTTTACTTTCTTCTCTTTCAAAAACCATCACTTTCGTCTTACTTGCGTTCACTTTCATACCTCTTTCTTTCAATGACCAATTCATTAAAGTAACCATCATTTGCAACTCGGCCGCCGACGATGCAAATATGACTTGATCATCGGCGTACAAAAGGCATTTGACGGTTGACTCACCCATTCTCAACCCACATTCTTCAACTTTCAAAGTTTGCAAACAACGTAGTTTATTATTTCAACGTTAACAAAATAAAATCTGCAAATATTTACTCTCAAAAGTTTTACGTAAGAAAAAATGTGTCGTCTTTGACACTACAACCTGTCTCAAGAGAGGGTGGCAAACAGAGAACCCTCTAAAACAATTTGCAACAATTCTCTCTGAGTGCCACAATGTGACCTTACGTGTAATCCACTTATATTGAATTTGCGTGACAAAATTCGGAAGTTGAAAAATAAATAATTTCTTATATATCTTTTCCTTTCCTTTTTCTTAATTTGAAATATTTTGCATTTGAGATTTTATTTTTGCTTACTACAAGTATATAATACAATTCATCCATCCATTACATCTTATAAGTCTACTGCTGTATATCGGCCAGCGCCGCAGATTGCCTCATAAGGGGGATTGTGCCATAGTTGCCACTCTTGTGATGCGGGTTTTTTTGTGGTGTTATTAGAAAAATGCTGCAGCCCATCTCCTGTTTCATTTCCCTCTGTTGTCCCATACGACACCCACAGAACGATATTGGATATACTTACACCGCTTATATACGGTTGTGCCTTCAATATTATGCCTTATCGGTAATATTAGATTGTTTTAGTACTTAGTAAGATAAATTAACAGCTGATAGGCGTTTCACTGCTGTGCCCAAGCCTTCTCTTATTTTTGCGAGGTTTAAGGACCAGAAAATATGTGCGCGCTGCCCCAATTCATTTTAGCGGACTTCAAGTATTCGAAATATTTTTTTTATTTATTTTGAAAGAAACCTACATGCTTTCTTCAAGATGTTTTTATTCATCACCCATGTTGTAAATCAGCTATTAAAACTGCATCGAACAATTTTATTGGGGTTGCACCCGAGTTGCTCGCGTAGGATGAAATTTACGCCGAACGCTTAGCTGAGCTGTCACTCAAATATAATTATAGATTGTTTTAGTAGGAGGATAAAAATGTCCTTTTTTAAGACAAAGTTGTGTTATTATTGTTACAAAATGTTGCCTAGTATTAGAGATCCTGTTAAGATATTGTTCCACCCTGGTGATCTGATTTTAATGCGTTGCTTGCTAGCTACGAGTACATATTGCGTTAATTGCCAGCCATAAGTATGTCCGTTGTTTGGCAAAGTATATACACGTGTACTTACTTTTCGCACCAGTTTTGCGAGAAATGAACCTACCACTGTAATGTACCATGCTGTGGATTTACAACGTGGCAACTGCGCTGTGCGAGCGCTCTTCCCCCACGGGTAGAAAACGTACACTTACAATTTTCCATTGTTCTATTTAACGGCTGCTATGTGAACAACAATATTTATTTACTTGCATCATCCGAATAGTTTTTTCGGGTATACGTAAAGAATTGCCTTTTGCCTTTTTTGAGTTGTCGGACGATAATTCAATAAAATCAATCAACGGTTGATGCAGAAGAAGCAACAGATAGTGATTCGTTTAGAGAAATATTTAGTGTCCACCAATTCCCTTCGTTCTTCAATCTGCCATCTAGCTTATATACAGGATCGGGAGCAGGTAGTAGCCGTAATTCTGACGAGTAGTCCAGATCCAAGTCAGAGGGTGAAAATATTGAATAAGCTTTTAGAACTGAAGAGTCTGACACTTACAACAAGCATGCAAAAGAGCAAAACAAAAATAAACCTAAAGCGATCATTTTCCATTATTCTATTTGCCCTGAAATACCAGCTGTTTATATTGTTAAGTGTTTCAAAACTTACCGCACTTAAATTAATTCTCATGTAGTTAGGTACTTAAATATATATATATAGCACTGCATATAGCGATTTAAACAGTTCTTTTTTATTTCCAATGCCAAAGAATCCATTCCAGCCCTCCGTTCATTGCCAAAGTTGTAATTTATTGTGAAATTTCTCCTAAATTTCTACGGCTATATTCGTACCTAGCATTGAGCGCAGAACTCACAACTAAAAGCTCTCCGTCAATACTTAAAAAATGGTTGATATAAAATTTGCTGATACCCTTATCATTAAATTAAAAGTCAAGTTTTCTGGCAGATGTGTGCGGGTATATGTTGTCGTAAAAAAGTAAAGATACAGCTTATATACGTTCCACTGCTCGTCGCAGGCCTCTTCTCATTTCTGAGAAGGTTTTGGGCTAGAAAATGTACGCCGTGCTGCCCTAATGCGTGTCGGCGAACTTCACATATCTTCGAAATATTTTTTTCTTATTTCTCAGACATGCAGGTTTCCTCACAAAGTCATTTCCACACACAGTTTCCTTCACCGCCGAGCACGTGGTAAATCATCACTTAAAATTGCAATTAACAATTGCATTGGTGCCAGCGGAGATTGAACCCAGGTTACTCGCGTACTGTGAAATTTGCAGCTGGGAATCAAATCAACCTTCGCCTTCAGTTAGTTTATAGAACAGGAAATACTTTTATTATTATTAAAATGGATTGTATCACATCCTGTAGCTACGTAATAGAGCCACGCTACAGCTATATTATGACTAGATTTGGGATAGAACCACGGTCTCACCGACTACCAATGTGAAATAGGAACCGGAGATCCTTTTTACTGATAACGATGTATTCCATTTCAGTCCTCAGGGGTGACAACGCATCTGAATTCATATGTATGTGGTGGGTTTGTGCTAGCATGTCACTCTTATTCCATATAAAAAAAATATTTTTATTTTTTCGAGCTGCAACTTAACAGTGCTTTTAGAACGGTTTTGTAATAGGTTGTATGTTAATTTAAGAAGTGCAAACTTAAATCCAATATTATTTTGTTTTTAGCTAAAAACCACTATTTCATTATTTGTTATAAAATCTATTTGCTACTATGAGTATGTATCACACAAGCCTCTGTTAATTTTTATCTCAACAATCACAACGCTCTGCATCTGAATTAACAAAAACAAAGACTGGATGCACTCACGGTTACGTCAACTCTGTACTTGCGTACATTATGTTCTGAGTGCACTTTACTCTTAGAATTTTATATGTACGCTATTATAACAAGTTGGCCCATTAAAACTTAAGTACAAAGAGTGAACGTTATTAATTAAGAAATGCAATCCTGAATTTGTACGTTTTGAAATTAGTTACATAATAATTGTAAATTATTTAACTATTTAAACTTTTTTATAGATCTGCCTTAGAAGATAAAAAATTGTGGTAGCGCTGTTTCCATGCCACAATATCGTAAATGGATCAAACAAGAACCACAACCTAAATTATGAAATCGAAGTGTAGATAGCTCCTAAGGCCAAAAAAACTGGCTTCTCATTGACTTTGGAGGCCAGGAGGTTTCTTATTTGCCAATCCAATATTTCAATAACGGTAAAAATATATTTTGGTAATTTTTAATTCATGCCATTCAAAATTTCCTCAAATTGCCCATGCCGCCTAACAAACCATTCTCATGGCATGGGCGTGGAAAGAATCAACTATGGGATATTAAATAGTAGTTTCTATTCCCTGAAATATAAGGGATATACCATGATTTATTCATGACTGATATTATGAATGCCATTGATAGATGGTAGTATCATCTTGTGTATATTTTTTTAACCAGTAAGAGTGCACTGCTCAACATAGGACTCTCCCGTTTTTGGGAGATAGTAGGTAGGTAATGGTAGAGAACCTTTAACGTCATCACTGGCAACAGGTACGGCTTGTACTCTCTTATTATTTAGTTTTGCGGTAAAAGTGACGAGAAGATGTGTTGTAATCTTCCAAATGATCTCTCTCGAATCCTAATGAATCTTTTTCATAGTTCGGTTTGCTTATTCGAATAATTTGTCCTAGGTAAACATATTCGTCAACAACTTCAAGAGTTTTACAGGAGAGGAGCGAGGAGGCGTTTTGCATGTGTAGACGTAGACAAACATTTAGACTCTAAACAATAATTTTTAGACCAAACTTTTTGTTCTCTAATAAGTACCAGATTTCTTCTTTGTATAAGATTTGTCGCACCTTTGACTCTTCTCCTCTTAGTCAATTTGGGTACTTAACTACTAGAGACTAAAACGGTTTAGGACTATTTAAATTAATGCGTGCTAAGAAGGTAAGGATCGAAAATTTCAGTTTAAATTTTCTTAAAACTAGGCACTGTGATAATTCCTTTTACCTATAAAGTTATGCGGGAATGAAGCGACTTGAGCTTTTAGCAAGGAAGGCTTTATTTATATATACACTTAGTATAAAGTGGTTCAGAGTGCGCAAGTATTTTAACACAAAGTATTCATTCATGATACATAATAATGTTTTAGAAATTAATGAACATATAAATATTTTATTATTGATACTTAAAATTATAAATAAAATAATTTTTTATAATGACTCTGATGGTTTCTTTTCAACCGTCTTCAAAAAGGAGGAGGTTTACAATTCGTTTGAACCTTTTTTATGTATGTACACCGATTTTCACACGATTAATTATTTATATTGAAGTAGGTTGCACAAAATTTTTAATTGTAGTGCTTGTATAACTAATTGGTTCCAGTACTCTTCCTCAAATCTGTAAGCCGACAAAGGTAGAAAGGTAGATAGAGATGTGAAAGCCATTACTAATCCAAAGGAAAGTATTTTGTTTATTCACTTTATTTATTTAACTTTTTAACGATGGTAGAGCCACGCAGCAGTTTTTGTTGTTGCACGTATGGGCCGGCTCGAGTCGGGTTGGTACCACGACCTCACAGAATACCGGCGTGAAGTAGAAGCTTTGCTTCTGCGTTTCGTCTGGTGAGTGCAGGTGGCATGGTAGCGGAAATACACGAAAGACTACAAAAGGAGGGTACTAGCACCCCTGGAGAATCCCTCGCTGAGCATCCACGACCATGTTATTCCACTCCTGAGCGTGGGTGCTCAGGCTGCCCCGCGTTGTAGGTAATTATTTCACGATGCTCGCGATTGTAGGTAATTATTTCAAGCAGGTAGCAACAGTGACAGAAGCCTACTTCCGTAAATGGAAAACTAATCTAGTTTCAGCCAGGGGCACGCTAGTACCCGCTAACATTAGGCACTAAAAAGAGTTATATATTAGGGGCATAGTATTAAAGAATATTCCATAAAATTTTCCTTAAAAAGACCGGTTGAAATTTAAAATCGTTTGGCAGTAAGACGGGGAAGGGGATGAAGGGTGGGTAAGGGGGGGGGGGAGGGTCCCCTTACTCCTGACACCACTCCCATTAAAAAGTAATACACTGTTCTTGAGAAAAATCAAAAAGAAAATCCCATAGACCTAACCTGAAAGTAACATTTATCGTCTCCGGCGGGAGGGGGGAAGAGGGTAGCAGGAGTGTGCCCTATCACGGAAGCCGCTCTACCTTTCTTTTTTTTTTTGTAAAATCATAACCTCACTTTTTTACACAGGAATATTGACCCAAAGTTACTTCTACAACGGCTTCGGCGCTGCGGGAAGTGCAGCCCCTTCGCCCTTGCGTAGCGAATCACAGGCACCCGGACGCACAAGCACAGGACGGGGGTGCTCTCCCTCCACGCCTACGACTTTACAAACACACTCTAGGAGTAGGGCAGACAAAACTACGTGGAGTCGGGGCGGGCGGGTTTAATTTTAGTACAGATTCGATCAGATCAGATATCTTATCTATAAAGTCAGGTTGCCTTCGCTCCCGCCACAACCTTCTAACCTATTACAACTGAAATTATTTCTGCGTGTTCAAGTATTGCTGGGCAGTTTTAAACAATTTAGAAATAAAACAGTATATTATAATAATTTCTTTATTGTCTGTAAACATATTTTTTATTAATTCCTCAAAAGGATCTCTTTTATTCTTTATAATTTCTCTTCTCCATAAATATTCATATTCAAGTCGGTAAAATTTTCTCTATTATTATAGTTGTCTTTAGCGAAATATCTCATGACCGAGTATAGACAGTAGAATAATGGGACACTAGTGTTACGTCCTTGTCGCACTTACAGAAAATTCTGTATGCTATCCAGACTTTACAGTTTTTTTTCATGTTTTACGCAATTTAGGTTATAATAGTTTTTATTTATTTTTTCGATAACGGTGCATTGCCTTTTAATCTGAGTGGTATTATTATAATTGGGGACCAAATTTCTACCAAATAAAACATCTTACTCCTCCAAATTTCTGCCAAACGATTCTAAATCCAACCCGAAAGACCACTGTTGAACATAGGCCTCCACCATAAATTGCCTGTAGGGGTATTCATCATAGTTGCCATGCTTGGTAGGCGGGTTGGTAACAGCATTTTTTTAAATAATTTTGAGTTGTTACCAGGAAGATGCTCATGCCCATTTCCTGTTTTAGTTTCATCGCCACTAGATGGTTAAGTATTAAAAAATACTTGGTTAATAACAATCCATGGGAATGAGGTGATTGAGGTGATGTTACCATTCTGTTTCCAATTGTTTTCATATTTATTTGTGCAACATGTTACATTTTAATGTTCCGCTGGGTTCCTTTTTAACTAGTTGTTCCCAGGATAGAGGAATCTATGTTGTATAAATATTATTCTATTTTATTCTGATTAGAAAAATAAAATGCTTAGCCACATTAATTATTAAGGATTTTCATCCCTTAAACTCACATTAAAAATATTTTTTGCGGATTTGCGAAGTAAAGATGAAATAAAATCTTACTAAATTCAAGCTTTCATTGACGTTCTCAATGAAAGAAACAGGGGACAAAAATCTCTCCCCGTGACAGTTGGGGTGTGACATACCCCATGATACAAAATGTCATGCAAATAGTATAACTGATTTATTTGTGAATTATTAACATAGTTATTATATATATTTATATATTTTAAGGAAGTATTCCATTTCTGATGTTAGTAATATTTCCAATAGTATTTAAAACGGCCGGCAACGCATCTGCAATTCCCCTGGTGTTGCGGTTGTTCATGGGCGGCGGTAGTCACTTACCATCAGGTGAGCCGCATGCTCGTTTGCCCCCTCTCCTATAAAAAAAAAATTAACACTACTCGGTACCACACCCTGCTTACTATCAGGACTAAAGTATGCAAACCAAATCACTACCCATCTCAATGTAACACAGGGCAGCCTCTCAGCAACATGACCTTTCTTGTCAACACTAGCAGAATATCCCAACGGGCATTATAACGACAGTGGGACTCTTAGAATTACAAATTGATCTAATTTATGTATTTCCTTTTTTACTCTCATTTCCGACACGTCTGCACGAGTTTCACACACTTTAACAGTACACAAACCAAAATGGCGAAATATCATTTTTTTACTACTAACTTTTTGGGTACTATTACCTAGATAAAATTCACTCTCACAGATGACAAATTTCAAATAGTACCACCTCTAATTTTTTACTGTATTATTAACAGCTTTCTTCAGCGCTGTAGACGTTTAAACGTAACGGTGTCGTTTAGTGACTATAGTCACCATGGACAGGTGAGGTAATAATTTTTTGGGGTCTGCAGTCACCGTGTACGCTTGAGTAGATACAGCGGTAAAACTGCAAACTCACTTATAATGCTCATTATCAAGAAGATCCACGTATTGTGACAGGATTCTATGGAACCCTACCTTTACATCGCATAACACATAATGAGTGAACTCTTGAATACATTAAATACAGACTAAGCCTTTTACAGAATTGAAAAGTCAAATCAGATTTTAGTATACAACGTTTCCTACTGGAATTTAATGCACGTTACATATAACACAATCTTCTCCGAGGAACACTGCGCACCGGCACAGATCGTATTATACACCGAAGACACAGGCCAACCAGCTAAATGCGGTTCAGCGAATGGTTTCGCTGCGTTATCTCCAGAAAGCAGTCTCACTGCACCAGCGCCAGCGAGCCGCTGTGCCGAACCAGTGCCAGCGAGCTGCCGCGCTACAATCACGCCAGCAAACCGCTATACCGCACCAGTGCCAGCATGCCACAGCGCCGCACCAGCGCCAGCAAGCCGCTGAACTACAATCGCGCCAGCAAGTCAACACTGTAGGACAACACATTAAGGATTTATATCATTTTACTTTGTTTTCTATGTTTTAGATTGTTATATTCTAGTTGTTGCGTACTTACTTCATAGGATTTTTCCTTTTGGGCCTCTACCATTTACGTATGCCATTTGGGGCATTACTCATTAATTTAGGTCACTTAGAAACAATATTTTTTTTATAGTATAGGGTGACAAATGAGCACACAGTCCACCTGATGGTAATTGGTTACTGTGGCCTATAGACATCTACATTTATCCTCGTTTGCGAATCAAAATGCAGATGCGTTGCCACCCGTGAGGACTAAGTTGGAATGCCTCGTTTCCAATAAAAAGGGTCTCCGGTTCTCTACACTCACCATACGAAACACAGAAATACCAGCTACAGAATACCAGCGTCAAATAGCAGCTTACCACTGCTGGTAAACTGCTATTTGACGTTGGTATTCTGTGAGAGCGTGGTCCTTACCCAGTCCACTACTAATATAGATGCAGCGTGGCTCTACTACGTAAAAAATATTTGTTAATTACGCCAACATGTATAACTTCCGTACTTCTGATTATACATAGTTTTTATAATAATCTTCTAGTTATATAAAGTATATTTTTTTACAATAAAATCAGTGTTAGAACGACTTTCATAGGGTTTGTTTCGTACATTTACTTTCCCTTACATCTTGTTTTGCACTCATCTTGTAAACTGTAGACACACTACAATATATATTGTCCGGGAATTATACTTTTTAATATTTTATTTTTTACAGAATGAGGGAGACCAACGAGTACACATTTCAACTGATGGTAAGTGGATGCTGGGCCCATAGACATCAAAATGCAGACGCGTTTTCACCTCGGAGGACTAAGATGGAATGCCTCGTTTTCTCGTCTCCGGTTCTCAAAACTCACCACAACAAACACAACAGCACTAAGCTGCTATTTTACGCTATTATTCTCTGAGAGCATAGTCCTACCCCGGTCGAGCCGACCCATTCATGCTACAACTATAATATAGATTCAATGTGGCTCTACCAGGTATAAAATAATAGGTAAATAGGTTTAAATAAAATGCTAAAGTAATTTAATATTTTTATTATTTATTAATAAATTACAAAAAAAAAAACAACTTCTTTAAGTTTTAAACCTAATTTAATTTTTATTAGTATTAAATGGCACTTTTATTTTCAAATTCTATTAATTTTAAGAAACTACAGTATAATATATACAAATAGCCTATAGTCTAGTCAACAAGTTCTAAAACGTGTTAATACTTGTTCCCGCTCTTAAAAATATGTGTGATAGCTCATTCGAATCGGAATAACGTATAGAAAAATGTATCTCGAGGATTTATAAGCACATAAAATATTGCAATTGTTATTATTAAAATAAGATAGAAAAAAAAGATATTTAGTTTTTCTTTAATAACGTGGTCGAGCACCACGGTGCGACAAAAAACGAGATTAACTTCATTTTGACCACCAGACGACAACCGTTCAGTGATGTCTCAGTGATTGCGAGGGTGAAAACTGGTAGCGATCACCGAATGGTTAGAGGCACATTGAACCAGGCCATATAGCTCGAAGAACCGACAACCGATGGGGAAGAAAGGTTTTCGAGTGCCCTACACTTTGCCGACCGGTTCGCTCGTACCGGTAGGTAAAGTGTAGGGCGTGCCCCCACTAGATGGAGTGACGACCTGGTAAGACATGCAGGAAGTCGATGGATGCAGGTGGCTCATGACCGTGCTTTATGGCATTCTTTGGGGGAGGACTATGTTCAGCAGTGGACTTGTGAAGGGCTGTAATGATGATGATAATGATGAACTCAAAAACTATTAATACATAAGAACTTTTAAAAAAAGATCCCTAAAAAGATGAAATTTAAAATAAAAAAATCTCACCTACGGAATTCTGTCTCCGTTATTTATATTTTATATTTAAAGCCGAAAATAGGACTCCGCGCGATCGTTACGGCTGGAGCACATCGCAGCTGAAGACATAATATCTTTTTTATACCATTAAATATTAATTTAAAAATTTAAAAAAAATTGGTATCTTGGTTTGGTACTTTTAAGTACAGCAAGCATGTTCAACTCAATATCTTAGTGCAATAGCGCTATTATACGTGGATTTTTAGTTAACAACAGTATCAATTTTGTTGCAAAAATTGATAGCAATCATGTGGGGTGTGTTGTGAAGGGGCGCCATTCGTATCATAGTTGCATTAATGCTTACTGCTATTTGCTGTATTGTGTCTTATAGCGACCTGCAGGTATGCTGCCCCTGAACCGATACATATTGTAGTTCTGGTCGGTAAAGTTATGCAGGTAGTGATGTCTACTGGGATTGTATGGGGACCTTAGGATGGTGTAAGCCGACGATAGTCGTATTGATGCTTGTTGCGTTCTGCAGAAATGCGTCTCTGCGAGGGTTGTTTGGCGGGTCGCTATTTTCATTGGTGCTCTCTGCGTCTTGTTTTGACTCAAAACCTAAGTAGTTTTGCCCATGTCGAGTCCATTCATTACGGGGCTGCAGACTATCTGACCTGAATGATGTTTTATATGACAACATGATAATATATCTCTGTAAATTGCCCACCTTTTAATGATTGAAGACAACTTGTTGGCGGGGTGAGACAAACATGATCGAAAAATGCATAATATATCCAACGTCAGTGACACAATTTAGTTTCTGATAGCGAATTATTACTATTATGTTATTGGCGATGTATTGGTTGGAAGAGAATACGTGTAGACCTCATGTGGATGGTAGCTGGAGGGAGAATCCGATGAAATTCCCAAGGCAGCGGCCGAAAGCCGCGCAACTTGGTGACCGAAGTCGCGCATTGACATGCGTGCTTTGACATGGTTTGGTCGCTCGCTATAAGCAGGGGTGCTAGCAGGCCTGGGCTGACGCATCAATCTCTCGGGATGTAAACACCAGTACTCTTAAGAAAAGTATAATTCTGCCTCCAGGTCCTTCAAAAGAGTCATTGCCAAAGCAAGGTCTGAGCACATCGGAAAAATTGTTTTTTTTATAGGATAAGGGTGACAAACGAGCACACATTGCACCTGATGGTAAGTGGTCGCTGTGGCCCATAGAAATCTACATCTATCTTCGTTTGCGAATTAAAATGCAGATGCGTTGTCAGCCGTGAAGACTGAGATAGAATGCGTCTTTTCCAGTAAAATGGGTCTCCGGTTCTCTACACTCACAATACCAAACACAGCAGCATAAGCTGCTATTTTACGCTGGTATTCTGAGCGTGAGAGCGTGGCTCCCCGGTTGAGCCAACCCATTTGTGCTACAATTATACAATTAATATAGCTGTAGCATGGCTCTACCATGTGAGAAGCTAGTTCACCTTCCTTCGGAAACCTGTGCATTCTGGTCTCTTGCCAAGGCTGTATAAGGGAACTTCTGTCAGCCATTTCTTCCATCTCTGCACAGAGAGGACGACTCACTAGGCCCAGACCGCAAAGAACAAAGCCGATCTGTTAGGCTCGCTCTTTGCATCCAACTCAAATCTCGATGACGGAGGAAAACACCGCAGACCATGCCGCAGTGTGAGTGCTCGGGTCGTAAAGCACTTCTTTTACTGGCGTCAGCAAGTCAAGTGGGCCTGATGGAGTCCCTTCTATTGTGCTGAAGACATGTGCTCCGAAGTTGGCACCGGTTTTAACGCGTCTTTTCCGGTACTCCTACTCCCAAGGTGTAGTCCCGAATACATGGAATACAGCTTTGGTCCACACGATTCCTAAAAAGGCGACCGCTCATACCCGTCCAACTACAGGCCTATCGCCATTAACTCATTGTCCTACAAAATAATGGAATCCATTATAAACTGCTAGCTCATGAGATACCTTGAGGATCACCAGTCGATTAGTGACCGCCAGTACGGTTTTCGTCGGCTTAGATCAGCTGGTGATCTTCTGGTCTAACTCATAGATGGGCGAAGGCAGTAGAGTCCAAGGGGGAGGTATTGGCCATTAGTTTGGACATAGCGAAGGCCTTCGATCGGGTCTGGTATAAAGCGCTTCTTTCGAAGCTTCCTTCCTATGGGCTTCCCGAGAAATTGTGCAAATGGATCACCAGTTTCTTTGCTACTCGGAGTATCAAGGTGATAGTAGATGGTATATGCTCTTATTTCAAGCCTATCAACGCTGGTGTTCCACAAGGCTGCGTACTATCATCAACGCTGTTTGTCCTGTATATCAACGATATGTTGCAAACTAGTAACATTCATTGCTATGCAGACGACAGCACTGGTGATGCCTTATATACTTGCCGTGCCAATATTTCTCGGGAAAACGTCGCCGAGTACCGGGACAAACTTGTGGCTGAAGTCGAGTCTTTGCTAAACAAAGTCTCGGAATGGGGGCGACTAAATTTAGTCCAGTTCAATCCCCAGAACACACAAGTTTGCGCGTTTACCGCTATAAAGAACCCCTTTGTCGTATCTCCTCAGTTTCAAGGCACTTCCCTTGATGCTACAGCTAGCATCGGAATCTTTGTCGTCGACATATGTAATAGTGTGCAGTTTCGTGGTCACTTGGGAGGAAAGGCCAAATTAGCATCTCAAAAGCTTGGCGTGCCCAGCAAAACGAGACAGTATTTCATGCCGGCACATTGCTTACAACTTTACAAAGCTCATGTTCGGCCTTACATGGAATACTGTTCTCATTTTTGGGCCGGGGCACCCCAGTGCCTGCTCCTTAAACTCGACCACATCCAGCCCAGAGCGGTTCGAATCGTCGACGACCGAGTTCTTTCTGGTCGGCTCGATACACTGGCACTGCGTAGGGGTGTTGCATTTTCTACTTACATTTTTTATTGAATCTACCACAGGTTGCGTTCTGAGTGATTGTTCGGATTGATTCCAGCTGCCAAATTTCATGAACGCTCATCGCGTCAAAATTCGCGATACCATCATCACTATCTGATTGTTTGGCTGTTCACCACTGTTCGTTTTACTAGGAGTTTTCATCGTCGTTAAACATCTCTGTGAAATTGTTTACCACCGGCGATTTCCCTGGACCGATACGAATCAAGGCCCTTCAAGAAAAGAGCTACTCCTTTCTAAAAGGCTGGCATTGCACCTGCAATTTCCCTGATGTTGCGGTTGTTAATGGGCAGCGGTAGTCACCATCAGATATAAGAAAAGATATAGAAGGGGTGTTATACTATCATAAGCTCCTTTTATTTTCAGCAATATAAATGCTCTTAATTTAGGTAATAGAGAACAAACTATGCTTACGTTATTGGAAGCAAAACAAGGCAGCGATATAATACATTATTTTCTATCAACACGTAGCTTGAACCACCTACAAGTAGCAATGTTTTATTATAGGTATGTATTGTTATGTTTCTTTTTTGTTGGAAACTATCGCTAGCATTACAATTCACCAAAGTTTTATCGAATAATAATCTCCTCAGATTGAATTTCGTCACGGCGGCCAGTCTTAATAGAGACTTGTCATCAGCGGAGGACCGAATCAACTATAGTTCACGAGTGTGTAAGCAAGCAGAGGTGCACTCTCTATTTCCTCACTCTTATAGTCTGATGTGACGGCAATCCGGAGAGTAATAGTAAAAGACAAACAAATATACGAGTATATTAATATATATGTAATTATTCATAAAATCCCTTAAAATAGTGTTGTAACAGTAATTAGTTAAAATGCTCATTAGTACTATTAAACCTATAATAAATTGCTCTATTTATAACCAGTTAATAAACATGTCATTGTTAAATCGTATTTATGAAATAATTCAGTTTTATTACGTTGTCATTCTGGTGAATCCATAGACTAGCCACGGTGAAAAAAAGCTAGTAGAGAACTCCTTTTAACGGTGGTAGAGCCTTGCAGCAGCTTTTGCTGTTGCACGTATGGGCCGGCTCGAGCCGGGTTAGTACCACGACCTCACAGAATACCGGCGTGAAGTGGAAGCTCTGCTTCCGCGTTTCGTCTGGTGAGTGCAGGTGACCGGATGCCCAATTCCCCCCCCCCCCCCCCATCAACATGGTAGCGGAATTACGTCAAAAACTACCCCAGGAGGGTACCAGTACCCCTGGAGAATCCCTCGCTGAGCATCCACGACCATGCTATTCCACTCCTGAGCGTGGGTGCTCAGGCTGCCCCGCGTATTCTGGGGGGGGCAAAATTCCGCTCAACACAATAACTGCTCGGGGCAAACTGAGCAACAAGACCAAGGCGACCCCTGCCACGCTATCCGTGAATTTCTGCAACATCAGGGGACTTCACTCGAACCTAAACGCCGTCCACTACCATCTTGAGACGGCGAAGCCGGCCTTGCTCTTTCTGACCGAGACGCAGGTGTCCTCTCCGGCTGATACTTCGTATCTCTCCTACCCGGGGTACAAATTGGAGCACTCCTTTGTGCCTCGGGCTGGAGTTTGCGTGTATGTCAGAGAGGACATCTGTTCTCGACGCCTCGGCAGTCTTGAAGGTTCGGACCTGTCCATCCTTTGGCTACGCGTAGACAGCGACGACCATCCGCGCGTCTACGTGTGCCTCTATAGGTCCCATAGCGGTAATGCCGAAACAGACCGACTCATCGACCACGTCCAAATGGCTACAGATTCCTTGCTACAACAGGTCCCATCCGCAGAGATCGTGATCCTTGGCGATTTTAACGCCCACCACGCCGAATGGCTCGGTTCACGTTTAACCGATCATGCGGGGAGATCTGTTTATGACTTTGCCTTGGCATATGGTCTGACACAACTGGTTACATCGCCTACGCGGATTCCAGATGTTGAGGATCATACACCTTCCCTGTTGGACCTTCTGCTGACCTCTCATCCGGACGGATATCAGGTTTCCGTCGATGCCCCTCTTGGCTCTTCGGACCATTGTCTGATCCGGAGTGTGGTGCCACTCACGCTCCCTTCGCGGTTGCGTTCTGCAGGTTGCCGCCGTGTTTGGCATTACAGGTCGGCGGATTGGGACGGAATGCGGTCTTTCTTTGCTTCCTACCCATGGGGGTGGGTTTGCTTCTCGCCGGATGATCCCAGCGCTGTTGCTGACTCTGTCACTGATGTGGTGCTACAGGTAATGGAACTATTTATTCCATCATCTGTGGTACCCATCGGAGGCAGATCTCAGCCTTGGTTTGGTCGCTCCTGTAAGACTGCATTACGCAGTAAGCAGGAGTGTTATCAAGCCTGGGCTGCGGCTTCGGTGACTCGGGATGTAAACACCAGCACACTCAAAAAGAAGTATAACTTCGCCTCCAGGTCCTTCAAAAGAGTTATTGCCAAGGCAAAGTCAGAGCACATAGGCAGAATTGGCGAGAAACTAGTTCGCCTTCCTTCGGGAACCCGTGCATTCTGGTCTCTCGCCAAGGCTGTCCAAGGGAATTTCTGTAAGCCATCACTACCATCTCTGCACAGGGAGGACGACTCATTGGCCCACGACGCAAAAGAGAAGGCCGACCTTTTAGGCTCCCTTTTTGCGTCCAACTCGATTGTTGATGACGGGGGGAACACACCGCCGACCATCCCGCGGTGTGAGTGCTCCATGCCGGATGTGCGATTCTCACAGCGCTCGGTTCGCAGAGCACTCCTCTCCCTTGACATCCACAAGTCGAGTGGGCCTGACGGAATCCCCCCAATTGTGCTGAGGACGTGTGCTCCGGAGTTGGCACCGGTTCTAACGCGTCTTTTCCGGTACTCCTACTCCCTAGGCGTAGTCCCGAAATCATGGAAGACAGCTTTTGTCCACCCGATCCCTAAAAAAGGCGACCGCTCAGATCCGTCCAACTACAGGCCTATCGCCATCACCCCCTTGTTCTCCAAAGTAATGGAATCCGTTGTAAACTGCCACCTCATGCGGTACCTTGAGGATCACCAGCTGATTAGTGACCGCCAGTACGGTTTTCGTCGGGGTCGATCAGCTGGTGATCTTCTGGTCTACTTAACTCATAGATGGGCGTTGGCAGTAGAGTCCAAGGGGGAGGCATTGGCCGTTAGTTTGGACATTGCGAAGGCCTTCGATCGGGTTTGGCACAAAGCGCTTCTTTCGAAGCTCCCTTCCTATGGGCTTCCCGAGAAATTATGCAATTGGATCACCAGCTTTCTTGCAGATCGGAGCATCAAGGTCGTTGTAGACGGTGCATGCTCCGACTACAAGCCTATTAACGCTGGTGTTCCACAAGGCTGCGTGCTATCACCAACGCTGTTTCTTCTGCATATCAATGATATGTTGCAAGCTGGTAGCATTCATTGCTATGCAGATGACAGCACTGGTGATGCTCTATACACCGGCCGTGCCAATATTTCTCGGGAAAACGTCACCGAGTACCGGAACAAACTTGTGTCTGAAGTAGAGTCTTTGCTGGACAAAGTCTCGGATTGGGGGCGACTAAATCTAGTCCAGTTTAATCCTCAGAAGACACAAGTTTGCGCGTTTACCGCTAAAAAGAACCCCTTTGTCGTATCTCCTCAGTTTCAAGGTACTCCCCTTGTTGCCTCAGCCAGTATCGGAATCCTTGGCGTCGACATATCGAGTAGCGTGCAGTTTCGTGGTCACTTGGAAGAGAAGGCCAAATTGGCCTCTAAAAAGCTTGGCGTGCTCAGCAGAGCGGGACAGTATTTCATGCCGGCTCAACGCCTGCAACTTTACAAGGCGCAGGTTCGGCCTCACATGGAATACTGTTCCCATCTCTGGGCTGGGGCTCCCCAGTGCCAGCTTCTTCCATTTGACCGCATCCAGCGCAGAGCGGATCGAATCGTCGACGACCGAGTCCTTTCCGATCGGCTCGACTCATTGGCACTGCGAAGAGATGTTGCATCTCTTAGCATTTTCTTTCGCATTTACCATGGGGAGTGCTCTGAGGAATTGTTCGGATTAATCCCAGCCGCCAAATTTCACGAACGCACATCGCGGCAGAACTCCCGATACCATCCACACCATCTGGATGATTGGCGGTCCACCACTGTGCGATTTAGAAGATGTTTTCTTCCTCGCACAACTTCCTTGTGGAATAGTTTACCACCAGCGATTTTTCCGGACCGATACGACTTAGGGACCTTCAAGAAAAGAGCTTACTCCTTTTTAAAAGGCCGGCAACGCATCTGCAATTCTCCTGGTGTTGCGGTTGTTCATGGGCGGCGGTAGTCACTTACCATCAGGTGAGCCGCATGCTCGTTTGCCCCCTCTCCTATAAAAAAAAAAAAAAAAAAAAAAAAACAAGCTAATAAACCTATTATCTTTTATGAATAACCTATTAACTTTTTATGAATGAGATTGAACGAGAATTATAACGCCTTCATGTTCTCCATTTCAAAGCTTACTATATATTTTTATGGCTAATTAAAGTCAGCCATCTTGGTTTTTTTTCATAACAGCTTATCAAAAGTCCACTGATGAATATGATAAGCAACTCATAGACTGCCTCATAGGTAGTATATTTTGTTGATAGTGCTACACTTGTCAGGCGGGTTGACAAATAGAGTTTTGTTTTTATTTTGTTTTGTTATTAGGAAGATGCTGCTGCTTATTTCGTGTTGCATTTCCCTCTGTCGCTTCAAACGAAGTCCTCGGGTAGTCATTATGTGGATTCTTATATGCTGTAACTTCACGGCCTATCTTTGTGATTAATTCACCATTAAGGTTAGATACCATATTACCAAGTTTACCTTTCATTACATACCTATCGCCATGCATGTATTCCCTTAGGTGGAAACAAAGTCCAAGGAACAGCCAGCTACTTGGGGCACATTAAGCCAAAATTATGGGGTTTGGTGGAAAATTTTGAAAGAAGTGTTATGTGGCTAGACCATCGCTTACACATTTACAATCCCAATATCCCATTTGTCGCCTATTACGACATGCTAAGCAAGTAGCACAATTGGCACATAATTTATATCTGGAGTCCTACATAAACATTGGACTTATAAGTCCCAGACCAACATGGATATGAGACATAGTATTTTACAATCTCAAATAATATCTTTCGATGTCGAAATGTAAAATAAACTTTATATTAATATTAATATAAATTTTATAAAGACAATTTCCTTAGTGTGAAACAAATAATCGTACCCTTGTTACACAAGAGATAGTCACGTAGTTTATTATTTCAACGTTAACAAAATAAAATCTGAAAATATTTTCTCTCAAAAGTTTTACGTAAGAAAAAATGTGTCGTCTTTGACACTACAACCTGTCTCAAGAGAGGGTGGCCAACAGAGAACCCTCTAAAACAATTTGCTACAATTCATTCTGAGTGCCACAATGTGACCTTACGTGTAATCCACTTATATTGAATTTGCGTGACAAAATTCGGAAGTTGAAAAATAAATAATTTCTTATATATCTTTTCCTTTCCTTTTTCTTAATTTGAAATATTTTGCATTTACAAGTATATAATACTATTCATCCATCCATTACATCTTATAAGTCTACTGCTGTATATCGGCCAGCGCCGCAGATTGCCTCATAAGGGGGATTGTGCCATAGTTGCCACGCTTGTGATGCGGGTTTTTTTGTGGTGTTATTAGAAAAATGCTGCAGCCCATCTCCTGTATCATTTCCCTCTGTTGTCCCATACGACATCCACAGAACGATATTGGATATACTTACACCGCTTATATACGGTTGTGCCTTCAAGATTATGCCTTATCGGTAATATTATATTGTTTTAGTAGTTAGTAAGATAAATTAACAGCTAATAGGCGTTTCAAGCCTCCTCTTATTTCTGCGAGGTTTTAGGACCAGAAAATAAGTGCGCGCTGCCCCAATTCATGTTAGCGGACTTCAAGTATTTGAAATATTTCCTCATTTATTAGGAAAGAAACCTAAATGCTTTCTTCAAGATGTTTTCTTTCATCACCCATGTTGTAAATCAGCTATTAAAACTGCATCTAACAATTTTATTGTGGTTGCACCCGAGTTGCTCCCGTACGATGAAATTTACGCCGAACGCTTAGCTGAGATGTCACTCTAATATAACTATAGATTGTTTTAGTAATTCTGACAAGTAGTCCAGATCCAAGTCAGAGGGTGAAAATATTGAATAAGCTTTTAGAACTGAAGAGTCTGACACTTACAACAAGCATGCAAAAGAGCAAAACAAAAATAAACCTAAAGCGATCATTTTCCATTATTCTATTTGCCCTGAAAATCCAGCTCTTTATATTGATAATTGTTTCAAAGCTTACCGCAATTAAATTCATTCTCATGTAGTTAGGTATTTAAATATATATATATATATATATATATATATAAATATATTGCACTGTATATAGCGATTTAAACAGTTGTTTTTTATTTCCAATACCAAAGAATCCATTCCGGCCCTCCGTTCATTGCCAAAGTTTTAATTTATTGTGAAATTTCTCTGAAATTTCTACGGCTATATTCGTACCTAGCATTGAGCGCAGAACTCACAACTAAAAGCTCTCCGTCAATACTTAAAAAATGGTTTGATATAAAATTTGCTGATACCCTTATCATTAAATTAAAAGTCAAGTTTTCTGGCAGAAGTGTGCGGGTATGTGTTGTCGCAAAAAAGTAAAGAAAAGTTAAAGCTTATATACGTTCCACTGCTGGTCAGAGGCCTCTTCTCATTTCTGAGAAGGTTTTAGGGCTAGGAAATGTCCGCCGTGCTGCCCTAATGCGTGTCGGCGAACTTCACATTTCTTCGAAATATTTTTTTTCTTATTTCTCAGACATGCAGGTTTCCTCACAATGTCATTTCCACACACAGTTTCCTTCACCGCCGAGCACGTGGTCATTAAAAAATCATCACTTAAAATTGCAATTAACAATTGCATTGGTGCCAGCGGAGATTGAACAGGCTACTCGCGTACTGTGAAATTTGCAGCAGGGAATCAAATCTGTGTCAAACTTCGCCTTCAGTTAGTTTATAGAACAGGAAATACTTTTCTTATTATTAAAATGGATTGTATCACATCCTGTAGCTACGTAATAGAGCCACGCTACAGCTATATTATGACTAGATTTGGGGTAGAACCACGGTCTCACCGACTACCCACCCGTGGTCACGGGGGACTGAGTTGTTTGACGTCCTGCTGTCATAGTTAGCCCGGCTACCTTCAGTTTTTTAATATTAGTGTTTGGTTCGATTTACGCAGAATGAGCTTACAGTATCTTGAAGTCTAGCAGTGGTATACTTGGGTTTGGATTTGATTTTATTAATTATGGGATCCCAAGCAGATGGCAGCACCCATCCATCTTCTCTATTGAAATTAGGATGTTTTTTAATTTCAATAGCCTCGCGAATCATCCTTGGGAGGAATCGGTGTTCTTTTGCGAGGATTTGTGGTCTATCAAATCTAATGTAATGACGGGGACGATCCTGAACATGTTCACAAACTGCAGACCGACGTATCGGGAAGTCTGCAGTTTGTGAACATGTTCAGGATCGTCCCCGTCATTACATTAGATTTGATAGACCACAAATCCTCGCAAAAGAACACCGATTCCTCCCAAGGATGATTCGCGAGGCTATTGAAATTAAAAAACATCCTAATTTCAATAGAGAAGATGGATGGGTGCTGCCATCTGCTTGGGATCCCATAATTAATAAAATCAAATCCAAACCCAAGTATACCACTGCTAGACTTCAAGATACTGTAAGCTCATTCTGCGTAAATCGAACCAAAAATTAATATTAAAAAACTGAAGGTAGCCGGGCTAACTATGACAGCAGGACGTCAAACAACTCAGTCCCCCGTGACCACGGGTGCTGGAAAGCACCCGAAACGTCGGGAATATAAAAATAAGTTAAAAATAAGTTAATATACGCGATAAAATCCGTAAAATTAGTTTTATTTAAAAATCATGATTATTACTGTTTCCAGTTATTGTATTATACCATATTTTGATAAAACATCTTGCTTATACTTCTTGATCTCAAAATAGATCTGTCTATGATCAGACATAGATGATTCTATTATAGCAAGGTGAAATTGATGTTCTTTGAGACTCGTGTTAACATGATCAATGACAGTATTCGAAGAAGGAGTTACACGGGTATGGTATTTTGAATCAATTTTATTTAACAATTTGTAGCCACACTGTTCCAGCATTTCCATATACATAGAAGTTGTACGTTCATGGGATAATAGATCTATATTGTAGTCACCAAATACCACTGCCCTTCTGCGCGATTCTAATTTTATTGAGTATGTTTCTATGAATTTATTAATATTGCTATTGTCGGGCTTTCTGTAGATTACACCCACATCCAGCGAATACTTGTCAACGTGAATCCATAGATAATGATTATCATCAAGACATTGTTCTTCTATAAGATTATGTTTCAAGTTGTTGTGAGCGAAGATTGATACTCCACCACCTCTGCTACCGGGTTTTACGTTATAGTAATGAGTATAAACAAATATTTGAAATCGTTTAGCTTCCTCTTCACACTTTATCCAAGTTTCCGTAATTAAAATTAAATGTATCGTAAATTGAAAAGATTTTAAAATACATTTAAGCTCTTCAAATTTGCGTGCTTTAACTATACTGCGTGCATTGATATAAAAACATTTCAAGGAGTCTTTTGTCATTATAATATTCTCATACTGAGAAGCTAGTTGGTGAGAGATAGTTTTAAAGGTTGGGATTTGACTATCATGAAATTTTGTTAGTTTTTTTGGCGCAATTTCAACTATTTTAGGTATACCTTTATTGTATTTGATAGTTAGGTTTATTTCTCCATTGTCCTTTCGATATTTCAACTCTTCTTTTAGTTTTTTGTAAAAAGATTGTTGTCGAGGCGTTTGATCTGGGAAAATTTTAATGGGATTCAGTTTTTCATTACTTTTAGAACGTTATACAAAAACAGCTTCTTCTGATGTTGAATTGATTTCTTTTGCAGTTTTGTAATTCAACCTAATTAAAAAGTAGTAATTATAAATCTTATATACCTTTGACTAAAACCATACTTGGATTACTCGTCAACTTATCATTATCATCATCATTACAATCTATCAAAAGCCAGACAGCATGACCTTGACCCAACTGCATCCATTGACTTAATTCATTTTAGACAAATGAACACTCAAAAACACGAATCGAGTTGATAACCCACCGATAAAAGTACCTAAGAAATCGAGCATAAGAGTAGCATAAGAGCATAAAAATATATCCTGTATGGTCAAAACAGTTCTAAGAAATAAATTTGAAGTGTCACGTCAAGTTCTGACTTGAAATTGAAACCGGACTATTTTCGACGGAAGTGTATTTGGTTTTGCTTTAAGCTTCTCTCTTAGAAATATTCTTAAAATATTTAATTTGCTGTACTAATAAATATTTTCATTGAGAAAATAAAAACAAGGAGCGATTATAAAGGTATCGTCTTTCAAATACTTTTTTACGTCTTTTTATTATATAAGCTGAAAACAGGAATTTAAATAATAGTTATTTATCAGAATAAAGTTAATTAACGCGTTATATTCCGCTAATATTGAATGCTATGTATTAAAAGTTAATGAATGATTATCTTAAGAAATTATGCCACATTACGGTGATATAACCGCTTAATTTAGCAGTAACTAAGACTGGCACAGTAACATCCCATATCAATGTGATCGCCCCATGCTGCGTACAGGCTTAATGTCATTTCTGAGAGAAATTTTTGAAGCATGGAAGTCTGCCGCCCTGCTCTTACGCGTGATTGTGATGTGGAATTTGCAAGCTCTTGAATAACTTCTTTATTTCTTAGATGTGCAGTTTCTTTCTGTGATGATTTATTTCCGAGCTGACATATAAATCACGTGATTAAAAAGTAGGCAACTTTTTAAAATTGACATAAAAAAAGAATATACAGTCCACCTGATGGTAATTGGTAATTGTATTTATACGTGGTAGAGCCATGCTGCAGCTATATTAGTAGTATAGTAATGGGTCACAAATGGGTCGGCTCGATCGGGGATGGACCACGCTCTCACAGAACACCAGTGTAAAATGGCATCTTGGTACTGTTATGTTTCATATGGTGAGTGTAGAGAACCGCAGACCCATTTTACTGGAAAAGAGGCATTTCATGTTAATTCTCACGGGTGACGACGGTTATTGAGGATAAATGTTTATGTCTATGGGTCACAGCAACTACTTACCATCAGGTGGACTTTGTGTTTGTTTGTCACCCAATCCTATAAAAAAAATCACGGAAACCTGGAATCAACTTCAAACGAAGAATGACTTCTTGAGTACCACCTCTATGGACTAAGGTAGAATGCCTCACAACCTGTAATCATACTGGCTCTTTATACGCTTCAGACCGGAGCACAGCAGTGCACAGTGCACTGTTACTTATACGGAATAGTCAAAAGTGCGGTATTATCCCAAACGGACTACTCAGCAAAAAAGGAGTGGTAGCCAAGTAAACTTCCCCTATCTCTCGTGTTAATTTATAAACTTGACGTATTTCAGCAAAAATACAAAATTTAAATCTGGATTCATTTATTAATTTTTTTTTTTATAAGAGAGGGGGCAAACGAGCATGCGGCTCACCTGATGGTAAGTGACTACCGCCGCCCATGAACAACTGCAACACCAGGGGAATCGCAGATGCGTTGCCGGCCTTTTAAAAAGGAGTACGCTCTTTTCTTGAAGGTCCCTAAGTCGTATCGGTTCGGAAAAATCGCTGATGGTAATCGATTCCACAAGGAGGTCGTGCGAGGAAGAAAACATCTTCTAAATCGCACAGTGGTGGACCGCCAATCATCCAGATGGTGTGGATGGTATCGGGAGTTCTGCCGCGATGTGCGTTCGTGAAATTTGGCGGCTGGGATTAATCCGAACAATTCCTCATAGCACTCCCCATGGTAGATGCGAAAGATAATGCAAAGGGATGCAACATCTCTTCGCAGTGCCAATGAATCGAGCCGATCGGAAAGGGCTCGGTCGTCGACAATTCGAGCCGCTCTGCGTTGGATGCGGTCAAGTGGAAGGAGCTGGCACTGGGGAGCCCCTGCCCAGAGATGAGAACAGTATTCCATGTGAGGCCGAACTTGCGCCTTGTAAAGTAGCAGGCGGTGTGCCGGCATGAAAAACTGTCCCGCTCTGCTGAGCACGCCAAGCTTTTTAGAGGCCAATTTGGCCTTCCCTTCCAAGTGACCACGAAACTGCACGTCACTCGATATGTCGACTCCGAGGATACCGATACTGGCTGAGGCAAGAAGGGGAGTGCCTTGAAACTGAGGAGATACGACAAAGGGGTTCTTTTTAGCGGTAAACGCGCAAACTTGTGTCTTCTGAGGATTAAATTGGACTAGATTTAGTCGCCCCCAATCCGAGACTTTGTTCAGCAAAGACTCGACTTCAGACACAAGTTTGTTCCGGTACTCAGGGAAGTTTTCCCGAGAAATATTGGCACGGCCGGTGTATAGAGCATCACCAGTGCTGTCATCCGCATAGCAATGAATGTTACCAGTTAGCAACATATCATTGATATGCAGAAGAAACAGCGTTGGTGATAGCACACAGCCTTGTGGAACACCAGCGTTAATAGGCTTGTAGTCAGAGCATGCTCCGTCTACAACGACCTTGATGCTCCGATCTGCAAGGAAGCTGGTGATCCAATCGCACAATTTCTCGGGAAGCCCATAGGAAGTGAGCTTCGAAAGAAGCGCTTTGTGCCAAACCCGATCGAAGGCCTTCGCAATGTTCAGACTAACGGCCAACGCCTCCCCCTTGGACTCTACTGCCTCCGCCCATCTATGGGTCAGGTAGACCAGAAGATCACCAGCTGATCGACCCCGACGAAAACCGTATTGGCGGTCACTAATCAGCTGGTGATCCTCAAGGTACCGGATGAGCTGGCAGTTAATAATGGATTCCATTATTTTGGAGAACAAGGAGGTGATCGCGATAGGCCTATAGTTGGATGGGTCTGAGCGGTCGCCTTTTTTAGGGATCGGGTGGACAAAAGCTGTCTTCCATGAATTCGGGACTACGCCTTGGGAGTAGGAGTACCGGAAAAGACGCGTTAGGACCGGTGCCAACTCCGGAGCACACGTCCTCAGCACAATTGGGGGGATTCCGTCAGGCCCACTCGACTTCTGGATGTCCAGACAGAGCAGTGCTTTGCGAACCGAGCGCTGTGAGAACAGCACATCCGGCATGGAGCACTCACACCGCGGGATGGTCGGCGGTGTTTTCCCCCCGTCATCAAGAGTCGAGTTAGACGCAAAAAGGGAGCCTAAAAGGTCGGCTTTGTCTTTTGCGTCATGGGCCAGTGAGTCATCCTCCCTGTGCAGAGATGGTAGTGATGGCTTACAGAAATTCCCTTGGACAGCCTTGGCGAGAGACCAGAATGCACGGGTTCCCGAAGGAAGGCGAACTAGTTTCTCGCCAATTCTGCCTATGTGCTCTGACTTTGCCTTGGCAATAACTTTTTTGAAGGACCTGGAGGCGAAGTTATACTTCTTTTTAAGTGTGCTGGTATTTACATCCCGAGTCGCCGAAGCCGCAGCCCAGGCTTGATAACACTCCTGCTTACTGCGTAATGCAGTCTTACAGGAGCGACCAAACCAAGGCTGAGATCTGCCTCCGATGGGTACCACAGATGATGGAATAAATAGTTCCATTCCCTGTAGCACCACATCAGTGACAGAGTTAGCAACAGCGCTGGGATCATCCGGCGAGAAGCAAACTCGCCCCCATGGGTAGGATGCAAAGAAGGACCGCATTCCGTCCCAATCCGCCGACCTGTAATGCCAAACACGGCGGCAACCTGCAGAACGCAACCGCGAAGGGAGCGTGAGTGGCACCACACTCCGGATCAGACAATGGTCCGAAGAGCCGAGAGGGGCATCGACGGAAACCTGATATCCGTCCGGATGAGAGGTCAGCAGAAGGTCCAACAGGGAAGGTGTATGATCCTCCACATCTGGAATCCGCGTAGGCGAAGTAAACAGTTGTGTCAGACCATATGCCAAGGCAAAGTCATAAACAGATCTCCCCGCATGATTGGTTAGACGTGAACATTCGGCATGGTGGGCGTTAAAATCGCCAAGGATCACGATCTCTGCGGATGGGACCTGTTGTAGCAAGAAATCTGTAGCCATTTGGACGTCGTCGATGAGTCGGTCTGTTTCGGCATTACCGCTATGGGACCTATAGAGCCACCCGTAGACGCGCGGATGGTCGTCGCTGTCTACGCGTAGCCAAAGGATGGACAGGTCCGAACCTTCAAGACTGCCGAGGCGTCGAGAACAGATGTCCTCTCTGACATACACGCAAACTCCAGCCCGAGGCACAAAGGAATGCTCCAATTTGTACCCCGGGTAGGAGAGATACGAAATATCAGCCGGAGAGGAAACCTGCGTCTCGGTCAGAAAGAGCAAGGCCGGCTTCGCCGTCTCGAGATGGTAGTGGACGGCGTTTAGTTTAGCGTGAAGTCCCCTGATGTTGCAGAAATTCACGGATAGCGTGGCAGGGGTCGCCTTGCTGTTCTTGCTCAGTTTGCCCCTAGCAGTAATGCTTTTTACAGCTATTCAAAAGTCCACTCCTAAAAAGCTATGTTTTTTCATATTTGCCATGCTTGGCAGGCGGGTTGGCAACCACAGTTTCTTATATTCTTGGTTTTTCCTCTGTGGGCTTTTAAAACAACTACGGTAAGTTGTAGTAGGGTGGACCCTTCTATAACTTATGAAGCCGTTATTGAATAATAATAAATATATAATGCGTTTTAGCGTTATTAAATAAATTAGTTTAGTTTTGCGTGTACCGCCTTATAACAAGCTAATAAACCTATTTTAAACTTTTTATGAATAAGACTGTAAGGCATTGCAACGCCTTGATGTTCTCCATTTCAAAGCTCACTATATATTTTTTTGGCTACTTGAAGTCAGTTTTCTGGGGGGTTTTTTCATAACAGCTTATCAAAAGTCCACTGATGAACATGATAAGCAACCCGTAGTCTGTACAAGCTGGATTGTTATTGTAGTCTCTCTTACATAGGACAAACAAAACGATTTATTAAAACCCGCGTGAAAGAACATATAGCTGACTTGAAGCACCGAAGTTCCGGTAAGTCTGTAGTGTGTGAACATGTTTTATATCATCCCCGCCATTACGTTAGATTTGATAGACCACAAATCCTCGTAAAAGAATACCGATTCCTATCAAGGATGATTTGCGAGGATATTTTAATAAAAAAAACATCCCTATTTCAATAAGGAAGATGGATGAGTGCTGCCATCTGCTTGGGCTGTAAGAGTTCAAGATACTGTAAGCTCATTCTGCGTAGATCGGACCAAAAATTAATATTCAAAAACTGAAGGTAGTCGGGCAACTATGACATCGGGACGTAAAACACCTCAGTACCCCCAGTGACCACTTTTTAATTCCCCAGTGAACACTTTTTAATTCTCGACGTTTCGAATTAAAAAGTTAAATTAAACGCTATACAATCCGTAAAATTAGTTTGATTTAATGTGTACTCTTTGCGTAAATATAAGAAATCATTATGTGAACCCATATACTGCCTCATAGGGAGTGTATGTATATATACAGTTTTGTTATTATTTTGTTTTGTTATCTCGTGTTGCATTTCCCTCTGTCGCTTCAAACGAAGTCCTCGGGTAGTTATTAGTGGTAGTGGATTCTTATATGCTACATCTTCACGGCCTATCTTCGTGATAAATTCACCATTAATGTTACATACCATATTACCAAGTTTACCTTACATTACATATATAGCGTCATGCATGTATTCCCTTAGGTGTAAACATAGTCCTAGGAACAGTCAGCTACTTGGAGCACATTTAGCCAAAATTATGGGGTTTGGTGGAAAATTTTGATAGAAGTGATATGTGGCTAGACCATCGCTTACACATTTACAATTCCAATATCCCATTTGTCGCCTATTACGACATGCTAAGCAAGTAGCACAATTGGCACATAATTTATGTCAGGAGTCCTACATAAACATTGGACTTATAAGTCCCAGACCAACATGGATATGAGACATAGTATTTTACAATCTCAAATAATATCTTTCGATGTCGAAATGTAAAATAAACTTTATATTTATATTAATATAAATTTTATAAAGACAATTCCTTAGCGTGAAACAAATAATCGTACCCTTGTTACAGAAGAGATAGTCACGTAGTTTATTATTTCAACGTTAACAAAATAAAATCTACAAATATTTTCTCTCAAAAGTTTTACGTAAGAAAAAAATGTGTCGTCTTTGACACTACAACCTGTCTCAAGAGAGGGTGGCAAACAGAGAACCCTCTAAAACAATTTGCTACAATTCTCTCCGAGTGCCACAATGTGACCTTACGTGTAATCCACTTATATTGAATTTGCGTGACGAAATTCGGAAGTTGAAAAATAAATAATTTCTTATATATCTTTTCCTTTCCTTCTTCTTAATTTGAAATATTTTGCGTTCAAGATTTTATTTTTGCTTACTACAAGTATATAATACTATCCATCCATCCATTTTCATTCATTACATCTTATAAGTTTACTGCTGACCATTGGCCAGCGCCGCAGATTGGCTGATAAGGGGGATTGTGCCATAGTTGCCACGCTTGTGATGCGGGTTTTTTTTGTGGTGTTATTAGAAAATCCTCCTGTTTCATTTCCCTCTGTTGTCCCATAGAACCCACAGAACGATATTGGATATACTTACACCGCTTATATACGGTTCTACCTTCAAGATTATGCCCTATCGGTAATATTAGATTGTTTTACTAGTTAGTAAGATAAATTAACAGCTGATAGGCGTTTCACTGCTGTGTCCAAACCTCCTCTCATTTCTGTGAGGTTTTAAGACCAGAAAATAAGTGCGTGCTGCCACAATTCATTTTAGCGGACTTCAAGTATTCGGAATATTTTTTTTTATTTATTTTGAAAGAAACCTACATGCTTTCTTTAAGATGTTTTCTTTCATCACCCATGTTGTAAATCAGCTATTAAAACTGCATCTTACAATTTTATCGGGGTTGCACCCGAGTTGCTCGCGTACGATGAAATTAACGCCGAACGCTTAGCTGAGCTGTCACTCTAATATAATTATAGATTGTTTTAGTGGGAGGATAAAAATGTCCTTTTTTCAGACAAGGTTGTGTTATTATTGTTACAAAATGTTGCCTAATATTAGAAATCCTGTTAAGATATTGTTCCACCCTGGTGATCTGATTTTAACGCGTTGCCTGCTAGCTACGAGTATATATTGCGTCAATTGCCAGCCATAAGTATGTCCGTTGTTTGGCACAGTATATACATTTTTCATGTAACGTATATACGTGTAATTAATTTTCGCACCAGCTTTGCGCGAAATGAACCTACCACTGTAATGTACCACGCTGTGGATTTACAACGTGGCAACTGCGCTGTGCGAGCGCTCTTCCCCCACGGGTAGAAAACATACACTTACTTAATTTTCCATTGTTCTATTTAACGGCTGCTATGTGAACAACAACATTTATGCATCATCCGAATATTTTTTCGGGTATACGTAAAGAATTGCCTTTTGCCTTTTTTGAGTTGTCGGACGATAATTCAATAAAATCAATCAACGGTTGATGCAGAAGAAGCAACAGATAGTGATTCGTTTAAAGAAATATTTAGTGTCCACCAATTCCCTTCGTTCTTCAATCTGCCACCTAGCTTATATACAGGATCGGGAGAAGGTAGTAGCGGTAATTCTGACGAGTAGTCCAGATCCAAGTCAGAGGGTGAAAATATTGAATAAGCTTTTAGAACTGAAGAGTCTGACACTTAAAACAAGCATAAAAAAGAGCAAAACAAAAATAAACCTAAAGCGATCATTTTCCATTATTCTATTTGGCCTAAAAAACTAGCTCTTTATATTGATAATTGTTTCAAAACTTACCGCACTTAAATTCGTTCTCATGTAGTTAGGTACTTAAATATATATATATATATATATATATATATATATATATATATATATTGCACTGCATATAGCGATTTAAACAGTTGTTTTTTATTTCCAATGCCAAAGAATCCATTCCAGCCCTCCGTTCATTGCCAAAGTTTTAATTTATTGTGAAATTTCTCCTAAATTTCTACGGCTATATTCGTACCTAGCATTGAGCGCAGAACTCAGAACTAAAATTTCTCCGTCAATACTTAAAAAATGGTTAGATATAAAATTTGCTTATACCCTTATCATTAAATTAAAAGTCAAGTTTTCTGGCAGATGTGTACGGGTATGTGTTGTCGTAAAAAAGTAAAGTAAAGTTACAGCTTATATACGTTCCACTGCTCGTCACAGGCCTCTTCTCATTTCTGAGAAGGTTTTAGGGCGAGGAAATGTCCGCCGTGCTGCCCTAATGCGTGTCGGCGAACTTCACATATCTTCGAAATATTATTTTTCTTATTTCTCAGACATGCAGGTTTCCTCACAATTTCATTTCCACGCACAGTTTCCTTCACCGCCGAGCACGTGGTAAATCATCACTTAAAATTGCAATTAACAATTGCATTGGTGCCAGCGGAGATTGAACCCAGGTTAATCGCGTATTGTGAAAGGACAATGTTTTGCGTCCATACAATGTTCGCCTAAGAATCAACAGTGAAAAAAAATACCTTTTTAAGTCCGAAATAACACATAATTGTATGTAAGAACAATAACTCCTGACGGACACTTCTGAAAACTTAGATATTTGCAGTTATCATAGAGATTTTGAGGTTATATTTTATGTTTATGAAACATCGTATTCGTTGTTCAAGCCGTTGTTCATAATTTATATAAACTTATCGCATAACAAAGCAACTACAGAGTGCACTTAGATTCCTAAAACATTTACAGAAATGTATTTTTTCTAACGAAATCAAAACAATAGCACGTCTGACGTCACGACTATTTTGACTTGTTGTCATCTGTCAACGTTTTTGACTTTTTTTTATGCGTGGCACAATGCTGATTTGCCAATGAGATGACAAAAGTATTGTTATTTTAAATGAAAATAGATGATTTCACTGTACCCCAGTTCCTTGTGGCATATATTAATCTGAGATATATTTTAAAATATAAACGTTTTCATAATATATTTTAGTTTATGACAACTTTTGAAATATGTGAAGGTATTGTGCGATTGGCCAAATCACAGGAGGCCATACACGAAGCACAATAGTATTAAAAATAAGGTACAAAGTTCAAAATCGAAAAAGTTCTTTTTATTTTGATTTCACAAGTCAGAAGTGTCCGTTACTATCTAATGAATATTATCTAATGCATAATTAAGGATAAGAATTTTGGTAATAGTCAAATATATGTTGGTTCTTAGGCGAGTTTGAACATTGTCCTTTGCAGCAGGGAATCAAATCTGTGTCAACCTTCGCCTTCAGTTAGTTTATAGAACAGGAAATACTTTTCTTATTATTAAAATGGATTGTATCATATCCTGTAGCTACGTAATAGAGCCACGCTACAGCTATATTATGACTAGATTTGGGGTAGAACCACGGTCTCACCGACTACCAATGTGAAATAGGAACCGGAGATCCTAATTACTGATAACGACGCGTTCCATTTGAGTCCTCAGGTGTGACAACGCATCTGAATTTATATGTATGTGGTGGGTTATGTGCTAGCATGTCACTCTTATTCTATATAAAAAAAAAATATTTTTATTTTTTCGCGCTGCAACTTAGCAGTGATTTTAGAACGGTTTTGTAATAGGTTGTATGTTAATTTAAGAACTGCAAACTTAAATCCAATATTATTTTGAATTTTAGCTAAAAGCCACTGTTTCATTATTTGTTATAAAATCTATTTGCTACTATGAGTATGTATCACACAAGCCTCTGTTAATTTTTATCTCAACAATCACAACGCTCTGCATCTGAATTAACAAAAACAAAGACTGAATGCACTCACGGTTACGTCAACTCTTTACTTGCGTACATTATGTTCTGAGTGCACTTTACTCTCAGAATTTTATATGTACGCTATTATAACAAGTTGGCCCATTAAAACTTAAGTACAAAGAGTGAACGTTATTAATTAAGATATGCAATCCTGAATTTGTACGTTTTGAAATTAGTTACTTAATAATTGTAAATTATTTAACTTTTTAAACTCTTTTATAGATTGGGAAATATGTAGCTGTATATTGCTTGACCGGGGAAGGACCACGTTCTCACAGAATACCAGCGTAAAATAGCAGCTTAAAACTGCTGTGTTTCGTATGGTGAGTGTAGAGAACCGGAGACCCTTTTTACTGGAGAAGAGGCATTTCATCTTAGTCCTCTCGGGTGACAACGCATCTGCATTATGATTGTTTATTGATGATAGATGTCGATGTCTATGGGTCACAGCAACCACTTACCATCAGGTGGACTGTGTGCTCGTTTTTCACCCTATGCTATAAAATAATAGAAATAAAATAAATAAATAAGATGTGCCTTAGAGGATAAAAAATTGTGGCAGCGCTGTTTCCATGCCACAATATCGTAAATGGATCAAACAAGAACCACAACCTAAATTATGCAATCAAAGTGTAGATAGCTCCTAGGGCCAAAAAAACTAGCTACTCATCGGGCTGAATACTTTGGAGGGCAGGAGGTTTCTTATTTGACAATCCATAATTTCAGTAACGGTAAAAATATATTTTGGTAATTTTTAACTCATGCCGTTCAAAATTACCTTAAATTGCCCATGCCGCATAACAAATCCATTCTCATAACTCATGGCATGAGCGTGGAAATAATCAACTATGGGATAATAAATAGTAGTTTCTTTTCCCTGAAATATAAGGGATATACTTTGATTTATTCATGACTGATATTATGAATGCCATTGATAGATGGTAGTATCATCTTGTATATATTTTTTAACCATTAAGAGTGCACTGCTCAACATAGGTCTCTACCGTTGTTGGGAGGTAGTAGGTAGGTAATGGTAGAGAACCTTTCACAGTTATCATCACTGGCAACAGGCACGGCTTGTACTGTCTTATTATTTAGTTTTGCGGTAAACGTGACGAGAAGATGTGATGTAATCTTCCAAATGATCTCTCTCGAATCCTAATGAATCTTTTTTTTTTTGGTTCGGTTTGCCTATTCGAATAATTTGTCCTAGGTAAACATATTCGTCAACAACTTCAAGAGTTTTACAGGAGAGGAGCGAGGAGGCGTTTTGCATGTGTAGACGTAGACAAACATTTAGACTCTAAACAATAATTTGTAGACCAAACTTTTTGTTCTCTAATATGTACCAGATATTCTTCTTTTTATAAGATTATTCGCACCTTTGACTCTTCTCCTCGTAGTCAATTTGGGTATTTAGCTACTAGAGACTAAAACGGTTTAGGACTATTTAAATTAATGCGTGCTAAAAAGGTAAGGATCGAAAATTTCAGTACAAATTTTCTTAAAACTAGGCGCTGTGATAATTCCTTTTACCTATAAAGTTATGCGGGAATAAAGCGACTTGAGCTTTTAGCAAGGACGGCTTTATTTATATATACACTTAGTATAAAGTGGTTCAGAGTGCGCAAGTATTTTAACACAAAGTATTCATTCATGATACATAATGTTTTAGAAATTAATAAACGTATAAATATTTTATTATTGATACTTAAAATTATTAATAAAATAATTTTTTGTAATGACTCTGATGGTTTCTTTTCAACCGACTTCAAATAGGAGGAGGTTTACAATTCGTTTGAACCTTTTTTTTATGTATGTACACCGATTTTCACACGATTAATTATTTATATTGAACAAAAATTTTAATTTTAGTGCTTGTATAACTAACTGGTTCCTGTACTCTTCCTCAAATCTGTAAGCCGACAAAGGTAGAAAGGTAGATAGAGATGTGAAAGCCGTTACTAATCCAAAGGAAAGTATTTTGTTTCTACACTCATTAATTTTTTAACGATGGTAGAGCCACGCAGCAATTTTTGCTGTTGCACGTATGGGCCGGCTCGAGTCGGGTTGGTACCACGACCTCACAGGATACCGGCGTGAAGTAGAAGCTTTGCTTCTGCGTTTCGTCTGGTGAGTGCAGGTGGCATGGTAGCGGAATTACACGAAAGACTACAACAGGAGGGTACAAGCACCCCTGGAGAATCCCTCGCTGAGCATCCACGACCATGTTATTCCACTCCTGAGCGTGGGTGCTCAGGCTGCCCCGCGTTGTAGGTAATTATTTCACGATGCTTGCGATTGTAGGTAATTATTTCACACAGGTGGCAACAGTGACAGAAGCCTACTTCCGTAAATGGAAAACTAATCTCGTTTCAGCCAGGGGCACGCTAGTACCCGCTAACATTAGGCACTAAAAAGAGTTATATATTAGGGGCATAGCATTAAAGAATATTCCATAAAATTATCCTTAAAAAGACCGGTTGAAATTTAAAATCGTTTGGCAGTAAGACGGGGATGGGGATGAAGGGAAGGTAAGGGGGGAGGGTCCCCTTACTCCTGACACCACTCCCATTAAAAAGTAATACACCGTTCTTGAGAAAAATCAAAAAGAAAATCCCATAGACCTAACCTGAAAGTAACATTTATCGTCTCCGGCGGGAGGGGGGAAGAGGGTAGCAGGAGAGGGTATCACGGAAGCCGCTCTACCTTTCTTTTTTTTTTGTAAAATCATAACCTCACTTTTTTACACAGAAATATTGACCCAAAGTTACTTCTACAACGGCTTCGGCGCTGCGGGAAGTGCAGCCCCTTCGCCCTTGCGTAGCGAATCACAGGCACCCGGACGCACAAGCACAGGACGGGGGTGCTCTCCCTCCACGCCTACGACTTTACAAACACACTCTAGGAGTAGGGCAGACAAAACTACGTGGAGTCGGGGCGGGCGGGTTTAATTTTAGTACAGATTCGATCAGATCAGATATCTTATCTATAAAGTCAGGTTGCCTTCGCTCCCGCCACAACCTTCTAACCTATTACAACTGAAATTATTTCTGCGTGTTCAAGTATTGCTGGGCAGTTTTAAACAATTTAGAAATAAAACAGTATATTATAATAATTTCTTTATTGTCTGTAAACATATTTTTTATTAATTCCTCAAAAGGATCTCTTTTATTCTTTATAATTTCTCTTCTCCATAAATATTCATATTCAAGTCGGTAAAATTTTCTCTATTATTATAGTTGTCTTTAGCGAAATATCTCATGACCGAGTATAGACAGTAGAATAATGGGACACTAGTGTTACGTCCTTGTCGCACTTACAGAAAATTCTGTATGCTATCCAGACTTTACAGTTTTTTTTCATGTTTTACGCAATTTAGGTTATAATAGTTTTTATTTATTTTTTCGATAACGGTGCATTGCCTTTTAATCTGAGTGGTATTATTATAATTGGGGACCAAATTTCTACCAAATAAAACATCTTACTCCTCCAAATTTCTGCCAAACGATTCTAAATCCAACCCGAAAGACCACTGTTGAACATAGGCCTCCACCATAAATTGCCTGTAGGGGTATTCATCATAGTTGCCATGCTTGGTAGGCGGGTTGGTAACAGCATTTTTTTAAATAATTTTGAGTTGTTACCAGGAAGATGCTCATGCCCATTTCCTGTTTTAGTTTCATCGCCACTAGATGGTTAAGTATTAAAAAATACTTGGTTAATAACAATCCATGGGAATGAGGTGATTGAGGTGATGTTACCATTCTGTTTCCAATTGTTTTCATATTTATTTGTGCAACATGTTACATTTTAATGTTCCGCTGGGTTCCTTTTTAACTAGTTGTTCCCAGGATAGAGGAATCTATGTTGTATAAATATTATTCTATTTTATTCTGATTAGAAAAATAAAATGCTTAGCCACATTAATTATTAAGGATTTTCATCCCTTAAACTCACATTAAAAATATTTTTTGCGGATTTGCGAAGTAAAGATGAAATAAAATCTTACTAAATTCAAGCTTTCATTGACGTTCTCAATGAAAGAAACAGGGGACAAAAATCTCTCCCCGTGACAGTTGGGGTGTGACATACCCCATGATACAAAATGTCATGCAAATAGTATAACTGATTTATTTGTGAATTATTAACATAGTTATTATATATATTTATATATTTTAAGGAAGTATTCCATTTCTGATGTTAGTAATATTTCCAATAGTATTTAAAACGGCCGGCAACGCATCTGCAATTCCCCTGGTGTTGCGGTTGTTCATGGGCGGCGGTAGTCACTTACCATCAGGTGAGCCGCATGCTCGTTTGCCCCCTCTCCTATAAAAAAAAAAAATTAACACTACTCGGTACCACACCCTGCTTACTATCAGGACTAAAGTATGCAAACCAAATCACTACCCATCTCAATGTAACACAGGGCAGCCTCTCAGCAACATGACCTTTCTTGTCAACACTAGCAGAATATCCCAACGGGCATTATAACGACAGTGGGACTCTTAGAATTACAAATTGATCTAATTTATGTATTTCCTTTTTTACTCTCATTTCCGACACGTCTGCACGAGTTTCACACACTTTAACAGTACACAAACCAAAATGGCGAAATATCATTTTTTTACTACTAACTTTTTGGGTACTATTACCTAGATAAAATTCACTCTCACAGATGACAAATTTCAAATAGTACCACCTCTAATTTTTTACTGTATTATTAACAGCTTTCTTCAGCGCTGTAGACGTTTAAACGTAACGGTGTCGTTTAGTGACTATAGTCACCATGGACAGGTGAGGTAATAATTTTTTGGGGTCTGCAGTCACCGTGTACGCTTGAGTAGATACAGCGGTAAAACTGCAAACTCACTTATAATGCTCATTATCAAGAAGATCCACGTATTGTGACAGGATTCTATGGAACCCTACCTTTACATCGCATAACACATAATGAGTGAACTCTTGAATACATTAAATACAGACTAAGCCTTTTACAGAATTGAAAAGTCAAATCAGATTTTAGTATACAACGTTTCCTACTGGAATTTAATGCACGTTACATATAACACAATCTTCTCCGAGGAACACTGCGCACCGGCACAGATCGTATTATACACCGAAGACACAGGCCAACCAGCTAAATGCGGTTCAGCGAATGGTTTCGCTGCGTTATCTCCAGAAAGCAGTCTCACTGCACCAGCGCCAGCGAGCCGCTGTGCCGAACCAGTGCCAGCGAGCTGCCGCGCTACAATCACGCCAGCAAACCGCTATACCGCACCAGTGCCAGCATGCCACAGCGCCGCACCAGCGCCAGCAAGCCGCTGAACTACAATCGCGCCAGCAAGTCAACACTGTAGGACAACACATTAAGGATTTATATCATTTTACTTTGTTTTCTATGTTTTAGATTGTTATATTCTAGTTGTTGCGTACTTACTTCATAGGATTTTTCCTTTTGGGCCTCTACCATTTACGTATGCCATTTGGGGCATTACTCATTAATTTAGGTCACTTAGAAACAATATTTTTTTTATAGTATAGGGTGACAAATGAGCACACAGTCCACCTGATGGTAATTGGTTACTGTGGCCTATAGACATCTACATTTATCCTCGTTTGCGAATCAAAATGCAGATGCGTTGCCACCCGTGAGGACTAAGTTGGAATGCCTCGTTTCCAATAAAAAGGGTCTCCGGTTCTCTACACTCACCATACGAAACACAGAAATACCAGCTACAGAATACCAGCGTCAAATAGCAGCTTACCACTGCTGGTAAACTGCTATTTGACGTTGGTATTCTGTGAGAGCGTGGTCCTTACCCAGTCCACTACTAATATAGATGCAGCGTGGCTCTACTACGTAAAAAATATTTGTTAATTACGCCAACATGTATAACTTCCGTACTTCTGATTATACATAGTTTTTATAATAATCTTCTAGTTATATAAAGTATATTTTTTTACAATAAAATCAGTGTTAGAACGACTTTCATAGGGTTTGTTTCGTACATTTACTTTCCCTTACATCTTGTTTTGCACTCATCTTGTAAACTGTAGACACACTACAATATATATTGTCCGGGAATTATACTTTTTAATATTTTATTTTTTACAGAATGAGGGAGACCAACGAGTACACATTTCAACTGATGGTAAGTGGATGCTGGGCCCATAGACATCAAAATGCAGACGCGTTGTCACCTCGGAGGACTAAGATGGAATGCCTCGTTTTCTCGTCTCCGGTTCTCAAAACTCACCACAACAAACACAACAGCACTAAGCTGCTATTTTACGCTATTATTCTCTGAGAGCATAGTCCTACCCCGGTCGAGCCGACCCATTCATGCTACAACTATAATATAGATTCAATGTGGCTCTACCAGGTATAAAATAATAGGTAAATAGGTTTAAATAAAATGCTAAAGTAATTTAATATTTTTATTATTTATTAATAAATTACAAAAAAAAAAACAACTTCTTTAAGTTTTAAACCTAATTTAATTTTTATTAGTATTAAATGGCACTTTTATTTTCAAATTCTATTAATTTTAAGAAACTACAGTATAATATATACAAATAGCCTATAGTCTAGTCAACAAGTTCTAAAACGTGTTAATACTTGTTCCCGCTCTTAAAAATATGTGTGATAGCTCATTCGAATCGGAATAACGTATAGAAAAATGTATCTCGAGGATTTATAAGCACATAAAATATTGCAATTGTTATTATTAAAATAAGATAGAAAAAAAAGATATTTAGTTTTTCTTTAATAACGTGGTCGAGCACCACGGTGCGACAAAAAACGAGATTAACTTCATTTTGACCACCAGACGACAACCGTTCAGTGATGTCTCAGTGATTGCGAGGGTGAAAACTGGTAGCGATCACCGAATGGTTAGAGGCACATTGAACCAGGCCATATAGCTCGAAGAACCGACAACCGATGGGGAAGAAAGGTTTTCGAGTGCCCTACACTTTGCCGACCGGTTCGCTCGTACCGGTAGGTAAAGTGTAGGGCGTGCCCCCACTAGATGGAGTGACGACCTGGTAAGACATGCAGGAAGTCGATGGATGCAGGTGGCTCATGACCGTGCTTTATGGCATTCTTTGGGGGAGGACTATGTTCAGCAGTGGACTTGTGAAGGGCTGTAATGATGATGATAATGATGAACTCAAAAACTATTAATACATAAGAACTTTTAAAAAAAGATCCCTAAAAAGATGAAATTTAAAATAAAAAAATCTCACCTACGGAATTCTGTCTCCGTTATTTATATTTTATATTTAAAGCCGAAAATAGGACTCCGCGCGATCGTTACGGCTGGAGCACATCGCAGCTGAAGACATAATATCTTTTTTATACCATTAAATATTAATTTAAAAATTTAAAAAAAATTGGTATCTTGGTTTGGTACTTTTAAGTACAGCAAGCATGTTCAACTCAATATCTTAGTGCAATAGCGCTATTATACGTGGATTTTTAGTTAACAACAGTATCAATTTTGTTGCAAAAATTGATAGCAATCATGTGGGGTGTGTTGTGAGGGGGCGCCATTCGTATCATAGTTGCATTAATGCTTACTGCTATTTGCTGTATTGTGTCTTATAGCGACCTGCAGGTATGCTGCCCCTGAACCGATACATATTGTAGTTCTGGTCGGTAAAGTTATGCAGGTAGTGATGTCTACTGGGATTGTATGGGGACCTTAGGATGGTGTAAGCCGACGATAGTCGTATTGATGCTTGTTGCGTTCTGCAGAAATGCGTCTCTGCGAGGGTTGTTTGGCGGGTCGCTATTTTCATTGGTGCTCTCTGCGTCTTGTTTTGACTCAAAACCTAAGTAGTTTTGCCCATGTCGAGTCCATTCATTACGGGGCTGCAGACTATCTGACCTGAATGATGTTTTATATGACAACATGATAATATATCTCTGTAAATTGCCCACCTTTTAATGATTGAAGACAACTTGTTGGCGGGGTGAGACAAACATGATCGAAAAATGCATAATATATCCAACGTCAGTGACACAATTTAGTTTCTGATAGCGAATTATTACTATTATGTTATTGGCGATGTATTGGTTGGAAGAGAATACGTGTAGACCTCATGTGGATGGTAGCTGGAGGGAGAATCCGATGAAATTCCCAAGGCAGCGGCCGAAAGCCGCGCAACTTGGTGACCGAAGTCGCGCATTGACATGCGTGCTTTGACATGGTTTGGTCGCTCGCTATAAGCAGGGGTGCTAGCAGGCCTGGGCTGACGCATCAATCTCTCGGGATGTAAACACCAGTACTCTTAAGAAAAGTATAATTCTGCCTCCAGGTCCTTCAAAAGAGTCATTGCCAAAGCAAGGTCTGAGCACATCGGAAAAATTGTTTTTTTTATAGGATAAGGGTGACAAACGAGCACACATTGCACCTGATGGTGAGTGGTCGCTGTGGCCCATAGAAATCTACATCTATCTTCGTTTGCGAATTAAAATGCAGATGCGTTGTCAGCCGTGAAGACTGAGATAGAATGCGTCTTTTCCAGTAAAATGGGTCTCCGGTTCTCTACACTCACAATACCAAACACAGCAGCATAAGCTGCTATTTTACGCTGGTATTCTGAGCGTGAGAGCGTGGCTCCCCGGTTGAGCCAACCCATTTGTGCTACAATTATACAATTAATATAGCTGTAGCATGGCTCTACCATGTGAGAAGCTAGTTCACCTTCCTTCGGAAACCTGTGCATTCTGGTCTCTTGCCAAGGCTGTATAAGGGAACTTCTGTCAGCCATTTCTTCCATCTCTGCACAGAGAGGACGACTCACTAGGCCCAGACCGCAAAGAACAAAGCCGATCTGTTAGGCTCGCTCTTTGCATCCAACTCAAATCTCGATGACGGAGGAAAACACCGCAGACCATGCCGCAGTGTGAGTGCTCGGGTCGTAAAGCACTTCTTTTACTGGCGTCAGCAAGTCAAGTGGGCCTGATGGAGTCCCTTCTATTGTGCTGAAGACATGTGCTCCGAAGTTGGCACCGGTTTTAACGCGTCTTTTCCGGTACTCCTACTCCCAAGGTGTAGTCCCGAATACATGGAATACAGCTTTGGTCCACACGATTCCTAAAAAGGCGACCGCTCATACCCGTCCAACTACAGGCCTATCGCCATTAACTCATTGTCCTACAAAATAATGGAATCCATTATAAACTGCTAGCTCATGAGATACCTTGAGGATCACCAGTCGATTAGTGACCGCCAGTACGGTTTTCGTCGGCTTAGATCAGCTGGTGATCTTCTGGTCTAACTCATAGATGGGCGAAGGCAGTAGAGTCCAAGGGGGAGGTATTGGCCATTAGTTTGGACATAGCGAAGGCCTTCGATCGGGTCTGGTATAAAGCGCTTCTTTCGAAGCTTCCTTCCTATGGGCTTCCCGAGAAATTGTGCAAATGGATCACCAGTTTCTTTGCTACTCGGAGTATCAAGGTGATAGTAGATGGTATATGCTCTTATTTCAAGCCTATCAACGCTGGTGTTCCACAAGGCTGCGTACTATCATCAACGCTGTTTGTCCTGTATATCAACGATATGTTGCAAACTAGTAACATTCATTGCTATGCAGACGACAGCACTGGTGATGCCTTATATACTTGCCGTGCCAATATTTCTCGGGAAAACGTCGCCGAGTACCGGGACAAACTTGTGGCTGAAGTCGAGTCTTTGCTAAACAAAGTCTCGGAATGGGGGCGACTAAATTTAGTCCAGTTCAATCCCCAGAACACACAAGTTTGCGCGTTTACCGCTATAAAGAACCCCTTTGTCGTATCTCCTCAGTTTCAAGGCACTTCCCTTGATGCTACAGCTAGCATCGGAATCTTTGTCGTCGACATATGTAATAGTGTGCAGTTTCGTGGTCACTTGGGAGGAAAGGCCAAATTAGCATCTCAAAAGCTTGGCGTGCCCAGCAAAACGAGACAGTATTTCATGCCGGCACATTGCTTACAACTTTACAAAGCTCATGTTCGGCCTTACATGGAATACTGTTCTCATTTTTGGGCCGGGGCACCCCAGTGCCTGCTCCTTAAACTCGACCACATCCAGCCCAGAGCGGTTCGAATCGTCGACGACCGAGTTCTTTCTGGTCGGCTCGATACACTGGCACTGCGTAGGGGTGTTGCATTTTCTACTTACATTTTTTATTGAATCTACCACAGGTTGCGTTCTGAGTGATTGTTCGGATTGATTCCAGCTGCCAAATTTCATGAACGCTCATCGCGTCAAAATTCGCGATACCATCATCACTATCTGATTGTTTGGCTGTTCACCACTGTTCGTTTTACTAGGAGTTTTCATCGTCGTTAAACATCTCTGTGAAATTGTTTACCACCGGCGATTTCCCTGGACCGATACGAATCAAGGCCCTTCAAGAAAAGAGCTACTCCTTTCTAAAAGGCTGGCATTGCACCTGCAATTTCCCTGATGTTGCGGTTGTTAATGGGCAGCGGTAGTCACCATCAGATATAAGAAAAGATATAGAAGGGGTGTTATACTATCATAAGCTCCTTTTATTTTCAGCAATATAAATGCTCTTAATTTAGGTAATAGAGAACAAACTATGCTTACGTTATTGGAAGCAAAACAAGGCAGCGATATAATACATTATTTTCTATCAACACGTAGCTTGAACCACCTACAAGTAGCAATGTTTTATTATAGGTATGTATTGTTATGTTTCTTTTTTGTTGGAAACTATCGCTAGCATTACAATTCACCAAAGTTTTATCGAATAATAATCTCCTCAGATTGAATTTCGTCACGGCGGCCAGTCTTAATAGAGACTTGTCATCAGCGGAGGACCGAATCAACTATAGTTCACGAGTGTGTAAGCAAGCAGAGGTGCACTCTCTATTTCCTCACTCTTATAGTCTGATGTGACGGCAATCCGGAGAGTAATAGTAAAAGACAAACAAATATACGAGTATATTAATATATATGTAATTATTCATAAAATCCCTTAAAATAGTGTTGTAACAGTAATTAGTTAAAATGCTCATTAGTACTATTAAACCTATAATAAATTGCTCTATTTATAACCAGTTAATAAACATGTCATTGTTAAATCGTATTTATGAAATAATTCAGTTTTATTACGTTGTCATTCTGGTGAATCCATAGACTAGCCACGGTGAAAAAAAAAGTTTGGCAGAAATTGTGATATTCCTATCAAAACAAGCGTGTTGGTTTCGTTACATCGATTCAAATAATTGATTTGAGTTTCATTTTATACTCAATAAAAGTGATGGAAAACACGTAAATGTTTTCGAAGCGGTATCGCCGTTTGAACTCTACATCGGGCAAAGAAAACGGATTATACATATCTATTCCGGTAAACCTTATGACGTCGATGCGGAGCATTTCCTACTGCTCCATACTCCATAGCGTTTAAAGCTAAACGACACTTTAGCAATCAAAATCCACAAAAAAAAATTTCACCAACGATAACCTATACAACTTGAACAATCAGCTGTTCGTTGCTCGCACGCAAATCGGCCATATTTTTCTTTATTACAGGTTTATAGTAGGGTGGACCCTTCTATATCATATGAAGCCGTTATTGAACACTTATAATGCATTTTAGCGTTATTAAATGTTTATAAATTATGTTTTACGGGTACCTCCTTCTAACAACGGTGGTAGAGCTTAAACCTATTTTAACTTTTTATGAATGAGACTGTAATTATAACGCCTTCATGTTCTCCATTTCAAAGCTTACTATATATTTTTATGGCTAATTGAAGTCAGCCATCTTGGTTTTTTTTTCATAACAGCTTATCAAAAGTCCACTGATGAATATGATAAGCAACTCATAGACTGCCTCATAGGTAGTATATTTTGTTGATAGTGCTACACTTGTCAGGCGGGTTGACAAATAGAGTTTTGTTTTTATTTTGTTTTGTTATTAGGAAGATGCTGCTGCTTATTTCGTGTTGCATTTCCCTCTGTCGCTTCAAACGAAGTCCTCGGGTAGTCATTATGTGGATTCTTATATGCTGTAACTTCACGGCCTATCTTTGTGATTAATTCACCATTAAGGTTAGATACCATATTACCAAGTTTACCTTTCATTACATACCTATCGCCATGCATGTATTCCCTTAGGTGGAAACAAAGTCCAAGGAACAGCCAGCTACTTGGGGCACATTAAGCCAAAATTATGGGGTTTGGTGGAAAATTTTGAAAGAAGTGTTATGTGGCTAGACCATCGCTTACACATTTACAATCCCAATATCCCATTTGTCGCCTATTACGACATGCTAAGCAAGTAGCACAATTGGCACATAATTTATATCTGGAGTCCTACATAAACATTGGACTTATAAGTCCCAGACCAACATGGATATGAGACATAGTATTTTACAATCTCAAATAATATCTTTCGATGTCGAAATGTAAAATAAACTTTATATTAATATTAATATAAATTTTATAAAGACAATTTCCTTAGTGTGAAACAAATAATCGTACCCTTGTTACACAAGAGATAGTCACGTAGTTTATTATTTCAACGTTAACAAAATAAAATCTGAAAATATTTTCTCTCAAAAGTTTTACGTAAGAAAAAATGTGTCGTCTTTGACACTACAACCTGTCTCAAGAGAGGGTGGCAAACAGAGAACCCTCTAAAACAATTTGCTACAATTCATTCTGAGTGCCACAATGTGACCTTACGTGTAATCCACTTATATTGAATTTGCGTGACAAAATTCGGAAGTTGAAAAATAAATAATTTCTTATATATCTTTTCCTTTCCTTTTTCTTAATTTGAAATATTTTGCATTTACAAGTATATAATACTATTCATCCATCCATTACATCTTATAAGTCTACTGCTGTATATCGGCCAGCGCCGCAGATTGCCTCATAAGGGGGATTGTGCCATAGTTGCCACGCTTGTGATGCGGGTTTTTTTGTGGTGTTATTAGAAAAATGCTGCAGCCCATCTCCTGTATCATTTCCCTCTGTTGTCCCATACGACATCCACAGAACGATATTGGATATACTTACACCGCTTATATACGGTTGTGCCTTCAAGATTATGCCTTATCGGTAATATTATATTGTTTTAGTAGTTAGTAAGATAAATTAACAGCTAATAGGCGTTTCAAGCCTCCTCTTATTTCTGCGAGGTTTTAGGACCAGAAAATAAGTGCGCGCTGCCCCAATTCATGTTAGCGGACTTCAAGTATTTGAAATATTTCCTCATTTATTAGGAAAGAAACCTAAATGCTTTCTTCAAGATGTTTTCTTTCATCACCCATGTTGTAAATCAGCTATTAAAACTGCATCTAACAATTTTATTGTGGTTGCACCCGAGTTGCTCCCGTACGATGAAATTTACGCCGAACGCTTAGCTGAGATGTCACTCTAATATAACTATAGATTGTTTTAGTAATTCTGACAAGTAGTCCAGATCCAAGTCAGAGGGTGTAAATATTGAATAAGCTTTTAGAACTGAAGAGTCTGACACTTACAACAAGCATGCAAAAGAGCAAAACAAAAATAAACCTAAAGCGATCATTTTCCATTATTCTATTTGCCCTGAAAATCCAGCTCTTTATATTGATAATTGTTTCAAAGCTTACCGCAATTAAATTCATTCTCATGTAGTTAGGTATTTAAATATATATATATATATATATATATATATATATATATATATATATATATATATTGCACTGCATATAGCGATTTAAACAGTTGTTTTTTATTTCCAATACCAAAGAATCCATTCCGGCCCTCCGTTCATTGCCAAAGTTTTAATTTATTGTGAAATTTCTCTGAAATTTCTACGGCTATATTCGTACCTAGCATTGAGCGCAGAACTCACAACTAAAAGCTCTCCGTCAATACTTAAAAAATGGTTTGATATAAAATTTGCTGATACCCTTATCATTAAATTAAAAGTCAAGTTTTCTGGCAGAAGTGTGCGGGTATGTGTTGTCGCAAAAAAGTAAAGAAAAGTTAAAGCTTATATACGTTCCACTGCTGGTCACAGGCCTCTTCTCATTTCTGAGAAGGTTTTAGGGCTAGGAAATGTCCGCCGTGCTGCCCTAATGCGTGTCGGCGAACTTCACATTTCTTCGAAATATTTTTTTTCTTATTTCTCAGACATGCAGGTTTCCTCACAATGTCATTTCCACACACAGTTTCCTTCACCGCCGAGCACGTGGTCATTAAAAAATCATCACTTAAAATTGCAATTAACAATTGCATTGGTGCCAGCGGAGATTGAACCCAGGCTACTCGCGTACTGTGAAATTTGCAGCAGGGAATCAAATCTGTGTCAAACTTCGCCTTCAGTTAGTTTATAGAACAGGAAATACTTTTCTTATTATTAAAATGGATTGTATCACATCCTGTAGCTACGTAATAGAGCCACGCTACAGCTATATTATGACTAGATTTGGGGTAGAACCACGGTCTCACCGACTACCAATGTGAAATGGGAACCGGAGATCCTTTTTACTGATAAATACGTATTCCATTTGTGTCCTCAGGGGTGACAACGCATCTGAATTTATATGTATGCACTGGGTTTGTGCTAGCATGTCACTCTTATTCTATATAAAATTTTTATTTTTATTTTTGTTTGTTTGTGCTTTTAGAACGGTTTTGTAATAGATTGTATGTTAATTTAAGAAGTGCAAACTTAAACCCAATATTATTTTGTTCTTAGCTAAAAACCTCTATTTCATTATTTGTTATAAAATCTAGTTGCTACTATGAGTACGTATCACACAAGCCTCTGTTAATTTTTATCTCAACAATCACAACGCTCTGCATCTGAATTAACAAAAACAAAGACTGGATGCACTCACGGTTACGTCAACTCTGTACTTGCGTACATTATGTTCTGAGTGCACTTTACTCTCAGAATTTTATATGTACGCTATTATAACAAGTTGGCCTATTAAAACTTAAGTACAAAGAGTAAACGTTATTAATTAAGAAATGCAATCCTGAATTTGTACGGTTTGAAATTAGTTACTTAATGCGTGCGCATAAGTGTAAGCGCTGTTTCCATGCCACTATATCGTAAATGGATCAAACAAGAACTACAACCTAAATTATGCAATCGAAGTGTAGATTTTTTTTTATAGGAGAGGGGGCAAACGAGCATGCGGCTCACCTGATGGTAAGTGACTACCGCCGCCCATGAACAACTGCAACACCAGGGGAATCGCAGATGCGTTGCCGGCCTTTTAAAAAGGAGTACGCTCTTTTCTTGAAGGTCCCTAAGTCGTATCGGTCCGGAAAAATCGCTGATGGTAATCGATTACACAAGGAGGTCGTGCGAGGAAGAAAACATCTTCTAAATCGCACAGTGGTGGACCGCCAATCATCCAGATGGTGTGGATGGTATCGGGAGTTCTGCCGCGATGTGCGTTCGTGAAATTTGGCGGCTGGGATTAATCCGAACAATTCCTCAGAGCACTCCCCATGGTAGATGCGAAAGAAAATGCAAAGGGATAAAACATCTCTTCGCAGTGCCAATGAATCGAGCCGATCGGAAAGGGCTCGGTCGTCGACAATTCGAGCCGCTCTGCGTTGGATGCGGTCAAGTGGAAGGAGCTGGCACTAGGGAGCCCCTGCCCAGAGATGGGAACAGTATTCCATGTGAGGCCGAACTTGCGCCTTGTAAAGTAGCAAGCGGTGTGCCGGCATGAAATACTGTCCCGCTCTGCTGAGCACGCCAAGCTTTTTAGAGGCCAATTTGGCCTTCCCTTCCAATTGACCACGAAACTGCACGTCACTCGATATGTCGACTCCGAGGATACCGATACTGGCTGAGGCAAGAAGGGGAGTGCCTTGAAACTGAGGAGATACGACAAAGGGGTTCTTTTTAGCGGTAAACGCGCAAACTTAAAACTTAACTTAACTAGCTCCTAGGGCCAAAAAAACTGGCTTCTCATCAGGCTGAATACTTTGGAGGGCAGGAGGTTTCTTATTTGCCAATCCAACAATTCAGTGACGGTAAAAATATATTTTGGTAATTTTTAACTCATGCCGTTCAAAATTGGCTCAAATTGCCCATGCCGCGTAACAAATCCATTCTCTTAACTCATGGCATGAGCGTGGAAAGAATCAACTATGGGATATTAAATAGTACTTTCTATTTCCTGAAATGTAAGGGATGTACCATGATTTATTCATGACTGATATTATGAATGCCATTGCTAGTTGGTAGTATCATTTTGTGTATATTTTTTAACCATTAAGAGTGCACTGCTCCATATAGGTCTCTCCCGTTGTTGGGAGATAGTAGGTAGGTAATAGTAGAGAATCTTTAACGTTATCAGTGGCAACAGGCACGGCTTGTACTATCTTATTACTTAGTTTTGCGGTAAACGTGACGAGAAGATGTGTTGTAATCTTCCAAATGATCTCCCTCGAATCCTAATGAATTTTTTTCTTAGTTGGGTTTGCCTATTCGAATAATTTGTCCTTGGTAAACATATTCGTCAACAACTTCAAGAGTTTTACAGGAGAGGAGCGAGGATGCGTTTTGCATGTGTAGACGTAGACAAATATTTAACAAACTTTTTGTTCTGTAATAAGTACAAGATTTCTTCTTTGTATAAGATTTGTTGCACCTTTGATCTCCTTGTAGTCAATTTGGGTACTTAACTACTAGAGACTAAAACGGTTTAGGACTATTTAAATTAATGCGTGCTAAAAAGGTAAGGATCGAAAATTTTAGTTTAAATTTTCTTAAAACTAGACGCTGTGATAATTCCTTTTACCTATAAAGTTATGCGGGAATAAAGCGACTTGAGCTTTTACCAAGGAAGGCTTTATTTATATATACACTTAGTATAAAGTGGTTCAGAGTGCGCAAGTATTTTAACACAAAGTATTCATTCATGATACATAATAATGTTTTAGAAATTAATGAACATGTAAATATTTTATGATTGATACTTAAAATTATAAATAAAATATTTTTTATAATGACACTGATGGTTTTTTTTCAACCGACTTCAAAAAGGAGGAGGTTTACAATTAGTTTGAACCTTTTTTTATGTATGTACACCGATTTTCACACGAATAATTATATATATTGAAGTAGGTTGCACAAAAATTTTAATTTTAGTGCTTGTATAACTAACTGGTTCCTGTACTCTTCGTCAAATCTGTAAGCCGACAAAGGTAGAAAGGTAGATAGTGATGTGAAAGCCGTTACTAATCCAAAGGAAAGTATTTTGTTTCTACACTCATTAATTTTTTAACGATGGTAGAGCCACGCAGCAATTTTTGCTGTTGCACGTATGGGCCGGCTCGAGTCGGGTTGGTACCACGACCTCAAAGGATACCGGCGTGAAGTAGAAGCTTTGCTTCTGCGTTTCGTTTGGTGAATGCAGGTGGCATGGTAGCGGAATTACACGAAAGACTACAACAGGAGGGTACCAGCACCCCTGGAGAATCCCCCGCTGAGCATCCACGACCATGTTATTCCACTCCTGAGCGTGGGTGCTCAGGCTGCCCCGCATATTCTAGGGGGGGGGGGGGGCAATTCCACTCAAAAACATAACTGTTCGGGGCAAACTGAGCAATAATACCAAGGCGACCCCTGCCACGGTATCCGTGAATTTCTGCATCATCAGGGTACTTCACTCGAACCTAAACGCCGTCCACTACCATCTCGAGGCGGTGAAGCCGGTCTTGCTCTTTCTGACCGAGACGCAAGTTTCCTCTCCGGCTGATATTTCGTATCTCTCCTACCCGGGGTACAAATTGGAGCACTCCTTTGTGCCTCGGGCTGGAGTTTGCGTGTATGTCAGAGAGGACATCTGTTCCCGACGCCTCGGCAGTCTTGAAGGTTCGGACCTGTCCATCCTTTGGCTACGCGTTGACAGCGACGACCATCCGCGCGTCTACGGGTGCCTCTATAGGTCCCATAGCGGTAATGCCGAAACAGACCGACTCATCGACTAGGTCCAAATGGCTACAGATTCCTTGCTACAACAGGTCTCATCCGCAGAGATCGTGATCCTTGGCGATTTTAACGCCCACCACGCCGAATGGCTCGGTTCACGTTTAACCGATCATGCGGGGAGATCTGTTTATGACTTTGCCTTGGCATATGGTCTGACACAACTGGTTTCCGGGGTTTTTGGACCATTGTCTGATCCGGAGTATGGTGCCACTCACGCTCTCCTCGCCGTTTCGTTCTGTAGTTTGCCGCCGTGTTTGGCATTACAGGTCGGCAGATTGGGACGGAATGCGGTTTTTCTTTGCATCCTCCCCATGGGGGCGGGTTTGCTTCTCGCCGGATGATCTCAGCGCTGTTGCTGACTCTGTCACTGATATGGTACTACAGGGAATGGAACTATTTGTTCCATCATCTGTGGTATTCATCGGAGGCAGATCTCAGCCTTAGGTTTGGTCGCTCCTGTAAGACTGCATTACGCAGTAAGCAGGAATTTTATCAAGCATGGGCTGCGGCTTCGGCAACTCGGGATGTAAACACCAGCACACTTAAAAAGAAGTATAACTTTGCCTCCAGGTCCTTCAAAAGAGTTATTGCCAGGGCAAAGTCAGAGCACATAGGTAGAATTGGCGAGAAACTACTTCGCCTTCCTTCGGAAACCCGTGCATTCTGGTCTCTCGCCAAGGCTGTCCAAGGGAATTTCTGTAAGCCATCACTACCATCTCTATACAGGGAGGACGACTCACTGGCCCAAGCCGCAAAAGACAAAGCCGACCTTTTAGGCTCACTTTTAGCGTCCAACTCGACTCTTGATGTCGGGGGGAAAAAAACAACGCCGACCATCCCGCGGTGTGAGTGCTCCATGCCGGATGTACTGTTCTCACAGCGCTCGGTTCGGAAAGCACTTCTCTCCCTGGACATCCAGAAGTCGAGTCGGCCTGACGGAATCCCCCCAATTGTGCTGAGGACGGGCGTCTTTTCCGGTACTCCTACTCCCAAGGCGTAGTCCTGAAATCATGGAAGACAGCTTTTGTCCACCCGATCCCTAAAAAAGGCGACCGCCCAGACCCGTCCAACTATTGGCCTATCGCGATCACCTCCTTGTTCTCCAAAATAATGGAATCCATTATTAACTGCCAGCTCATGCGGTACCTTGAGGATCACCAGCTGATTAGTGACCGCCAATACGGTTCTAACCCATAGATGGGCGGAGGCAGTAGAGTCCCAGGGGGGGGGGGGTGTTGGCCGTTAGTTTGGACATTGCGAAGGCCTTCGATCGGGTTTGGCACAAAGCACTTCTCTCGAAGCTTCATTCCTACGGGCTTCCCGAGAAATTGTACAATTGGATCACCAGCTTCATTGCAGATCGAAGTAGCAAGGTCGTTGTAGACGGTGCATGCTCCGACTACAAATATGCTGGTGTTCGACAAGGCTGTGTGCTTTCACCAACACTGTTTCTTCTGCATATCAATGATATGTTGCTAACTGGTAGCATTCATTGCTATGCGGGTGACAGCACTGGTGATGCTCTATACACCGGCCGTGCCAATATTTCTCGGAAAACATCGCCGAGTACCGGAACAAACTTATGTCTGAAGTCGAGTCTTTGCTGAACGAAGTCTCGGATTGGGGGCGACTAAATCTAGTCCAGTTTAATACTCAGAAGTCACAAGTTTACGCGTTTACCGCTAAAAAGAATCCCTTTGTCGTATCTCCTCAGTTTCAAGGCACTACCCTTCTTGCCTCAGCCACTATCGGAATCCTCGGAGTTGACATATTGAGTGACGTGCAGTTTCGTGGTCACTTGGAAGAGAAGGCTAAATTGGCCTCTAAAAAGCTTGGCGTGCTCAGCAGAGCGAGACAGTATTTCATGCCGGCACACCGCCTGCAAATTTACAAGGCGCAGGTTCGGCCTCTCATGGAATACTGTTTCCATCTCTGGGCAGGGGCTCCCCAGTGCCAGCTTCTTCCACTTGACCGCATCCAGTGCATAGCGGCTCGAATCGTCGATGACCTTGTCCTTTCCGATCGGCTCGAGATGTTGCATCTCTTTGCATTTTCTTTTGCATCTACCACGGGGAGTGCTCTGAGGAATTGTTCGGATTAATCCCAGCCGCCAAATTTCACGAAAGCACATTGTGGCAGAACTCCCGATACCATCTACACCATCTGGATGATTGGCGGTCCACCACTGTGCGATTTAGAAGATGTTTTCTTCCTCGCACGATTTCCTTGTGGAATCGATTACCATCAGCAATTTTTCCGGACCGATACGACGTTTAAAAAGGAGTAATTTCTTTTCTTGAAGGTCCCTAACCTTCAAGAAAAGAGCTTACTCCTTTTTAAAAGGCCGGCAACGCATCTGCAATTTCCCTGGTGTTGTGGTTGTTTATGGGCGGCGGTAGTCACTTACCATCAGGTGAGCCGCATGCTCGTTTGCCCCCTCTCCTATAAAAAAAAAAATTAATTTCTTATTACTAATTTAGACTTTTAAGTTTTTTTCTTTATTGAAATAAAATATAAACGTAATATGTACACATGGTACACGTGGTAGAACCACGTTGCAACTTTATGTTTAAAATAAAAGAAAGTTATATATAAGAATTTATATATAAAATAACTTTATTTTCTTTTCATATCAGCTTAGTCTACTGTTTGGCATATTATATTGTACAGAAGATGTAACGTAATCAGTATGCTTGGTGAGTTGGCGATTCCCATGCCACGTATCTCGCACTCTCGATGCGTCTTCTCATTGCCGCTCAGAGAACATCTGGTTTAAATAGGAGCCGTTTATTTCACCGTCAATTTAATATTTTTTTAAATACATAAAGCCGTTTTAAAATACATAAAGTGCATGAAAACCTTTTAGAAGTGAAACACTGGTTCAACTTGTTATATTAAGCAAATAAATAATAATTTTGAGAATATAAAAAAAATTATAATTTTGTGAATCAAATGTTCGGGAGAATGACCTTTTCTATTGATGCGGCTATACTCAAGGCGTTCGATGCACAGGGACTTACCTCCAAAACTATTGCAGATAACTTCGCAAATAGCTTCGACAGAGCGGTAAAAAGTGTAATTCCTAATTGTAAAATAAAATTAATAAATCAATATAATACATATGAAATCTTATTTCGAAAAGCGACCCTCAGTAGTGTTCATAAAATTATTAAAAACTTTAACTCAAGAAAAGCGCCAGGTGCTGACAATATTGTGATTTTTGGCGTTAAAATTATATGGGAATATATTTCCCCAACCATTTATGACATAATTAACAGTAGCATTAAAAGTGGTTTTTATCCTGATCAATGTGCATAAGAAAAAAAAAACTTGATGACTACTTAAATTAACGCCCGATTACATTACTTTCGAGCAAATACACAAATTTTATAGCAATAACACTGTAATAATTCCGTATCAGGTGGTTTCAAATCAGGAAAAAGAAAAACAACTCTTTTATAAAAATTCACCGATGCAGTCAATCTTACCTGTCACCATTCACCGATGAAGTCACCTTAGTGAAAAAAGATAGGTGCTTTTGACAACATTTTGCATAAACAGCTTTTGGACAGTTTAGACAAATGTGGCGTACGTGGTCCATTGCTTCATTGGTGCCATAATTACCTGAAGAACCGAAAATTTTTTGTGAAAATTAAAAATAACAACAGCGTGCCGATGTTGATGACGAAAGATACAGCACAAGGTTCGGTACTAGGACCCTTGCATTTCTTGTCCTACGTCAATAGCTTGGGCAGCTGCATCGTCAATTTCACATGCCACCAGTTTGCGGATGACACTTGCCTTGTAATTGGTGACAAAAATCCACAAAAGACTTGTGACATTTTGCAGTCTGACCTAGATATCCTAACAAGGTGGTGCCACGATGCTGGGTTTGTTCTTATTGCTAGCAAAACTAAGTTGTTAGTAATTAAATTTCCGTACCTAAACCCACTTCAATTTAAAAATTTGTCGCACACAACCACATCTGCCTACATAATAACAGCGCTGCTAAATGTTGCTGCCCAATAATTGATATAGTTGACGCACAAACATATCTCGGACTAGTTATTGACAGTAAATTGGAGCCAGCATATTGAAAATGTATGTACTAAACTAAGACAGTTGCTAGCAAATATCACTATTCTCAAATTCGCATTTGACTTAAAATAAAGTTAAAGCTATATAATTTACTTACGGAATTACACGTTCAATACTGGCTAAGTAGCTACGAATGAACTTACAAAACATATTTTGACCAGATCCATAATTTCAAAGCAAGAATACTTTAAATAATCGTTCCACATACAATAAGAAACAAATTACGGGATGACGTCAGTGATATTTTCAAACACTGTAAAATTTTACCAATACATATACAAATATTAAATATATTATTAAAAGAAAAAAAATTTAATGAACCGCTAAGAATACCGATCAAGCATGTTTGTGTTATTATAATATGTTTTCTTATTTTTTCTGATTGTTTGCATGTTTTTTTCATGTTTTTTTTTCCTTTTATAGTATAAATTATACAATATTGCGCTATATTATCTTATAAAATTGTAAACTCTCGATAGCTTAGGTATAATACCTTAGTGGTTTCTTAAATTTTATCACTACATATATTTTAATGCTTGTTCATGTGATAAATAAATGAAAAAAAAAACAACTTATGGATCGCTTGAAGTTATTTTATTGTATGTCTTATGCTGCCGAATGAATTGTTTGTAATAAAAACTGTTTACCGTAATAACCGTACCAAAACATACACACCGTAATAAAACGGATCGTAATGGAGAACGAGATCTTTATTAAATATAAGTCTTGAAATTAATCTTCGATCGCGAAATTCATATTTTCGAGTGTTCTTTAAGTACACAATTTACATCCTCAATCCATTTCATACCTTTTTAACTAATTACGGCTTTAATAATGATGTAATGACCAAAGAGGGGAAAAAAAAGAAAAAGACTTTTAAAATAATATGATAAAATGTTAACTTTTAAAGTTGTTAATAAACTATTAAACTTTTCGGGCTATTGAGGTAATAAAAGATTATGCCGACAACACAAGGCAACTGTTTAATAATTATGTTTGGTAAATTTTTATTTATTACATGAAATGAAACTTGAAACTCAAGTTAGAGAAAAAAAGATTCCTCGCAGAAATTCCCTCCCTTATACAGGGTGTTTTTGGAACGCTCCCGAAAACTAAGACAGGCGACAACACCAAGTATACCTTTGATCATGGGTCACAAATAAATTCGATCCTGATGAAAAAAAAATCATCTTTTTACAAGGTTTTATTAGCTTTATTCACGCGCCATCATGTTAGTACAGCTAAATGAAACGATAATTTCATAAAAAATATCATGAAAATACTGAAACATAAAACCAGCAGTGGAATGACTGAATTGATATCACCTGACCTGAGCTAGATAAAGGTCAATGTACGCGCGAACACAAATTCGCGCGGCCCGCAACTAGCGGGGCTTCCCACAATACCTAATAATTTACAACACGTGTCTAAATACCTAACTTATCTACTTAACCTACTATTTTGCCACTGTGCTTATCTCCACGTAGCCACTTTAATCCGAATTTACAGGTTAAATAACCCAAATAACTGGTTCGATTCCCCGCTAATGAAGAAATACTTAAATTAAATGTAACCAAGGTTGGAGTCATGCGTTTTTATTCATCGTGTAGGTATGTTTATTATTCTCATGTATTCAGTTATGTACCTATTCAGATTAGTCTAGTACTAAGTTATTTAAAAAAAAATAGTTATGAAACAGCTTACTGCTCTAAATCCTCCGTGATCTTATGAGATGCGACTCAAATTGTGCTCCATTCATTTCAAGGCAGATTTGGGTGCAGGCGGGGCATCATCGTGTGGTCTTCGACACAGTCCGTACGTAGTTTCTCGAAAGCATCCACGATCCTTTGGCGCATTTCTTCAGCACTATCACATTCACGATTAAAAACCCTTTCTTTCACATACCCCACAAAAAGAAGTCTAACGGAGTCAGATCTGGTGAGCGAGGTGGGCAAGCGTGTGGTCCTAGTCTGCCGATCCAGCGATCATCAAAAAGCTCATTGAGGCGCTCACGGACGAACCTCACGAAATGTGGAGGGGCACCATCATGTTGGAACTATGTGCGGCGATATTCAGCCAACGATAGGTCGTTTAAAATGTCAACCAACTGTTCATTTATAAAGTTTAGGTATCACTGTCCGTTCAGACGTCTTAACAATTTATTTAGCGATACTTCGTGTACCTAGGTTCGGATACCTAACATGTTGACCACTATAAACGTACGCGTTAGGCATTATGAAAACAAAAAATAATCCAAAAACGTAACAAAAACTTTAATATCAACACGTAATCACAAGTAAATTTATTAAACAAAACGATTGAACTGTCGCTCGCGCACGCGTGTACAAAATCAACACGGAACTGTCTCAAAAACTAAAACGAACGAACCCCGTCAAGGCTGAAACCTGAAACCTACTGCGTCACAAGCGTGAGGCGACAGGGTTAGGCATTCTGCCGTCATAATAAAAAAGGAAGTAATTAACAAAAACGTAAAATGGAAATAAAAAATAAATTGATGAATTTTTCTTTCAGACCCCGTGTCTAAAGTATATTAAAAGGTATCTATATTGAAATATATACGCAGAGACATGAAGATTTTAAGGACGAACTTATTTTTTTTTAAATTTGTTTATTTATTTAAATAAAACGAATTTTCCTTTTCATCTTAGATTAAAAAATACACCTGGCAACACAAAAACATCGAAGGAAAGACGCATATAACTATTTGGGTCTTCCCAACCTAATAAATAAAACAAAATTACCATTCATTTAACATTTTTACATATTTTGGAAAGGTCATTTGAAGTTGAGAGGACGCTAATAGTAATTTACTACTTTTTTCTTAGTAAATATTAGAAAAGCATTGGTAGTGAGACACAAAAAATAACAACCCGCAACTCTTGAGTAATGATTTTAAAGGGGATATCATACAAGACTTACTACGATAATAATTAAAAATTAAAACATTTGTACAACCGACTTTAATATAAATAATTAAGGATAACTCAAAAACTATTGGTCTGACCTCGATCAAATTTATATAGGACCACATGTGAAACACCAGCTCTTAATAATAAGATATAAGCTCTTAATGATAAGATATAAAATAATAAGACAAGAATAATTTAAATTTAAGTAATCGATGCAAATATTGTTAAAGATGACGTAGCAACTGGTTAAATAAGTCTTTTCTTTTATGTTGAATTTGTATAAGTCTTTTCTACTAATAAAATGTCATCTGTGATCAACAGCTACGTCTAAAATTCTGACGATAATTTCTAAAATATTGATATTAAAAAAAGTGTGAATATTAAAAAAATTTAGTAGATGCGTCTACTTATCATGAGTCGAATGGTATATTTAACTCATTTATTCGAAAATTGTTAGATGCGCCCTTTTTTCTTATGACCACAGCATTGTTTCATACCGAGCTAGATACAGGTCGACAGCGGAGTGAGTGTTGGTACAGTCGCGTTCTAAAGTACTACATGGTATTGGGCTATTGTTTTATAATATTATAGTAATTAATTGTTTTATTGTAGAATCATAATAGGTGTTTTACTAGCTACTTAGAACTTTGGAAGAGGTGGGAATTAAAAATAGATAATGTTTACTTGAGCATTGTTTGTTATTTCTATCGTAAAATATAAAGTAGTTTGTAACAAAAAAACTTAAGCTAAGGGTGACACGCCGTCCATTATGACGTCTTGGGTCACATGGAAGCCAGATGTTGATGGTGTGTTGGTGTTACTGGATGCTACTTCATCATCACTTTCATCTTCGCTTGAGCTTCCGTCATCAGGTCGATCACATGGTAATTTTTTCGGTATTCTTCCTCAACAATTTTAACTTTACTACACAATTTTCCCCATTCACCTTCTCCTATCATATTTACCTTTTCGTTCACTAGTTTAGTCATAAAACAATAGATATAAATAATTTTTTTTCCTTCCTTTTTAAAACATCGTCGCGAGTCGCAAAGTAAGCTGTGTATGCGACTGTATTTTTGGAGCGAACAAAGCGCGGGAACCAATAGCATGCAGGCACAGTAATACTGGCCAATATGTGATAAATCGCTCAGTGCCCAAGTTCAAGGCCAGCGTTCTTTTTTCACCGTTCGCGCGTACATTAACCTCCATTAGTCAGGTGATATCAATTCAGTTTCCACTGCTGGTTTTATGTTTCAGTCTTTTCATGATTTTTTTTTATGAAATTATCGTTTCATTTAGCTGTACTAACATGATGGCGCGTGAATAAAGCTAATAAAACGTTGTAAAAATATGTTTTTTTTTTCATCAGGATCAAATTTATTTATGACCCATGATCAAAGGTATACTTGGTGCTGTCGCCTGTCTTAGTTTTAGGGAGCGTTCCAAAAATACCCTGTATAAAATTTGTTTTCATATCATATGTGAAAAACAAAAGCAACAGAGTGCCCTCAAAACACATTGTTGCGTCTACCAAGTAGTGCCACGACCACGAGTGGTTTTAGTTTTGCTTGTGAATGTAAGCCTAAAAATTATAAGATAGACCAAATGGAATGATTTTTTTACAGTTTTGTAATTCAACCTAATTAAAAAGTAGTAATTATAAATCTTATATACCTTTGACTCAAATCATACTTGGATAACTCGTCAACTTATCATTATCATCATCATTACAATCTATCAAAAGCCAGACAGCATGGCCTTGACCCAACAGCATCCATTGACTTACTTCATTTTAGACAAATGAATACTCAAAAACATGAATTGAGTTGATAAGCCACCGATAAAAGTACCTAAGAAACCGAGCATAAGAGTAGCATAAGAGCATAAAAATATATCCTGTATGGTCAAAACAGTTCTAAGAAATAAATTTGAAGTGTCACGTCAAGTTCTGACTTAAAATTGAAACCGGACTATTTTCGAGGGAAGTGTATTTGGTTTTGTTTTGAGCTTCTCTCCTAGAAATATTCTTAAAATATTTAATTTTCTGTACTAATTAATATTTTCATTGAGGAAATAAAAACAAGGAGCGATTAGAAGGTATCCTCTTTCAAATACTTTTTTACGTCTTTTTATTATATAAGCACAAATAAAAAAGGAATTTAAATAATAGTTATTTTTCAGAGTAAAGTAAATTAACGCGTTATATTTCGCTAATATTGAATGCTATGTATTGAATGTTAATGAATGATTGTCTTAAGAAATTTTGCCACATTGCGGTGATATAACCGTTCAATTTAGCAGTAACTAAGACTCTGGCCCAGTGACAGCCTATATCAATGTGATCGCCCCATGCTGCGTACAGGCTTAATGTTATTTCTGAGAGAAATTTTTGAAGCATGGAAGTCTGCCGCCCTGCTCTTATGCGTGATTGTGGTGTGGAATTCGAAAGCTCTTGAATAACTTCTTTATTTCTTAGATGTGCAGTTTCTTTCTGTGATGATTTATTTCCGAGCTGAAATATAAATCAAGTGATTAAAAATTAGGCAACTTTTTAAAATTGACATAAAAATAGAATATACAGTCCACCTGATGGTAATTGGTAATTGTATTTATACGTGGTAGAGCCATGCTGCAGCTATATTAGTAGTATAGTAATGGGTCACAAATGGGTCGGCTCGATCGTGGATGGACCACGTTCTCACAGAACACCAGTGTAAAATGGCATCTTGATACTGCTATGTTTCATATGGTGAGTGTAGAGAACCGCAGACCCATTTTACTGGAAAAGAGGCATTTCATGTTAGTTCTCACGGGTGACGACGGTTATTGAGGATAAATGTTTATGTCTATGGGTCACAGCAACTACTTACCATCAGGTGGACTTTGTGTTTGTTTGTCACCCTATCCTATAAAAAAAAATCACGGAAACCTGGAATCAACTTCAAACGAAGAATGATTTCTTGAGTACCACCTCTGTGGACTAAGGTAGAATGCCTCACAACCTGTAATCATACTGGCTCTTTATACTCTTCAGACCGGAGCACAGCAGTGCACAGTGCACTGTTACTTATACGGAATAGTCAAAAGTGCGGTATTATCCCAAACGGACTACTCAGCAAAAACGGAGTGGTAGCCAAGTAAACTTCCCCTATCTCTCGTGTTAATTTATAAACTTGACGTATTTCAGCAAAAATACAAAATTTAAATCTGGATTCATTCATTAATTACAGCCATTCGAAAGTCCACTCCTAAAAAGATTTGTTTTTTTCATATTTGCCATGCTTGGCAGGCGGGTTGGCAACCACAGTTTCCTATATTCTTGGTTTTTCCTCTGTGGGCTTTTAAAACAACTACGGTAAGTTGTAGTAGGGTGGACCCTTCTATAACTTATGAAGCCGTTATTGAATAATAATAAATATATAATGCGTTTTAGCGTTATTAAATAAATTAGTTTAGTTTTGCGTGTACCGCCGCATAACAAGCTAATAAACCTATTTTAACTTTTTATGAATAAGACTGTAAGGCATTGCAACGCCTTGATGTTCTCCATTTCAAAGCTCACTATATATTTTTTTGGCTACTTGAAGTCAGTTTTCTGGGGGGTTTTTTCATAACAGCTCATCAAAAGTCCACTGATGAACATGATAAGCAACCCGTAGTCTGTACAAGCTGGATTGTTATTGTAGTCTCTCTTACATAGGACAAACAAAACGATTTATTAAAACCCGCGTGAAAGAACATATAGCTGACTTGAAGCACCGAAGTTCCGGTAAGTCTGTAGTGTGTGAACATGTTTTATATCATCCCCGCCATTACGTTAGATTTGATAGACCACAAATCCTCGTAAAAGAATACCGATTCCTATCAAGGATGATTTGCGAGGATATTTTAATAAAAAAAACATCCCTATTTCAATAAGGAAGATGGATGAGTGCTGCCATTTGCTTGGGCTGTAAGAGTTCAAGACACTATAAGCTCATTCTGCGTAGATCGGACCAAAAATTAATATTCAAAAACTGAAGGTATTCGGGCAACTATGACATCGGGACGTAAAACACCTCAGTCCCCCCAGCGACCACTTTTTAATTCTCGACGTTTCGAATTAAAAAGTTAAATTAAACGCTATACAATCCGTAAAATTAGTTTCATTTAATGTGTAGTCTTCGCGTAAATATAAGAAATCATTATGTGAACCCATATACTGCCTCATAGGGAGTGTTTGTATATTTTGTCAAAATTGCCACACTTGTCAGACGTGCTGACAAATACAGTTTTGTTATTATTTTGTTTTGTTATCTCGTGTTGCATTTCCCTTTAGTCGCTGCAAACAAAGTCCTCGGGTAGTTATTGTGTGGTAGTGGATTCTTATATGCTGCATCTTCACGGCCTATCTTCGTGATAAATTCACCATTAATGTTAGATACCACATTACCAAGTTTACCTTACATTACATACATAGCGTCATGCATGTATTCCCTTAGGTGGAAACAAAGTCCTAGGAACAGTCAGCTACTTGGAGCACATTTAGCCAAAATTATGGGGTTTGGTGGAAAATTTTGATAGAAGTGATATGTGGCTAGACCATCGCTTACACATTTACAATCCCAATATCCCATTTGTCGCCTATTACGACCTGCTAAGCAAGTAGCACAATTGGCACATAATTTATGTCAGGAGTCCTACATAAACATTGGACTTATAACTCCCAGACCAACATGGATATGAGACATAGTATTTTACAATCTCAAATAATATCTTTCGATGTCGAAATGTAAAATAAACTTTATATTAATATTAATATAAATTTTATAAAGACAATTTCCTTAGTGTGAAACAAATAATCGTACCCTTGTTACACAAGAGATAGTCACGTAGTTTATTATTTCAACGTTAACAAAATAAAATCTGCAAATATTTTCTCTCAAAAGTTTTACATAAGAAAAAATGTGTCGTCTTTGACACTACAACCTGTCTCAAGAGAGGGTGGCAAACAAGAACCCTCTAAAACAATTTGCTACAATTCTCTCCGAGTGCCACAATGTGACCTTACGTGTAATCCACTTATATTGAATTTGCGTGACGAAATTCGGAAGTTGAAAAATAAATAATTTCTTATATATCTTTTCCTTTCCTTTTTCTTAATTTGAAATATTTTTCATTCAAGATTTTATTTTTGCTTACTACAAGTATATAATACTATTCATCCATCCATTACAACTTATAAGTCTACTGCTGTATATCGGCCAGCGCCGCAGATTGCCTCATAAAGGGGATTGAGCCATAGTTGCCACGCTTGTGATGGGTTTTTTTTGTGGTGTTATTAGAAAAATGCTGCAGCCCATCTCCTGTTTTATTTCCCTCTGTTGTCCCATACGACACCCACAGAACGATATTGGATATACTTACACCGCTTATATACGGTTGTGCCTTCAAGATTATGCCTTATCGGTAATATTAGATTGTTTTAGCAGTTAGTAAGATAAATTAACAGCTGATAGGTAGTAATATAAATTAACACTGCTGTGCCCAAGCCTCCTCTCATTTCTGTGAGGTTTTAAGACCAGAAAATAAGTGCGCGCTGCCCCAATTCATGTTAGCGGACTTTAAGTATTCGAAATATGTTTTTTATTTTTTTTTTATTTTTCGCGTAAATATAAGAAATCATTATGTATCTAACAATTTTATTGGGGTTGCACCCGAGTTGCTCGCGTACGATCAAATTTACGCCAAACGCTTAGCTGAGCTGTTTTAGTAGGAGGATAAAAATATCCTTTTTTATGACAAAGTTAATTAATGTAATTTATTAATGTGTAAATAAAATAATTGTTACAAAGTGTTACCTAATATTAATGATCCTGTTAAGATATTGTTCCACCCTGGTGATCTGATTTTAAGGCGTTGCCTGCTAGCTACGAGTACATATTGCGTCAATTGCCACCCATAAGTATGTCCGTTGTTTTGTACAGTATATACATTTTTCATGTAACGTATATACGTGTACTTAATTTTCGAACCAGCTTTGCGAGAAATGAACCTACCACTGTAATGTACCACGCTGTGGATTTAAAACGTGGCAACTGCGCTGTGCGAGCGCTCTTTCCCCACGGGTAGAAAACGTACACTTACAATTTTCCATTGTTCTATTTAACGGCTGCTATGTGAACAACAACATTTATTTACTTGCATCATCCGAATATTTTTTTCGGGTATACGTAAAGAATTGCCTTTTGCGTTTTTTGAGTTGTCGGACGATAATTCAATAAAATCAATCAATGGTTGATGCAGAAGAAGCAACAGATAGTGATTCGTTTAAAGAAATATTTAGTGTCTACCAATTCCCTTCGTTCTTCAATCTGCCACCTAGCTTATATACAGGATCGGGAGAAGGTAGTCCAGATCCAAGTCAGAGGGTGAAAATATTGAATAAGCTTTTAGAACTAAAGAGTCTGACACAACAAGCATGCAAAAGAGAAAAACAAAAATAAAACTAAAGCGATCATTTTCCATTATTCTATTTGCCCCGAAAAACCAGCTCTTTATATTGATAATTGTTTCAAAGCTTACCGCACTTTAAATTCATTCTCATGTAGTTGGGTACTTATATATATATATATATATATATATATATATATATATATATATATATATATATATATATATATATATATTGCACTGCATATAGCAATTTAAATTTCTCCTAAATTTCTACGGCTATATTCGTACCTAGCATTGAGCGCAGAACTCACAACTAAAAGCTCTTCGTCAATACTTAAAAAATGGTTTGATATAAAATTGGCTGATACCCTTATCATTATATTAAAAGTCAAATTTTCTGGCAGATGTGTGCGGGTATGTGTTGTCGTAAAAAAGTAAAGTAAAGTTACAGCTTATATACGTTCCACTGCTGGTCACAGGCCTCTTCTCATTTTTGAGAAGGTTTTAGGACTAGGAAATGTACGTCGTGCTGCCCTTATGCGTGTCGGCGAACTACACATATCTTCGAAATATTTTTTTCTTATTTCTCAGACATGCAGGTTTCCTCACAATGTCATTTCCACACACAGTTTCCTTCACCGCCGAGCACGTGGTAAATCATCACATAAAATTGCAATTAACAATTGCATTGGTGCCAGCGGAGATTGAACCCAGGTTAATCGCGTACTGTGAAATTTGCAGCAGGGAATCAAATCTGTGTCAACCTTCGCCTTCAGTTAGTTTATAGAACAGGAAATACTTTTCTTATTATTAAAATGGATTGTATCACATTCTGTAGCTACGTAATAGAGCCACGCTACAGCTATATTATGACTAGATTTGGGGTAGAACCACGGTCTCACCGACTACCAATGTGAAATAGGAACCGGAGATCCTTTTTACTGATAACGACGTTTTCCATTTGAGTCCTTAGGTTTGACAACGCATCTAAATTTATATGTATGTGGTGGGTTATGTGCTAGCATGTCACTATTATTCTATATAAAAAAAATATTTTTATTTTTTCGAGCTGCAACTTAGCAGTACTTTTAGAACGGTTTTGTAATAGGTTTTATGTTAATTTAAGAAGTGCAAACTTAAATCCAATAAAATTTTGTTTTTAGCTAAAAGCCACTATTTCATTATTTGTTATAAAATCTATTTGCTACTATGAGTATGTATCACACAAGCCTCTGTTAATTTTTATCTCAACAATCACAACGCTCTGCATCTGAATTAACAAAAACAAATACTGGATGCACTCACGGTTACGTCTACTCTGTACTTGCGTGCATTATGTTCTGAGTGCACTTTACCCTCAGAATTTTATATGTACGCTATTATAACAAGTTGGCCCATTAAAACTTAAGTACAAAGAGTGAACGTTATTAATTAAGAAATGCAATCCTGAATTTGTACGTTTTGAAATTAGTTACTTAATAATTGTAAATTCTTTAGCTATTTAAACTCTTTTAGAGATGTGCCTTGGAAGAAAAAAAATTGTGGTAGCGCTGTTTCCACGCCACAATATAGTAATTGGATCAAACAAGAACCACAACCTAAATTATGCAATCGAAGTGTAGATAGCTCCTAGGGCCAAAAAAAAACTGGCTTCTCATAGGGCTGAATACTTTGGAGGGCAGGAGGTTTCTTATTTGCCAATCAAACATTTCAGTAACGGTAAAAATATATTTTGGTAATTTTTAACTCATGCCGTTCAAAATTGCCTCAAAGTGCCCATGCCGCGTAACAAATCCATTCTCTTAACTCATGGCATGAGCGTGGAATGAATCAACTATGGGATATTAAATAGTAGTTTCTATTCCCTGAAATATAAGGGATATACCATGATTTATTCATGACTGATATTGAGAATGCCATTGATAGTTGGTAGTATCATCTTGTGTATATTTTTTAACCATTAAGAGTGCACTGTTCAACATAGGTCTCTCCCGTTGTTGGGAGATAGTAGGTAGGTAATGGTAGAGAATGTTTAAAGTCATCAGTGGCAACAGGCACGGCTTGTACTCTCTTATTATTAAGTTTTGCGGTAAACGTGACGAAAAGATGTGTTGTAATCTTCCAAATGATCTCTCTCGAATCCTAATGAATCTTTTTTTTAGTTCGGTTTGCCTATTCGAATAATTTGTCCTAGGTAAACATATTCGTCAACAACTTCAAGAGTTTTACAGGAGAGGAGCGAGGAGGCGTTTTGCATGTGTAGACGTAGACAAACATTTAGACTCTAAACAATAATTTGTAAACTAAACTTTTTGTTCTCTAATAAGTACCAGATATTCTTTCTTTTTATAAGATTTTTCGCACCTTTGATTCTTCTCCTCGTAGTCAATTTGGGTACTCAACTACTTGAGACTAGAACGGTTTAGGACTATTTCAATTAATGCGTGCTAAAAAGGTAAGGATCAAAATTTCAGTATAAATTTTCTTAAAACTTGATGCTGTGATAATTCCTTTTACCTATAAAGTTATGCGGGAATAAAGCGACTTGAGCTTTTAGCAAGGAAGGCTTTATTTATATATACACTTAGTATAAAGTGGTTCAGAGTGCGCAAGTATTTTAACACAAAGTATTCATTTATGATACATAATAATGTGATACTTAAAATTATAAATAAAATAATTTTTTATAATGTCACTGATGGTTTCTTTTCAACCGACTTCAAAAAGGAGGAGGTTTATAATTCGTTTGAACCTTTTTTTATGTATGTACACCGATTTTGACACGAATAATTACATATATTGAAGTAGGTTGCACAAAAATTTTAATTTTTGTGCTTGTATAACTAACTGGTTCCTGTACTCTTCCTCAAATCTGTAAGCCGACAAAGGATGAAAGGTAGATAGTGATGTGAAAGTCGTTACTAATCCAAAGGAAAGTATTTTGTTTCTACACTCATTAATTTTTTAACGATGGTAGAGCCACGCAGCAGTTTTTGCTGTTGCACGTATGGGCCGGCTCGAGTCGGGTTGGTACCACGACCTCACAGAATACCGGCGTGAAGTAGAAGCTTTGCTTCTGCGTTTCGTCTGGTGAGTGCAGGTGGCATGGTAGCAGAATTACACGAAAGACTACAAAAGGAGGGTACCAGCACCCCTGGAGAATCCCTCGCTGAGCATCCACGACCATGTTATTCCACTCCTGAGCGTGGGTGCTCAGGCTGCCCCGCGTATTCTAGGGGAAGGGGGGGGCAATTCCGCTCAAAAAATAACTGTTCGGGGCAAACTGAGCAATAATACCAAGGCGACCAGTGCTACGCTATCCGTGAATTTCTGCATCATCAGGGGACTTCACTCGAACCTAAACGCCGTCCACTACCATCTCCAGACGGCGAAGCCGGCCTTGCTCTTTCTGACCGAGACGCAAGTTTCCTCTCCGGCTGATATTTCGTATCTCTCCTACCCGGGGTACAAATTGAAGCACACAAAGGCCTCGGGCTGGAGTTTGCGTGTATGTCAGAGTGGACATCTGTTCTCGACGCCTCGGCAGTCTTGAAGGTTCGGACCTGTCCATCCTTTGGCTACGCGTAGACAGCGACGACCATCCGCGCGTCTACGGGTGCCTCTATAGGTCCCATAGCGGTAATGCCGAAACAGACCGACTCATCGACTACGTCCAAATGGCTACAGATTCCTTGCTACAACAGGTCCCATCCGAAGAGATCGTGATCCTTGGCGATTTTAACGCCCACCACGCCGAATGGCTCGGTTCACGTTTAAGCGCTCATGTGGGGAGATCTGTTTATGACTTTGCCTTGGCATATGGTCTGACACAACTGGTTACTTCGCCTAAGCGGATTCCAGATATGGTAGATCATACACCTTACCTGTTGGACCTTCTGCTGATCTCTCATCCGGACGGATATCAGGTTTCCGTCGGATGTCGATGCCCCTATGGGCTTTTCGGACCATTGTCTGATCCAAAATGTGACTCACGCTCCCCTCGCGGTTGCGTTCTGCAGTTTGCCACCGTGTTTGGCATTACAGGTCGGCAGATTTGGACGTAATGCGGTCTTTCTTTGCATCCTACCCATGGGGGCGAGTTTGCTTCTCGCCGGATGATCCCACCGCTGTTGCTGACTCTGTCACTGATGTGGTGCTACAGGGAATGGAATTATTTGTTCCATCATCTGTGGTACCCATCGGAGGCAGATCTCAGCCTTAGGTTTGGTCGCTCCTGTAAGACTGCATTACGCACTAAGCAGGAGTGTTATCAAGCCTGGGCTGCGGCATCAGCAACTCGGGATGTAAACACCAGCACACTTAAAAAGAAGTATAACTTTGCCTCCAGGTCCTTCAAAAGAGTTATTGCCAAGGCAAAGTCAGAGCACAAAGGTAGAATTGGCGAGAAACTACTTCGCCTTCTTTCGGGAACCCGTGCATTCTAGTCTCTCGCCAAGGGAATTACTGTAAGCCATCACTACCATCTCTGTACAGGGAGGACGACTCACTGGCTCAAGCCGCAAAAGACAAAGCCGCCCTTTTAGGCTCCCTTTTAGCGTCCAACTCGACTCTTGATGACGGGAGGAAAACACCGCCGACCATCTCGCGGTTTGAGTTCTCACAGCGCTCGGTTCGCAAAGCACTCCTCTCCCTGGACATCCAAAAGTCGAGTGGGCCTAACGGAATCCCCCCTATTGTGCTGAGGACGGGCGTCTTTTCCGGTACTCCTACTCCCAAGGCGTAGTCCTGAAATCATGGAAGACAGCTTTTGTCCACCCGATCCCTAAAAAAGGCGACCGCTCAGACCCGTCCAACTATTGGCCTATCGCGATCACCTCCTTGTTCTCCAAAATAATGGAATCCATTATTAACTGCCAGCTCATGCGGTACGTTGAGGATCACCAGCTGATTAGTGACCGCCAATACGGTTTTCGTCGCGGTCGATCAGCTGGTGATCTTCTGGTCTACCTGACCCATAGATGGGCGGAGGCAATAGAGTCCCAGGGGGGCGGGGGGGCGGTTGGCCGTTAATTTGGACATTGCGAAGGCCTTCGATCGGGTTTGGCACAAAGCACTTCTTACATATGTTGCTAGCTGGTAACATTCATTTCTATGTGGATGACAGCACTGGCGATGCTCTATACACCGGCCATGCCAATATTTCTCGGGAAAACGTCGCCGAGTACCGGAACAAACTTGTGTCTGAAGTCGAGTCTTTGCTGAACAAAGTCTCAGATTGGGGGCGACTAAATCTAGTCCAGTTTAATCTTCAGAAGACACAAGTTTACGCGTTTTCCGCTAAAAAGAACCCCTTTGTCGTATTTCCTTAGTTTCAAGGCACTCCCCTTCTTGCCTCAGCCAGTATCGGAATCCTCGGAGTCGACATATCGAGTGACGTGCAGTTTCGTGGTCACTTGGAAGAGAAGGCTAAATGGGCCCCTAAAAAGCTTGGCGTGCTCAGCAGAGCGGGAGGTCCCTAACCTTCAAGAAAAGAGCTGACTCCTTTTTAAAAGGCCGGCAATGCATCTGCAATTTCCCTGGTGTTGCGGTTGTTCATGGGCGGCGTTAGTCACTTACCATCAGGTGAGCCGCATGCTCGTTTTCCCCCTCTCCTATAAAAAAAATTAGATTTTCTTTTTACTAATTTAGACTTTTAAGTATTTTTATTTATTGAAATAAAATATAAACGTAATATGTACACTTGGTACACGTGGTAGAGCCACGTTGCAACTTTATGTTTAAAATAAGAAAAGTTATATATAAGAATTTAATTATAAAATAACTTTATTTTCTTTTTTTATCAGCTTAGTCTACTGTTTGGCATATATTGTACAGAAGATGTAACGTAATCAGTATGCTTGGTGAGTTGGCGATTCCCATGCCACATATCTCGCACTCTTGATGCGTCTTCTCATTGCCGCTCAGAGAACATCTGGTATAAATAGGAGCCGTTTATTTCATCGTCAATTTAATATTTTTTAAATTTTTTCTTCCTCTAGTATACATATGCATTTTCTTGTGATTAAACATAGTGTTTGTCACAAGAAGACCCTTTTCCTTGCATACCGCCAGTATAAGCTTGCCAGCATCATTAACCCTTTTATCGCCAAACTTTCCAAGTACCGACTCGTACCCTGGTCGAGCGGTACCAACCCATCCATTCAAATCACTACATACAACAATTCTTTCGTTTCCCCTAGCTAAATCTAGAACTTCACTTACATTCTCCCAAAACTCCTCCAGCTCAGCCCTGGACGACGAAGCTACCGGCGCATAAACAGCCAAAAGGAATTACTTCGTCAGTCCCAATTTAAAGCGAACCCAGAGAAGTCTTGAGTTCACAACCTTATATTCAGTCATAACATCGACCAACCGAGAAGACAGCAGCACCCCCACTCCCCGGCAGGCATTCCCGCTCTCCGGGACTCCAGACCATAGAGCTAACGCCCCGCCAGGGAGCTCTTCAGTACCACTGCCCTTCCGTTTGGTCTCCGACAAACACACGACATCTAATTCTCTTTCTTTCATTATTTCGATCAACTCATTCGTCTTATCTCTCATGCCTCCTCTAACATTCCACGTGCCAAATCTGCACTCTATCCTCCACCTTCCGCCGTGTCGGGCTGTGCGTGACGGGTGGCGGTCCCCATCGCCGCTTTACGGGCTGCATTCCACACTAACGGGGACGAGCTGGTGTGCATCGCCTTGGGGGGACGCCCTAACCCTCGTTGGCATGGGTGCGCAGCTGTGTAGAATTGCAGCCCTGAAAAGGGCTGGCAGGGGTCGCGACGAGCACGCTTCTACAATGACCCCCAATAATAATTTTGAGAATATTAAAAAAATATATAATTTTGTAAATCAAATGTTCGGGAGTATGACCTTTTCTATTGATGCGGCTATACTCAAGGCGTTCGATGCACAGGGACTTACCTACAAAACTATTGCAGATAACTTCGTAAATAGCTTTGAAAGAGCGGTAAAAAGAGTAATTCCTAATTTTAAAATAAAATTAATAAATCAATATAATACATATAAAATCTTAGACTCCAGTATCTTATTTCGAAAAATGACCCTCAGTAGTGTTCATAAAATTATTAAAAACTTTAACTCAAGAAAGGCGCCACGTGCTGACAATATTGTGATTTTTGACGTTAAAATGATATGGGAATATATTTCCCCAACCATTTATGACCTAATTAACAGTAGCATTAAAAGTGGTTTTTATCCTGATCAATGTGCATAAGAAAGGAAAACTTGATTACTACTTAAATTAACGCCCGATTACATTACTTTCGAGCAAATACACACGTTTTATAGCAATAACACTGTAATAAGTCCGTATCAGGTGGTTTCAAATCAGGAAAAAGTAAAACAACTCTTTTATAAAAATTCACCGATGAAGTCAATAGTCACCTTAGTGAAAAAAGATAGGTGCTTTTGACACCATTTTACATGAACAGCTTTTGGACAGATTAGACAAATGTGGCATTGTAGATGTGAGTGTGATAGATGTAGATGTCTATGGGCCACAGCAACCACGTACCATCAGGTGGACTGTGTGCTCGTTTGTCACCCTTATCTTACTTACTTACTTACTTATCTTCACGCACAATCCCTGACGGGGTAGCCAGAGAGAACAGATCGCCAAGTGTCACGATCCTTACAAACCTCTTTCGCTTCTTTCAGATTCATTATCTTCTTCATGCATGCACGTCTAGGTATCCGAGTACTTTTGACCCTACACTCATCGAGCAATTTGCTCACATGGTCTTCGAAAGTTAGTCTCGGTCTACCTCGACACCTTTTAATATTAACTTTCGCGCTATATATTTTCTTCACCTTTCAGTCTTCACTCATTCGCTCAACGTGCCCAAACCACCGAAGCACGCCCTTATCAATTTTTGTGATAAGGTCATCTTTCAAACCTGCCATATTGCGAATCTCTTCGTTTCGCTTTCGGTCGGCCAAGGTAACGCCGCACATTTTACGAAGAGATCGCATCTCCACTGCATTCAACTTACTTTTATGCTTCTTCTGTCATACCCAGGTTTCGCTGCCATATAACAAAGTCGGTACCAACACTGCGATATGTATTGCAAGGCGTGCACTCTTCGCTACGCCTTGCCTTTTGACTAACGCAGTCAGGGCAACATTGACTTTGTTCCCGGCAGCGACACGCCTGTCCACATCTAAATCACATCTTCCATCCCGGCTAAAAGCACTCCCCAAGTATACAATTTCATTTACCTGTTCTAGACATTCCTGATTTACCCATATTTCACACTTCGTTCTCTCTTCGTCCCTTTCAAATACCAGAACCTTAGTTTTATTAGCATTCAAACGGAGACCTTTAGTTTCACATTCCTCTTTCATACACGTGACTAATGCCTGCAGTTCTGCCTCTGATGGTGCAATAAGCACTGCATCATTAGCATACAACAGACAATTTACTTTAATGTCACCCAATTTCACACCCAAACAGCTATCTTTCAGCTTCTGTAAACAGCTGTCGAGATACAGTATGAACAGCCAGGAAGACATGACACAACCCTGCTTTACGCCCGTTTGGACGTTAAACATGGGTGACAGGTCATGCCCTACCCGCACACAGGCTTTACAGTCACAGTAAAGAGACTGCACAGCCCTTAGCAATCGACCATCCACACCATACCCCGGCAACAGTTCCCACATTTTCTTCCTTACAACCTTATCAAATGCTTTCTCAAGATCCACAAAAGCACAGAAAATCTTCTGGTTAGCAGCCAGAAGCTTTTTCGTGATCATGCGGAGAGAAAACATTTGATCTGTGCATCCTCTTCCAGGTCTAAATCCGCATTGTGCCTCCCATAGAAATCTTTCCGATTTCTTTTGCATCCTACGTGTCAAAACCTTCGAGTAAACTTTACTTGCTAAACTGGTCAAGCTGATCGCCCGATAGCACCCGCAGTCAAGATGTGAACCTTTACCTTTATATAAAGACACAATGACTGCGGATCGCCAATCATCCGGGACATCCCCCGTCCGCCAGCACAAATTGCACAGCAGATGAAAGCTGTCCCAGACGCGAGGCCCACCATACTTGACCATTTCAGCAGTAACTCTGTCTAGTCCCGCAGCTTTACCACATTTCAAACTTCGAATCGCACGTTCAATCTCTTTCATACTGATGACCTCAGTGTCATCGAGGTCCGGGTCTAGCGTACCAGTCACGGCGTCATCCCCGTATCCCTCACTAAGATCATCACACGCATACATTTCTCTATAAAATTCGCTCCATCGCTGCATGACGTCCGATTTTTCTGAGAGGACGTCATTAGTTCTCGAAAGCACTTTGTTCATTCTTAAGGCCGTCGCACCACTTCGGGTCCTTCCAACCTCTTTCCAGAAGAGTTTGGAGTTCTCCTTAAAGTTGTGCGACAACCTTTCGTCTGCTTCCATTCTACACCTTTCACGCACTTCCTCAATCAGTGCTTTCGTGTGAACTTTCTGCAGCCTATATCTTTCTTTCATCTTCTCTCTCATATCCTTATCAATACTAGAGGCCAAGTAGTCTAACCACGCTTTCTTCTTCTTCTTTACAGCTTCTTTCACTTCATCATTCCACCATGCATCTCTTCTTTTACTACTGCCTCTTTTTATTGTTCCACACACTTCTACTGCTGCACTTACCATTCCATCCCTAAGGTTCTGCCATGTTCTTTCTACACATTCTTTTCTGCCATCGATGGTGTCAAGCTTTTCGGCTACCCTCGCATGATATTTGTCCCTAGTATCCGCTTCCTGAAGCTTCCAGCTTCGGATGCGACAGACCGACTGTAGTTCTGTTACTGCCGTCCGGTAGCGCCAACGCGCGAACAGACCCCTAAATCTAGTAATCACAAGATAGTGATCCGTTCCCAGGTCAGCACCCCTGAACACTCGCGTATCCATCACCTGTTTTCGCAGTCGGTCATCCACCAGGAACAAATCGATCATACTTCTCTCATTCTTTCGTTCTCTAGTATACATATGGATTTTCTTGTGATTAAACATAGTGTTTGTCACAAGAAGACCCTTTTCCTTGCACACCGCCAGTATAAGCTTGCCAGCATCATTAACCCTTTTATCGCCAAACTTTCCAAGTACCGACTCGTACCCTGGTCGAGCGGTACCAACCCATCCATTCAAATCACCACATACAACAATTCTTTCGTTTCCCCTAGCTAAATCTAGAACTTCACTTACATTCTCCCAAAACTCCTCCAGCTCAGCCCTGGACGACGAAGCTACCGGCGCATAAACAGCCAAAAGGAATTACTTCGTCAGTCCCAATTTAAAGCGAACCCAGAGAAGTGTTGAGTTCACAACCTTATATTCAGTCATAACATCGACCAACCGAGAAGACAGCAGCACCCCCACTCCCCGGCAGGCATTCCCGCTCTCCGGGACTCCGGACCATAGAGCTAACGCCCCGCCAGGGAGCTCTTCAGTACCACTGCCCTTCCGTTTGGTCTCCGACATAAACACGACATCTAATTCTCTTTCTTTCATTATTTCGATCAACTCATTCGTCTTATCTCTCATGCCTCCTCTAACATTCTACGTGCCAACTCTGCACTCTGTCCTCCACCTTCCGCCGTGTCGGGCTGTGCGTGACGGGTGGCGGTCCCCATCGCCGCTTTGCGCGCTGCATTCCACACCAATGGGGACGGGCTGGTGTGCGTCGCCTTGGGGGGACGCCCTAACCCTCGTTGTCATGGGTGCGCAGCAGAGTAGAATTGCAGCCCGGAAAAGGGCTGGCAGGGGTCGCGACGAGCACGCTTCTACAATGACCCCCAAGTCACCCTTATCCTATAAAAAAAAATACGTGGCCATTGCTTCATTGGTGCCATAATTACCTGAAGAACCAAAAATCTTTTGTGAAGATTGAAAATAATTACAGCGATCCGACGTTGATGACGGAGGGTACAGCACTAGGTTCGGTACTAGGACCCTTGCATTTATTGTCTTACGTCAATGGCATGAGCAGCTGCATCGTCAATTGCACGTGCTACCAGTTTGAGGATGACACTTGCATTGTAATTGGTGATAAAAATCCACAAAAGATTTGTGACCTTTTGCAGTCTGACCTAGATATCCTATCAAGGTGGTGCCATGATGCTGGGCTTTTTCTTGTTGCTAGCAAAATTGTTAGTAATTAAATTTCCGTACCTAAACCCACTTCAATTTAAAAATTAGTCGCACACAACCACATCTGCCTACATAATAACAGCGCTGCTAAATGTTGCTGCCCAATAATTGATATAGTTGACACACAAACATATCTCGGACTAGTTATTGACAGTAAATTGGAGCCACCATATTGAAAATGTATGTAGTAAAGTTGCTAGCAAATATCACTATTCTCAATAATCGCATTCGATTTAAAATAAAATTAATATAATATACTTACGGAGTTACACGTTCAATACTGGCTAAGTAGCTACGGATGAACTTACAAAACATATCCTGACCAGATCCATAATTTACAAGCAAGAATACTTAAAATAATCGTTCCACATACAATAAGAAATATATTCCGGGATGACGTCAGTGATCTTATCAAACACTGTAAAATTTTACCAATACATATACAAATATTAAATATTTTATTAAAAGACAAAAAAAATTAATGAACCGCTAAGAATACCGATCGGCATGTTGTATACACTCGAGCAATTTCTAAGAACCGTCTCAGCGAACCGCGTGCTAACAATGCGTACGGTGAGCGAACATGTGGCTACTTAATACCTCGGCTTATCAATAACTTGCCGTCACAATTGGTGGATTATGATACTAAAAATAACATTAAGTGTAAGCTAAAGGATCACTTTCTTAAGTTATTATAATATGATTTCTCATTTTTTCTGATTGTTCGCATATATTTTTCATGATTTTTTTTCCTTTTATAGTATAAATTATACAATATTACACTATATTATCTTATAAAATTGTAAACTCTCGATAGCTTAGGTATAAAACCTTAGTGGTTTCTTAAATGTTATCACTACATATATTTTTAATGCTTGTTCATGTAACAAATAAATGAAAAAAAAAAAAACAACTTATGGATCGCTTGAAGTTATTTTATTGTATGTATTACGGATCGCCGTAATGCCGTGCGAAAAATGGAATAAAACGCGCTGGTCTTGCTTTTAACTGGAGGCAAGCGGCGGTGAGGAGGAACTTGTACTTTTTCTTTTCTTGCTGGTGCCTTTTCGGTGGCTGGAGAGCGACTGCTGACCCTAGCGGCCGGCCCGTCTTTTATATGATTTGGCCGCTGCTGGCCAGCGGACCCTTGCCTCACCCCCGCGCCTATCTTTATTTATTTAATAACCTTACAAACTAATAAACATAATTCACTATATAATATTCTTATAACTACTTGTTAGACTAGGGTGTACATATCAATATTTTTACTTATTTACAGGTTTACATTATAATTTTCAGCTGCTTTAGGCGGAGAATCCTTCCCCTTGCCTCAGCACTATAAATATAAAACGTCGTGGCGCGGTGCGCGTGGCTTCATTTGCTCCGCGGCCGCGTCACGATAACATGCTCTTTGGTTACACTACTACTATTATTTTATGTGCCTAACGGCCTTATATATTTATTATATAATAAAGTAAACATTTATTATATTTAACAATTACAGTTTTCATTAGAAGACTATGCTAACTCTCCCTGTTCATACGGTGCCTTTATTTGGGAGAGTTATTGCACAGTTACAACTCAACCTTAAACTTAGTTATAATACAATCATTATTTTTTATCGTTCGATACAAGTAATACAATTATTTACACAAATTATAATTTAAATTCAACATAAGGTTGCGCTAGTCCCGCCGTATAACCCTTGCTAGTTGTCGAACCAGAGGCGTGGCCTGATAATTACACCGTCGTCATGGCTCCGCCCACCGCTCCTAGGTTGTTCAACTAGCGTCGGTTACAATAAGCATTTTCTTTCGTTTGTTTAATATTGTTGCGTCGTGCACATTCTCCCGCCGTCGCCACGCTGCGATCCCTCTGGTAGCACGACGATCTTCTTCGTTGGTCTTCTTAGTATGTGCCCACTGCCGGTGGTTACGTCCACTACTCGTACCTCTCCGTCGACGCCAGGATATACCTTACTTATTTTCCCTCTGGGCCAGGTGTTGCGTGGTAGATTGGAGTCACAAATGATGACTAGGTCTCCAATCTTCGGCGATACTCCTATGCTGCTGGGCTCCCGCCGGTGTTGGAGTAGGGGCAGGTATTCTTTAACCCATCTTCTCCAAAACACGTCGGCTAGGGCTTGAGCTCGTTTCCATTGCTGGCGGGCCGTCACGTCATTCTTGCTGAAGTGTCCCGGCGCAGGTACGTGCGAGTTGGGACCGATGAGGATGTGATTCGGCGTGATGGCTTCAGGGTCTCCTGGGTCGACTGAGACGTGTGTGAGAGGTCTGGAGTTTACAGTATTTTCGACCTCGGCGAGCAGGGTCCCCAATGTTTCGTCACTGGGATAGCGCTCGTTGAGGGTGACGCGTAGGGCTTCTTTTACGGAGCGAACAATTCGCTCCCATACGCCGCCCATGAACGGTGCTGATGGCGGTATGTACTTCCACACAATCTGTTGACACGTGGTTTCGTGCTCGAGGGCTGCAAGTGCTGCTTCGGCCATCTCCTTGTCTGCTGCCTTGAAGCACGTAGCGTTGTCACTCCATATTTCTTTTGGGCATCCTCTTCTGCTCATAAAACGCCTAAGTGCCGACACGGCTGAGTCTGCGCTCAACGAGTGGGCTACTTCTATGTGTATTGCTCGCGACGTCATGCAGGTAAATAACGCGCCATAGCGCTTTTCGCGATGTCGTCCCACTGTGACTTCTATTGGCCCGAAGTAGTCTAGTCCGGTGTATGTGAACGGACGTGCGTGATGAGCGAGGCGTGCGGACGGCAGGTTTCCTGTAGACGGTGATGCAGGCTTGGCTTTTCTTAGACGGCACGGCAGGCATCCTTTGACGACAGTTTTCACTACTGGACGTATTTTTCTTACGTACAATCTCTGTCTTAATTCATTCACAACTGTTTCTACGCCTCCGTGATGCAGCCTCTCGTGTACGTGTGCTATGTACAGGCGAGTGTATGCGTGCTTCCCGTCTAATATGGGAGGGTCGTACATGTCGTCCTCCACTTCTGATGCCGCTTTTATTCGACCTCTGAGGCGTAGGGTCCCCTCTTCATCAATGTATGTGCTCAGGTGGCCTAGTTTGTCGTCGCCTCCCGGAACACTTCCGCTGGTGATTCTCTTGAGCTCCTTCGTGAAGCTTTCCCGCTGACTGGCTTGCACCCACAGTTGTTCGGCTCTCATATGATAAGCGGCCGGTATTCCTACAAGCGATGAGGCAGTAGGAGTCGCCTTTTTCTCCTTGGCGGGGGTGTTGCGTTTGTTTGTTCTCTGCCAGCCAGGGTCGCTACCTTGTCTTGCTTTGTTGCGTTTACGCCCAGCCTTCACTACGTGCTTGTTTGGTCTGCACATGTCGATGAATAGGAGGACTCTCGATGTCGCCCTTATGAGGCGAATCCATTTAGAAAATCTTCCTATCTGTGGAAGATGTGTTGTTGTCGAGTCTTCCCTTTTAACAGCGATGTTACATATTTCTCGCTCTTCCCCGGTGTCATATTTTGTCGTTTTCTCTTCCTGCGGCCATTCTGCCGGTGGACGCTGCAGAAACGGGGGCCCTCGGAACCATCGGTGCGACTCGTCGAACCCTTCTGGTGTGGCTCGGGTTGCGTCGTCTGCCACGTTTTCTTTAGACGGTAGCCAACGCCATTCGTTCTTTTTGGTCGTATCTTCTATCTCCGCCAGGCGATGAGCGACGAAAGCTTTGTACGCGCGAGGCTCCGATCTTATCCACACCAGTGCAGTACGGGAGTCGCACCAGTATGTCTTGCCTGCTATGTCGCCATCGTGTTCATCGATCACGGTCTGCGCAAGACGAGCTCCCAGCAGTGCCGCTTGTAACTCGAGCCGTGGTATGGAAACTGGTTTCAGTGGTGTTACGCGGCTCTTGGCGGCGGCCAATGATATGTTAACGCTGCCGTCTGCTCGCTCCGTTCTCCAATACACTGCTGCTGCGTAGGCCTCCTTGCTTGCGTCGACGAATGTGTGTAGTTGGCGCGTCGACACCGGGTTGTAATCGTAGCATCGCGGTATTCTTAGTTGTTCTATGGCGTTAAGTGAAGTAATCCAGCCTTCCCATTTTTCTTTTAATTCTGTTGGCAGAGGGTCGTCCCAGTCCGCCTTGTAACGCCATGTGTCTTGAAATATTCTCTTCGCTGGGGTGGTCACCGGTGATATTAACCCCAGCGGATCAAATAATGCCATTATGACGCTCAACGCTTCTCGTTTAGTTGGCAAGCGTTGTTTTTCTTTTACGTCGGCAGGCATCTTCATATTGTTAGTATTGAATCCAATATGATCGCTTTGTACATGCCAGAGCAGCCCTAGCGTCTTCTCAGTTTCTTTTCCGCCCAGGCACACGGTCGCGTCGTGTTGTCTATGCTCTGTCGTTATTTCTTCTATTGTTTTTTCTTCGTTCGATGTCCACCCGCTGAGTACGAATCCCGCTTGTTTGTGGACGTGATCGACTGCTTTTACTGTTTGCTGAGCTTCCGTGACAGAGTGGAAGCTCTGCAAGTAGTCGTCCATATAATGGTTTCTTTTTACGGCGACCGCAGCTTCTGGGTACGCTTCTGCATGTTCTTCAGCATTTTTATTTTTGATGTATAATGCTGTGCATGGTGATGATGTCGCTCCAAAGATGATTGACGTCATCCTATATTCCTCCGGTTGGTCCTCCCGCCGCTTGCCTCTCCACAAGAAACGTAAAACGTCTCTATCTTCTTTGCGCACTTTAATCTGCATGAACATTTCTTTTATATCGGCGCTCACTGCATACGGATACTGTCGGAACCTCATGATCACTCCGGGCAGTGATTGTAATAAGTCGGGCCCCGAGTGAAGCATATCGTTGAGACATATTCCGGCTGTCTTCGCTGCGGCGTCGTGTACCAATCTCGGCGGCTTGTTCGGTTTCGCAGGGTTGATGACTGGGAAGTGTGGCAGATACCATGTCCTTCCTTGCGGCGGTGGCATTGGCGCGCGCTCTGCGTAACCCGAGTTGAAGAGGTTCTCGATGCGTTCTTCGTACTGTAGCTTGAGATTGCTGTCTCGGTCGAGCCTCTTCTCTAAGGTGTGCAGGCGCCTTTCCGCTTCCTTATAATTATTTGGTATTTGGAAGTCCTTTTGTTTCCACAACAACCCTGTCTCGAATCTGCCGTCCGCTGACCTCTGGCTGGTTTCGTCCAATATTTGCATGGCTCGCTGCTCGGGATCTTCTTTCGGTCTTCTCGGCTCGATGCACAGCGACTCCAATTTGAAATAATTTTTTATTTCTTCTTCTATCGGTGGTGCATCTTCCCTCTGATGTAGTCTGCCGCAGAAGGTGACCGTCGACGTCAATGAGCTATGACAGCCATGCAGAACCCATCCCAGGTTGGTGTATGAGGCGACTGGTTGGTCTCGACGGCCGACGCGCAGTTTTCTAGACACTATGAGGTGCCAGTTATCTTGCCCGATTAGTACTTTCGGTGAGGCGCGTTCGTAGGTGATATCCTCTTTGATATCCAACAGATGTGGGCAATTCCCCAAGTGATCTTCATTCACGGATTCTGGCGCGAAGTCCAACCGCTCTACAGTACGCGCTGCTTCTATGTTGTGTTCTTCTTGCGCGTACGTTCCTCTTATTTTAAAGCTGACGATCTTGCTCTTCTCGTGTTTCACCTCCGAGCCGACCCCTTGTATCCACATTGTGTGGGCTGGGCCGTCGGCGCCGATGACGTCGGCGATTGAGGCATCGACTAAGGTGACCGTGCTTCCTTCATCCAATAATGCGTATGTTTCGACGCAGCTTAGCGGCCCCCTTATTGTTACGGGCGCAATCTTTAGGTAAGCGCGGCGGTGCTTGTACGGTCGAGTCGCTGTGTTGACCTCCTTTGCCGATGTTGCGGTTTCCATAGCGGGTTCTTTTTCCATTACTGCTGTTCTGTCGTGATGCAACAATTTATGGTGTTTCATCATGCATCCGCCTTTTCCGCACGGTGGAGCTTTGCACAGTAATCGACGATGTTTGCCTCGCAGACAGCGGTAGCAGATATTGTACTTCTTTGCTACTTCCCATCTGTCATTTGTGGACAGAGCGGCGTATGACTTGCAATCGGGCAGTTTGTGTTCTTGTTTGCATTGAGGGCAGCGTTCTTCATATGGTTTCTTGCTTGTGGCGAAGGCACGTTCTATTTTTCTTGGTCTTCGCTCTCTCGTTTCGCTGTCCTCTGCGATGAACTCCGGCAAGGCATACGCGCTGCATTTATCCGCTTCTTCGTTTAAGAACATTGATATCTTCTTAAGCTCTGGGATGTCTTCTTTCTTTCTGGCTGCATAGTCGTACCATTTGCTTTTCAATATGGGCGTGAGTTTGTCTGTGATAACTCGCGTCATTTCTGGACTATGCAGATAGTGTGCTTTCTTGAGTGCTTCCACGGTGCCCACTACGTTGGCTATGCGATTTGCGAATATGCATAGCTCCCTGGGATTGTCCGTAACTTTGTTCAGCAGCTTCAGCTTCTCTATTTCCAAGTGAATTAACGCTTCTGGTCGTCCGAATCTCCTTTCCAAAGCTTCTATTATAATTCTGGGATCTGGTTGGCTTATAAGTAGGCAACCTGCGGCTTCTTTTGCTTTGTGTGTTTTTGTTTTAAGCTTCGGCGTATTCTCGCTATGTTTTCGTTCGCCGTGAAGTACTTTGAAGATTCTTCGTACATTGTCTTGAAGCTGAGCCACTCCTTGCTGCTACCATTGAATGAGGGCAGCTCTTGTATATATTTCGGCGGCTCCCTTGTGCTTCGTACTGCTTGTGATAGAGCAGCGGCTAAGGTAGCGACGTCGATTTGCTGCTGCGCCTGTCCATAGTCTTCTTTCTGCGGCGTGGTATGTTGCGGAGCGTATTGCGGCGCACACTGTTGAAGTACGGGTGGTGCGATCTGCAGTGATGGTTGCGGCGTGAAGTACGACGTGGGTTGCGGCGCAGGCTGCGGCGCGGGTTGTGGCGCGGGTTGCGATGTAGGTTTTTCTTGCAACCATGTACTAATGCGCACTGATGCCAAATCGTCTTCTATTTCTTCATCTTCATCGGTTGATCCGGCTTCTGCTTGTAGTCGCTGCACGCGTATTTCTTGCAATTCTGTTCTTGCTTGCAACTGAGCCTGCTCGAGCTTGAGTTCGGCTAACCGCTCTTTCGCCTCTAACTCCGCGAGGAGTCTCTTGCGTGAGGCTACGGAGCGGCGTGACCTAGTCTCGCCGGGCTTCAATGTGCACTGCGATCTTTGATCACCCTCTTGCTGGGTTTCTTCCGTTGCGGTTGTTCTATCGGTTGCAGAGGTAGCGGTCGTATCGCTGACCGTTGTGGTTTCGCTAGTGGTGTTTGTTGAACCACTAGCGGCTGAGTCGCCCCCGGAGGCCTCTTCTGTGGCCCCCTGGGTTGTTTGTTCATCCTTGCGACGCTTCGATGATTCTCCGTTGTTACTACGCGTAATCACCATTTTTCTTCACAATAATATTTTTTCGTTCTTGCGGTTTGCTTCTTTCTTCCGGCAATACCAAGACCGATATTGTCTTTTTCTTCTAGTAATCCGGCTTCTCGAAGGACCATTAATATTACGGATCGCCGTAATGCCGTGCAAAAAATGGAATAAAACGCGCTGGTCTTGCTTTTAACTGGAGGCAAGCGGCGGTGAGGAGGAACTTGTACTTTTTCTTTTCTTGCTGGTGCCTTTTCGGTGGCTGGAGAGCAACTGCTGACCCTAGCGGCCGGCCCGTCTTTTATATGATTTGGCCGCTGCTGGCCAGCGGACCCTTGCCTCACCCCCGCGTCTATCTTTATTTATTTAATAACCTTACAAACTAATAAACATAATTCACTATATAATATTCTTATAACTACTTGTTAGACTAGGGTGTACATATCAATATTTTTACTTATTTACAGGTTTACATTATAATTTTCAGCTGCTTTAGGCGGAGAATCCTTCCCCCCGCCTCAGCACTATAAATATAAAACGTCGTGGCGCGGTGCGCGTGGTTTCATTTGCTCCGCGGCCGCGTCACGATAACATGCTCTTTGGTTACACTACTACTATTATTTTATGTGCCTAACGGCCTAATATATTTATTATATAATAAAGTAAACATTTATTATATTTAACAATTACAGTTTTCATTAGAAGACTATGCTAACTCTCCCTGTTCATACGGTGCCTTTATTTGGGAGAGTTATTGCACAGTTACAACTCAACCTTAAACTTAGTTATAATACAATCACTATTTTTTATCGTTCGATACAAGTAATACAATTATTTACACAAATTATAATTTAAATTCAACATAAGGTTGCGCTAGTCCCGCCGTATAACCCTTGCTAGTTGTCGAACCAGAGGCGTGGCCTGATAATTACACCGTCGTCATGGCTCCGCCCACCGCTCCTAGGTTGTTCAACTAGCGCCGGTTACAATAAGCATTTTCTTTCGTTTGTTTAATATTGTTGCGTCGTGCACAGTATGTCTTAAGCTGCCGAATGAATTGTGTGTAATAAAACTGTTTACCGTAATAACCGTACCAAAACATACACACCGTAATAAAACGGATCGCAACGGAGAACGAGATCTTTATTGAATATAAGTCTTGAAATTAATCTTTGATCGCGAAATTCATGTTTTCGAGTGTTCTTTAAGGCCTTAACAGTGGTTGAAATGCCTAAATCTAGGATATTTAAGTAAAAAAATCTCAATAACTGTTCATTTAATCCACAAAGAAAAAATACAGTGTAACAGAAGAGGATTTGGTAAATGTTTTTAATTTAACAAAATTGTATTTTTGTCAACCACTTATTAGAAAAAACATCCCCAAAGAGTACCTATCTTTGTCATATTTTGCAAAATTTCTCCAAAACGGCACAAGCTTTTTAAATAGTTCTTACACTAAAAAAAAGGTCTTAAAAATATTAATATTTTTAAATGAGAGTTTTATTTTTATTACCCGTTTTATAAGAGAATATATCATTTTTCCCTGAAATTGAAATTTACGCGAGCGCGCATGCTCCGTCGCCATGTAAGCTCTGTCACAGTCCGTTTTCGGACATCGTCGAGGTTGGACTTTACGTCGGTGTTGGAGCGATTTCGTTCAAATATATATTAGTTTTTTATAAGTTTATACTAAACTATAAATATTTTTATGACTAGAAATACTTAATTTAGTTAATATCTGTACACTGGTAACTGTAAATATTATTTTCTAAATAAATGAATTTTTAAAGTGCCCAAAGAAGAAGAAATTTTCGCGGCGAATTTGATTAGTGAAATTAAAAAATGCATATTTATATAATTTAGATGTGGAACGACGAACATGCTCTCGTTACTTAGATTTCGATAGTTTTTAATACCTATGTAATTTTATTGTTGCATATTTTTATTAATTAGTTGATACTGAATTTAATAATTATGTATTACAATAAAACGCTGTTTTTATGAGTATGACTTTATAAAATATTGTTGGGGAGGGAAATAAGATACAGATACTTACATTTAGGTACACTGTTACCAAATTAAATCAAGCAATTTAAATAAATAATAAAAATGGTGCTTCCCTAAGTATAAATAACTATATAAAGACATTCTTGGGTTTGTTTTTTTTTATGTTAGACAAACTATCATTTAAAAATGTAAAAATTTAAATTGGAGAGGGGTTTCTCTACGTGATAAAGTTAGAAATGAAGATATTCGCAGTAGAACCAGAGTAACTGACATAGCCCAACGGAATATTAAAGTGAAATGGCAATGGGCTGGCTATATAACTTGGAAAACCGATAAAAATAGGAAGAAAGGTTCTCGAGTGGCAACCTCGTATAGGTAAGCGAAGTAGTACTCAACCTTTATTCCTCTTCACGTATTCTTATACGCTTTTCTTCACACATACACACACACACACACACACACACACAAATAGGTCACAAATAATACTTACCTTGTACTGTGGGTATTAGGCAAGAGTGATAAGGTTTTTGTTAAGTCAGTGCAATTCACCATCTTAGGCTACATAACCAGCGATGGGATTGTAGTTGCTTTACTACTTGCTGGGTAAAAACAGTAAAAAAATTACCCTGTGAAAGTTTGCATTTAGATATAAATTTTCTAACCAACCATAAAAATGTTGTATGTATATAAGTATAAATGTTACCTCACACGGGACAGTAATAATATAATATTATATCTTCCATTATCTACGCATGAAAACTTTTAAAATCTCTCAATCCCGAGATATGTGCATATTAAGAGGCTAAATAGATCCACATTGATATGCATGGGGATCGTTTTGTAATTTCACGTCGTTATCGAAAAAAAATTGTACGTATTTCAGGTGGCAGTTTGTAAAACACGATTAAAAAAAAATTCGCTCAATAGAAAATAATTACAAAGTTGCTTCTGAAAATACTTAAATTTTCAACGTCAATTTTTTCTTACGTGGTAGAGCCATGCTGCAGCTATATTAGTAGTAGGTGTAGTTGTAGCACGAATGGGTCGGCTCGACCTGGGAAGGGCCACGCTCTCACAGAATACCATGTAAAATAGCAGTTTAACCCTGCTGTGTTTCGTATGGTGAGTGTAGAGAACCGGAGAACCTTTTTACTGGAAACGAGGCATTACATCTTAGTCCTCACGGGTGACAACGCATCTACATTTTGATACGTAATCGAGAATAGATGTAGATGTCTATGGGCTGTAACAACCACTTACCATCAGGTGGACTGTGTGCTCGTTTGTCACCCTTATTCTATAAAAAAAAACTTTCTGAGATTTCAGTAAAATAATGTTAAGTATTGTTAGCACTCGTACAATTATGTGTTTCATGTTAATAAAGCTATTGGGCTATTTTGATTTTTAATAAAGTGATTTTACTTTATAGGTTAAATAATTTATTTACCCTTTTATATCAAGAACCGTTTTTTCTGTCACTCCTATTGAATTTGACAGTGTTTGCTGAAATTTAGCATCTTTAGATGGATCAGAATCGCGCGCTGATCCGGCTGTTAGATATTGCAAAAATAATCGAAAATATTAATTTTTACTTTCATGCCGAAGACTACCTTGTTTTATTTTATTACGGCCAAATAATATTTATTAGGTTATAAAGCAAGTATTTACAAATGATTACATTATTTTGTTATTCTATTGTTTACAGTTATTATCACGTCTTAGCTATACACCAAGAATTACATTAGAAATTCTTGATGGGATACGATGTAACGCGCATATTTTATTTTCATCACGAACTATAATATATATATATATATATATATATATATATTTTTTACCAGTAGAGTTTCAATACAATCTTAAAAAAGTTCAATGAATTAAAAACTGCTGATAATTATATAATTTCAAGTTAGTGTTTTACATTTAAAGATCAGTTATAAAGTGCTAAAGTTCTTATTTTCATTTGGATTAAATTAATTCGAGACTAAAATAAATGTGAAAGGGCTTTTATCTGCAATAATAATTTTCATCAAAAATAACATAGACTTATAAAAGTCATATAGACGGTCAATCATACTGAAGATTGTCAATTGTACTACAAATTTATTTAAAAGACTATTTCCAGTATAATGACCTGAATATCATCATTAATATTTGACTGGCACACTTATAAGTTTTATCCCATGACTAAATGATTGACTATTATATTATGATAAGGTCATGCTTTTCTATAAAAAGTTGCAATAAATTTTAAATCACGGACCTATTGGTTTGTTTCACTTTTCACTTAATTAGTGAAAAACAAGATGGACTGATCTAAAAGTTTACTTTCTTGTGTAAAAAGTGCTATTTAGAATTTTATGCAAATGATAATTAATGTTTCTATGTAAATAAGTGTAACATAGCGGGTATTATATTCAATGGTAGCGGCCATCCATATTTGCAAAGCCAGCATCATTTTCTGTACAGAAACCGGCAAAGTGTTGCTCAAGGCACTATAAACAAACAAAAACTTGTTTGTTAACAAAAACTGTTTCCGCAAATGGTCTTATAGATAATAATATCTATTCCGCCGTGTTAGGTGCAGGAGATATTATTAGAAGGAGAAGAGGTAAAATTTTGTTTTAGAAATGCGCAATTAATATTGTTTTGTCTGCAATTGAGCATAAAATAAAAAATAACTTCAGCCAAAGAGCATAACTGGCATTATACTCAGGCCCATCAATTGGTATGGAAAAAAATAATTTTACCAGGTTTCAAAAAATCAATCAAAATTCAAAAACACATAGATATTAAAATCAAAAAATAATTCATAAATCATTATATGTATGTCTATACATACATATAATGATTTATGGCCGCTTAGTAACTGACGGTGACTCAGTATAACATCCTACAGTCACGCCGAAACTAAGAGGAAAGAATCACTGTAGAAAAGGTAATAATTTATTGCGGAAATTTTGTGATATAATTAAAAAAAATAACAAACCTATCCAAGTTAGTCTAACTTAGTCTAACTTATCCCTATGCGTTACAAAAAACAAAACAAACAAAAAAACAAATTTCAAAAAAGTTCAGTATTTAATTGATTATATACCGCTGTTCTAAACCACGCCAGTTGTAAACAATACTTGCGTGAAAAGACAAAATCTTCTTTTCAAATTTCCGCCGAGATGTAAGTAGAAGGCCAAATAGGTCACGTGTCAATTTTAATTAAATATATTTTATATGAAGTGATCTTGACTACGTTTCATCAATTAACCATTGGTAAAAATTAAAACAGGAATTTTACGATTGTGTTTACAAAAAATGTTGTTAGTTGAACCTTGCAGCTTGTTCATTATTTTTTTATAAATGCCTATAAATGTATATATTATTAATAAATAGTTCCCATAATATTTTGGATTATTTTTTATTTTGCCCTATCTGCAATGTTCTACGCTCTATTGAAAATGTGGCGTATGTCATGACTGACAATCTTTCGAACGTTTTATCTAGGTACAAAGATGTTTTACGTTTTCGTCGCCTCCACATGATATTTTTGTCAGCATAAGGTACCCTTCTATATCTGAAACGAATATAAATATTGCTACAAAGTAAAGTAATAGACTATACAAGTACCTCTACTGGGCACAGGACTCTTTTTTTATTTCTGTGAGGGTTTAGGTCAAGGAAATGCCCACCGTGCTTCCCCAATGCGTATTGACGAAAATTGTAATTACAAATTTTATTCGTGCTGTCGGAGATCAAACCCGGGAAAATTTACAGCGAACGCTTTGACCCAGATCTATTAATACGATACAAATAAATTCGATTTAACATATGTAATAAAAAACTCTTACGTACTTGAAACTTGAACACTTTATAGCTCGTGACGCCTACCGGACAAAGCTACAGCACAATGTAATTGAAGATGCGTAACCGCGACATAATTCTCAGTGATGCGCAAGCATAACAGGCAGTATGTCACGTATATAATTGTAATCTCTGCAGTCTATTAATCTTTGCACTTTTATAAGTAATACAGAACGTAGTTGCTAGACGGTGTTGACATCGGCTAAAATCTCTGCGATCGCTGTTTCGTCAAGGTCATTCAGGCTAGTTAAAGTCTTAAGTACACTATTTACATCCTCAATCCATTGCATACCTTTTTAACTAATTGCGGCTTTAATAATGATGTAATGACTTAAGAGGGAAAAAAAAGAAAAAGACTTTTAAAATAATATGATAAAATGTTTACTTTTAAAGTTGTTAATTAACTATTAGACTTTTCGGGCTATTGAGGTGAGGAAAGATTATGCCGACAACACAACGCAACTGTTTAATAATTATGTTTGGTAAATTTTTATTTATTACATCAAATGAAACTTGAAACTCAAGTTATAAAAAAAGATTCCTCGCAGAAATTCCCTCCCTTATATAAAATTTCGCTGCAATATTTGTATTCATATCATATGTGAAAAACAAAAGCAACAGAGGGCCCTCAAAACACTTTGTTGCGTCTACCAAGTAGTGCCACGACCACGAGTGGTTTTAGTTTTGCTTGTGAATGTAAGCCAAAAAATTATAAGATACGAGTAGACCAAATGGAATGATTTCTTTTGCAGTTTTGTAATTCAACCTAATTAAAAAGTAGTAATTATAAATCTTATATACCTTTGACTAAAATTATACTTGGATGTGTCTTCAACTTATCATTATCATCATCATCACTATCGCCAAAATGCCAGACAGCATTGCCTTGACCCAACTGCATCCATTGACTTACTGCATTTTAGACAAACGAACACTCAAAAATGTGAATAGAGTTGATAAACCGCCGATAAAAGTACCTCAGAAACCAAGCATAAGAGTAGCATAAGAGCATATGAGTAGCGACTTGAGCAGCTCGAAGCTATTTTTTTATATAGGATAAGGGTGACAAACGGGCACACAACCCATCTGATAGTAAGTGGTAGAGCCATACTGCAGCTATATTATAGTTGTAGCACGAATGGTTCGGCTCGACCGGAGAAGGACCACGCTCTCACAGAATACCAGCGTAAAATAGCAGCTTAACGCTGCTGTGTTTCGTATGTTGAGTGTAGAGAACCGGAGACCTTTTTACTGAAAACGAGGCATTCCATCTTAGTCCTCACGGGTGACAACGCATCTGCATTTTGATTCTTATTCGAAGATAGATGTAGATGTCTATGGGCCACAGCAACCACTTAACTTCAGTTGGACTGTGTGCTCGTTTGTCACCCATATCCTGTAAAAAAGTGATTGCTGTGGCCCACAGACATCTACATCTATCTTCGATTAAGAATAAAAATGCAGATGCGTTGTCACCCGGGACTGTTAAGATGGAATGCCTTATTTTGAGTGAAAAGTGTCTCTGGTTCTCTACACTCACCATACGAAACACAACAGCGTTAAGCTGCTATTTACGCTTAAAGAAATATGATCTTGTATAAACAATGATAAAAAAGATCATATTTGCACCTTAGGAGTAAATATAGTTTGATTCAGGTGTTGTTAAAAGAATAACCATAAGTTAATCTTTGTATGTTTCTAAGTTGTTAAATTTTCGTAAGATTAAATAAATAATTATATATTTTCTTAATCAATTACATGCGATTTTTAACTTTAAAACGAATGTAAGTTATCATTAAGTTGAATAAATATTTTATACATTTAATACGTAGCCACGCTGCAGCTTTAAATATCTGCAGCATGAATGGGTTGTTTGGACCGAGGAGAATGCTCTTACATATTACCAGCGTAAAATAGCAGCTTAATGTTGGTGTGTTTCGTATGGTAGAGTGCCGGTGACCATTTTTTACTGAAAACGTGGCATCCCGTCTTAGTTCTTATGGGTAACAGCGCGTCTGCATTTTGATTCTTTATCGAGTATAGATGTCAATGTTATAGACATGGCCACACCATCCACTAGGCATAAGCTGGAAGGTGTGCCCGTTTATTATCCTTTTTCTTTAAAAATATATCCGATATGGTCAAAACAGTTCTAAGAAATAAATTTGAATTATCACGTCATGTTGTGACTGGCTATTGAAACCGGAGTATTTTCGAAGGAAGTGTATTCGGTTTCGCTTTGAACTTCTCTCCTAGAAATGTACTTAAAATATTTAATTTTTTGTAGCTACTAATAAATATTTTCATTGAGGATATAAAAACAAGGAGTGAAAAAAAGGTGTCATCTTTCAAGTACTTTTTTACTTTTTTTATTATATTTGCTGAAAGCAGGAATTTAAATAATATTCATTTATCTAAATAATATTTTTTAATTTTAATTTTAAATTTACTTACGCCTTATACTCCGCTAATCTTGAAAGTTATATACTGAAAGTTAATGAATGATTGTCTTAAGAAATTTTGCCACAATACGGTGAAATAACCGCTCAATTAAGCAGTAATTAAGACTCTGTCACAGTGACAGCCTACATCAATGTGATCGCCCCATACTACGTACAGGCTTAATCTCATTTCTGAGAGAAATTTTTGAAGCATGGAAGTCTGCCACTCTGCTCTTATGCGTGATTGTGGTGTGGAATTCGCAAGCTCTCGAATATCTTCTTTATTTCTTATATGTGCAGTTTCTCTCTGTGATGATTTATTTCCGAGCTGAAATATAAATCAAGTGATTAAAAAGCAGGCAACTTTTTAAAATTGACATAAAAAAAGAATATACAGTCCACCTGATGGTAATTGGTAATTGTATTTATACGTGGCAGAGCCATGCTGCAGCTATATTAGTAGTATAGTAATGGGTCACAATTGGGTTGGCCCGATCGGGGAAGGACCACGCTCTCACAGAACACCAGTGTAAAATGGCAGCTTGATACTGCTGTATTTCGTATAGTGAGTGTAGAGAACCGGAGATCCATTTTACTGGAAAAGAGGCATTTCATCTTAGTCCTCACGAGTGACGACGATTATTGAGGATAAATGTTGATGTCTATGAGTCACAGCAACTACTTACCATCAGGTGGACTGTGTGTTCGTTTGTCACCCTATCCTATAAAAAAAATCACGGAAACCTGGAATCAACTTCAAACGAAGAATGACTTCTTGAGTACCACCTCTGCGGACTAAGGTATAATGCCTCACAACCTGTAATCATACTGGCTCTTTATACTCTTCAGACCGAAGCACAGCAGTGCACGGTGCACTGTTACTTATACGGAATAGTCAGGAGTGCGGTATTATTCCAAACGGACTACTCAGCAAAAAAGGAAGGAAGGCCAAGTAAACTTCCCCTATCTCTCGTGTTAATTTATAAACTTGACGTATTTCAGCAAAAATACAAAATTTAAATCTGGATTCATTCATTTATTACAGCCATTCAAAAGTCCACTCCTGAAAAGATTTGTTTTTTTCATATTTGCCATGCTTGGCAGGCGGGTTGGCAACCGCAGTTTCCTATATTCTTGGTTTTTCCTCTGTGGCCTTTTAAAACAACTACGGTAAGTGGTAGTAGGGTGGACCCTTCTATAACTTATGAAGCCGTTATTGAATAATAATAAATATATAATGCGTTTTAGCGTTATTAAATAAATTAGTTTAGTTTTGCGTGTACCGCCTTATAACAAGCTAATAAACCTATTTTAACTTTTTATGAATAAGACTGTAAGGCATTGCAACGCCTTGATGTTCTCCATTTCAAAGCTCACTATATATATTTTTGGCTACTTGAAGTCAGTTTTCTGGAGGGTTTTTTCATAACAGCTCATCAAAAGTCCACTGATGAACATGATAAGCAACCCGTAGTCTGTACAAGCTGGATTGTTATTTTAGTCTCTCTTACATAGGACAAACAAAACGATTTATTAAAACCCGCGTGAAAGAACATATAGCTGACTTGAAGCACCGAAGTTCCGATAAGTCTGTAGTGTGTGAACATGTTTTATATCATCCCCGCCATTACGTTAGATTTGATAGACCACAAATCCTCGTAAAAGAATACCGATTCCTATCAAGGATGATTTGCGAGGATATTTTAATTAAAAAAAACATCCCTATTTCAATAAGGAAGATGGATGAGTGCTGCCATCTGCTTGGGCTGTAAGAGTTCAAGATACTGTAAGCTCATTCTGCGTAGATCGGACCAAAAATGAATATTCAAAAACTGAAGGTAGTCAGGCAACTATGACATCGGGACGTAAAACACCTCAGTCCCCCCAGTGACCACTTTTTAATTCCCCAGTGAACACTTATTAATTCTCGACGTTTCGAATAAAAAAGTTAAAATAAACGCTATACAATCCGTAAAATTAGTTTCATTTAATGTGTAGTCTTCGCGTAAATATAAGAAATCATTATGTGAACCCATAGGGAGTGTATGTATATTTTGTTAAAATTGCCACACTTGTCAGACGTGCTGACAAATACAGTTTTGTTATTATTTTGTTTTGTTATCTCGTGTTGCATTTCCCTCAGTCGCTGCAAACGAAGTCCTCGGGTAGTTATTGTGTGGTAGTGGATTCTTATATGCTGCATCTTCACGGCCTATCTTCGTGATAAATTCACCATTAATGTTAGATACCACATTACCAAGTTTACCTTACATTACATACATAGCGTCATGCATGTATTCCCTTAGGTGGAAACAAAGTCCTAGGAACAGTCAGCTACTTGGAGCACATTTAGCCAAAACTATGGGGTTTGGTGGAAAATTTTGATAGAAGTGATATGTGGCTAGACCATCGCTTACACATTTACAATCCCAATATCCCATTTGTCGCCTATTACGACATGCTAAGCAAGTAGCACAATTGGTACATAATTTATGTCAGGAGTCCTACATAAACATTGGACTTATAAGTCCCAGACCAACATGGATATGAGACATAGTATTTTACAATCTCAAATAACATCTTTCGATGTCGAAATGTAAAATAAAATTTATATTTATATTAATATAAATTTCATAAAGACAATTTCCTTAGTGTGAAACAAATAATCGTACCCTTGTTACACAAGAGATAGTCACGTAGTTTATTATTTCAACGTTAACAAAATAAAATCTGCAAATATTTTCTCTCAAAAGTTTTACGTAAGAAAAAATGTGTCGTCTTTGACACTACAACCTGTCTCAAGAGAGGGTGGCAAACAGAGAACCCTCTAAAACAATTTGCTACAATTCTCTCTGAGTGCCACAATGTGACCTTACGTGTAATCCACTTATATTGAATTTGCGTGACGAAATTCGGAAGTTGAAAAATAAATAATTTCTTATATATCTTTTCCTTTCCTTTTTCTTAATTTGAAATATTTTGCATTCAAGATTTTATTTTTGCTTACTACAAGTATATAATACTATTCATCTATCCATTACATCTTATAAGTCTACTGCTGTATATCGGCCAGCGCCGCAGATTGCCTCATAAGGGGGATTGTGCCATAGTTGCCACTCTTGTGATGCGGGTTTTTTTTGTGGTGTTATTAGGAAAATGCTGCAGCCCATCTCCTGTTTCATTTCCCTCTGTTGTCCCATACGACACCCACAGAACGATATTGGATATACTTACACCGCTTATATACAGTTGTGCCTTCAAGATTATACCTTATCGGTAATATTAGATTGTTTTAGTACTTAGTAAGATAAATTAACAGCTGATAGGCGTTTCACTGCTGTGCCCAAGCCTCCTCTTATTTCTGCGAGGTTTTAAGACCAGAAAATAAGTGTGCGCTGCCCCAATTCATGTTAGCGGACTTCAAGTATTCGAAATATTTTTTTATTTATTTTGAAATGAACCTACATGCTTTCTTCAAGATGTAATCCGCTATTAAAACTGAATCTAACAATTTTATAGGAGTTGCATCCGAGTTGCTCGCGTACGATGAAATTTACGCCGAACGCTTAACTGAGCTGTCACACTAATATAATTATAGATTGTTTTAGTAGGAGGATAAAATGTCCTTTTTTAAGACAAGGTTGTGTTATTATTGTTACAAAATTTTGCCTAGTATTAGAGATCCTGTTAAGATATTGTTCCACCCTGGTGATCTGATTTTAACGCGTTGCCTGCTAGCTACGAGTATGTATTGCGTCAATTGCCACCCATAAGTATGTCCGTTGTTTGGCACAGTATATACATTTTTCATGTAACGTATATACGTGTTCTTAATTTTCACCACACCAGCTTTGCGAGAAATGAACCTACCACTGTAATGTACCACGCTGTGGATTTACAACGTGGCAACTGCGATGTGCGAGCGCAGCTTGCGATGCGAGCTTCCCCCACGGGTAGAAAACGTACACTTACAATTTGCCATTGTTCTATTTGACGGCTACTATGTGAATAACAACATTTATTTACTTGCATCATCCGAATATTTTTTTCGGGTATACGTAAAAAATTGCGTTTTGCCTTTTTTGAGTTCTCGGACGAAATTCAATAAAATAAATCAACGGTTGATGCAGAAGAAGTATCAGATAGTGATTCGTTTAAAGAAATATTTAGTGTCCACCAATTCCCCTCGTTCTTCAATCTGCCACCTAGCTTATTTACAGGATCGGGAGAAGGTAGTAGCGGTAATTCTGACGAGTAGTCCAGATCCAAAATAGAGCGCGAAAATATTGAATAAGCTTTTAGAACTGAAGAGTCTGACACTTACAACAAGCATGCAAAAGAGCAAAACAAAAATAAACCTAAAGCGATCATTTTCCATTATTCTATTTGGCCTAAAAAACTAGCTCTTTATATTGATAATTGTTTCAAAACTTACCGCACTTAAATTCGTTCTCATGTAGTTAGGTACTTAAATATATATATATATATATATATATATATATATATATATATATATATATATATATATATATATATATATATATATATATCTATATATATATATATTGCACTGCATATAGCGATTTCAACAGTTGTTTTTTATTTCCAATGCCAAAGAATCCATTCCAGTCCTCCGTTCATTGCCAAAGTTTTAATTTATTGTGAAATTTCTCCTAAATTTCTACGCCTATATTCGTACCTAGCATTGAGCGCAGAACTCACAACTAAAAGCTCTCCGTCAATACTTAAAAAATGGTTAGATATGAAATTTTCTGATACCCTTATCATTAAATTAAAAGTCAAGTTTTCTGGCAGATGTGTGCGGGTATGTGTTGTCGTAAAAAAGTAAAGTTACAGCTTATATACGTTCCACTGCTCGTCGCAGGCCTCTTCTCATTTCTGAGAAGGTTTTAGGGCTAGGAAATGTACGCCGTGCTGCCGTAATGCGTGTCGGCGAACTACACATATCTTCGAAATATCTTTTTTCTTATTTCTCAGACATGCAGGTTTCCTCACAATGTCATTTCCACACACAGTTTCCTTCACCGCCGAGCACGTGGTAAATCATCACATAAAATTGCAATTAACAATTGCATTGGTGCCAGCGGAGATTGAACCCAGGTTAATCGCGTACTGTGAAATTTGCAGCAGGGAATCAAACCTGTGTCAACCTTCGCCTTCAGTTAGTTTATAGAACAGGAAATACTTTTCTTATTATTAAAATGGATTGTATCACATTCTATAGCTACGTAATGGAGCCACGCTACAGCTATATTATGACTAGTTTGGGGTAGAACCACGGTCTCACCGACTACCAATGTGAAATAGGAACCGAAGATCTTTTTTACTGATAACGACGTATTCCATTTGAGTCCTTAGGTGTGACAACGCATCTGAATTTATATGTATGTGGTGGGTTATGTGCTAGCGTGTCACTATTATTCTATATAAAAAAATATTTTTATTTTTTCGAGCTGCAACTTAGCAGTGCTTTTAGAACGGTTTTGTAATAGGTTTTATGTTAATTTAAGAAGTGCAAACTTAAATCCAATATTATTTTGTTTTTAACTAAAAACCGCTATATGATTATTTGTTATAAAATCTATTTGCTACTATGAGTATGTATCACACAAGCCTCTGTTAACTTTTATCTCAACAATCACAACGCTCTGCATCTGAATTAACAAAAACAAAGACTGGATGCACTCACGGTTACGTCAACTCTTTACTTGCGTACATTATGTTCTGAGTGCACTTTACTCTCAGAATTTTATATGTACGCTATTATAACAAGTTGGCCCATTAAAACTTAAGTACAAAGAGTAAACGTTATTAATTAAGAAATGCAATCCTGAATTTGTACGTTTTGAAATTAGTTACTTAATAATTGTAAATCATTTAACTATTTAAACTCTTTTATAGATGTGCCTTAGAAGATAAAAAATTGTGGCAGCGCTATTTCCATGCCACAATATCGTAAATGGATCAAACAAGAACCACAACCTAAATTATGCAATCGAAGTGTAGATAGCTACTAGGGCCAAAAAAAACTGGCTTCTCATCGGGCTGAATACTTTGGAGGGCAGGAGGTTTCTTATTTGCCAATCCAACATTTCAGTAACGGAAAAAATATATTTTGGTAATTTTTAACTCATGCAGTTCAAAATTGCCTCAAATTGCCCATGCCGCGTAACAAATCCATTCTCTTAACTCATAGCATGGGCGTGGAAAGAATCAACTATGGGATATTAAATAGTAGTTTCTATTCCCTGAAATGTAAGGGATATACCATGATTTATTCATGACTGATATTATGAATGCCATTGATAGATGGTAGTATCATCTTGTATATATTTTTTAACCATTAAGAGTGCACTGCTCAATATAGATCTCTCCCGTTGTTGGGAGATAGTAGGTAGGTAACAGTAGAGAATCTTTAACGTTATCAGTGGCAACAGGCACGGCTTGTACTCTCTTATTACTTAGTTTTGCGGTAAACGTGACGAGAAGATGTGTTGTAATCTTCCAAATGATCTCTCTCGAATCCTAATGATTTTTTTTCTTAGTTGGGCTTGCCTATTCGAATAATTTGTCCTAGGTAAACATATTCGTCAACAACTTCAAGAGTTTTACAGGAGAGGAGCGAGGAGGCGTTTTGCATGTAGACGTAGACAAATATTTAACAAACTTTTTGTTCTGTAATAAGTACCAGATTTCTTCTTTGTATAAAATTTGTCGCACCTTTGACTCTTCTTCTCGTAGTCAATTTGGGTACTTAACTACTAGAGTAAAACGGTTTAGGACTATTTATATTAATGCGTGCTAAAAAGTTAAGGATCGAAAATTTCAGTATAAATTTTCTTAAAACTAGGCGATGTGATAATTCATTTTACCTATAAAGTTATGCGGGAATAAAGCGACCTGAGCTTTTAGCAAGGAAGGCTTTATTTATATATACACTTAGTATAAAGTGGTTCAGAGTGCGCAAGTATTTTAACACAAAGTATTCAATCAAGATACATAATAATGTTTTAGAAATTAATGAACATGTTGAAATTTTATTATTGATACTTATAATTATAAATAAAATAATTTTTTATAATGACTCTGATGGTTTCTTTTCAACCGTCTTCAAAAAGGAGGAGGTTTACAATTCGTTTGAACCTTTTTTTATGTATGTACACCGATTTTCACACGATTAATTATTTATATTGAAGTAGGTTGCACAAAAATTTTAATTGTAGTGCTTGTATAACTAATTGGTTCCAGTACTCTTCCTCAAATCTGTAAGCCGACAAAGGTAGAAAGGTAGATAGAGATGTGAAAGCCATTACTAATCCAAAGGAAAGTATTTTGTTTATTCACTCATTAACTTTTTAACGGTGGTAGAGCCACGCAGCAGTTTTTGTTGTTGCACGTATGGGCCGGCTCGAGTCGGGTTGGTACCACGACCTCACAGAATACCGGTGTGAAGTAGAAGCTTTGCTTCTGCGTTTCGTCTGGTGAGTGCAGGTGGCATGGTAGAGGAATTACACGAAAGACTACAACAGGAAGGTACCAGCACCCCTGGAGAATCCCCCGCTGAGCATCCACGACCATGTTATTCCACTCCTGAGCATGTGTGCTCAGGCTGCCCCGCGTATTCTAGGGGGGGGGGGGGGCAATTCCGCTCAAAAACATAACTGTTCGGGGTAAACTGAGCAATAATACCAAGGCGACGCCTGCCACGATATCCGTGAATTTCTGCATCATCAGGGGATTTCACTCGAACCTAAACCGAAACAGACCGACTCATCGAGTACGTCCAAATGGCTGCAGATTCCTTGCTACAACAGGTCCCATCCGCAGAGATCGTGATCCTTGGCGATTTTAACGCCCACCACGTCGAATGGCTCGGTTCACGTTTAAGCGATCATACGGGGAGATCTGTTTATGACTTTGCCTTGGCATATGGTCTGACACAACTGGTGACTTCGCCTACGCGGATTTCAGATGTGGAGGATCATACACCTTCCCTGTTGGACCTTCTGCTGACCTCTCATCCGAACGGATATCAGGTTTCCGTCGATGCCCCTCTGGGCTCTTCGGACAATTGTCTGATCCGGAGTGTGGTGCCACTCACGCTCCCCTCGCGATTGCGTTCTGTAGGTTGCCGGCGTGTTTGGCATTACAGGTCGGCAGATTGGGACGAAATGCGGTCTTTCTTTGCATCCTACCCATGTGGGCGGGTTTGCTTCTCGCCGGATGATCCCAGCGCTGTTGCTGACTCTGTCACTGATGTGGTGCTACAGGGAATGGAACTATTTGTTCCATCATCTGTGGTACCCATCAGAGGCAGATCTCAGCCTTGGTTTGGTCGCTCCTGTAAGACTGCATTACGCAGTAAGCAGGAGTGTTATCAAGCCTGGGCTGCGCCTTCGGCAACTCGGGATGTAAACACCAGCATACTTAAAAAAAAGTATAACTTTGCCTCCAGGTCCTTCAAAAGAATTATTGCCAAGGCAAAGTCAGAGCACATAGGTAGAATTGGCGAGAAACTAGTTCGCCTTCCTTCGGGAACCCGTGCATTCTGGTCTCTCGCCAAGGCTGTCCAAGGGAATTTCTGTAAGCCATCACTACCATCTCTGTACAGGGTGGACCACTCACTGACCCAAGCCGCAAAAGACAAAGCCTACTTTATAGGCTTCCTTTTTGCGTCCAACTCGACTCTTAATGACGGGGGGAAAACACCGCCGAACATCCCGCGGTGTGAGTGCTCCATGCCGGATGTGCTGTTCTCACAGCGCTCGGTTCGCAAAGCACTCCTCTCCCTGGACATCCAGAAGTCGAGTGGGCCTAACGGAATCCATCCAATGGTGCTGAGGACGGGCGTCTTTTCCGGTACTCCTACTACCAAGGCGTAGTCCCGAATTAATGGAAGACAGCTTTTGTCCACCCGATCCCTAAAAAAGGCAACCGCTCAGACCCGTCCAACTATAGGCCTATCGCGATCACTTCCTTGTTCTCCAAATAATGTAATCTATTATTAACTGCCAGCTCATGCGGTACCTTGAGGATCACCACCTGGTTAGTGACCGCCAATGCGGTTTTCGTCGGGGTCGATCAGCTGGTGATCTTCTGGTCTACCTGATCCATAGATGGGCGGAGCAGTATAGTCCCAGAGGGGGGGGGTGCTGGCCGTTAGTTTGGACATTGCGAAGGCCTTCGATCGGGTTTGGCACAAAGCGCTTAAACGCACATAAATGACATGTTGCTAACTGGTAGCATTTATCGCTATGCGGATGACAGCACAGGTGATGCTCTATACATCGGCCGTGCCAATATTTCTCGGGAAAACGTCGCCGAGTACCGGAACAAACTTGTGTCAGAAGTCGAGTCTTTGCTGAACAAAGTCTCGTATTGGAGGTGACTAAATCTAGTCCAGTTTAATCCTCAGAAGACACAAATGGACGCATTTACCGCTAAAAGGAATACCTTTGTCATATCTCCTCAGTTTCAAGGCATTCACCTTCTTGCCTCAGCCAGTATCGGAATCCTCGGAGTCGACATATAGAGTGACGTACAGTTTCGTGGTCACTTGGAAGAGAAGGCTAAATTGGCCTCTAAAGAGCTTGGCGTGCTCAGCAGAGCGGGACAGTATTTCATGCCGGCACACCGCCTGCAACTTTACAAGGCGCAGGTTCGTCCTCTCATGGAATACTGCTCCCATCTCTGGGCAGGGGCTGCCCAGTGCCAGCTCCTTCCACTTGACCGCATCCAGCGCAGAGTGGCTCGAATCGTCGATGACCGGTTCCTTTCCAATCGGCTCGATTCATTGGCAATGCGAAGAAATGTTGCATCCCTTTGCATTTTCTTTCGCATCTACCATGAGGAGTGCTCTGAGGAATTGTTCGGATTAATCCCAGCCGCCAAATTTCACGAACGCACATTGCGGCAGAACTCCCGATAGCATCCACACCATCTGGATGATTGGCGGTCCACCACTGTGCGATTTAGAAGATGTTTTCTTCCTCGCACGACTTCCTTGTGGAATCGATTACCATCAGCGATTTTTCCGGACCGATACGACTTAGGGACCTTCAAGAAAAGAGCTTACTCCTTTTTAAAAGGCCGGCAACGCATCTCCAATTCCCCTGGTGTTGCGGTTGTTCATGGGCTGCGGTAGTCACTTACCATCAGGTGAACCGCATGCTCGTTTGCCCCCACTCCTATAAAAAAAATTAGAATTTCTTATTACTAATTTAGACTTTTAAATTTTTTATTTATTAAAATAAAATATAAACGTAATATGTACCCTTGGTGCACGTGGTAGAGCCACGCTGCTTTTAAATAAAAAAAAGTTATATATAAGAAGAATTTATTTATAAAATAACTTTATTTTCTTTTCTTATCAGCTTAGTCTACTGTTTGGCATATATTGTACAGGAGATGTAACGTAATCAGTATGCTTGGTGAGTTGGCGATTCCTATGCCACATATCTCGCACTCTTGATGCGTCTTCTCATTGCCGCTCTTAGAACATAAAACATAAAATAAGAGCTGTTTATGTCACCGTCAATTTAATATTTTTTTAAATACATAAATACATAAAGTGCATGAAAACCTTTTAAAAGTGAAACACTGGTTCAACATGTTATATTAAGCAAATAAATAATAATTTTGAGAATATTAAAAAAAATTATTATGTTGTAAATCAAATGTTAGGGAGAATAACCTTTTCTATTGATGCGGCTATACTCAAGGCGTTCGATGCACACGGACTTACCTTCAAAACTATTGCAGATAGCTTCGCAAATAGCTTTGACAGAGCGGGAAAAAGTGTAATTCCTAATTGTAAAATAAAATTAATAAATCAATATAATACATCTAAAATCTTAGACTCGTGTCTTATTTCGAAAAGCGACCCTCAGTAGTGTTCATAAAATTATTGAAAACTTTAACACAATAAAGGCAGCCACCACCTGGCGCTGACAATATTGTGATTTTTGAAGTTAAAATGATATGGGATTATATTTTCCCAACCATTTATGACCTAATTAACAGTAGCATTAAAAGTGGTTTTTATCCTGATCAATGTGCATAAGAAAGGAAAACTTGATGACTACTTAAATTAACGCCCGATTACATTACTTTGGAGCAAATACACAAATTGTATAGCAATTACACTGTAATAAGTCCGTATCAGGTGGTTTCCTATCAGTAAAAAGTAAAACAATTCTTTTATAAAAATTCACTGATGAAGTCAATAGTCACCTTAGTGAAAAAAAACTTTTGACACACTTCTCCCTGAACAGCTTTTGGACAGATTAGACAAATGTGGCATACGTTGTCCATTACTTCATTGGTGCCATAATTACCTGAAGAACCGAAAATCTTTTGTGAAGATTGAAAATAACTACAGCGAGCCGATGTTGATGACGGAGGATACACCACAAGGTTCGGTACTAGGACCCTTGCATTTCTTGTCCTACGTCAACGGCATGGGCAGCTGCATCGTCAATTGCACATGCCACCAAGTTTGCGGATGACACTTGCCTTGTAATTGGTGATAAAAATCCACAAAAGACTTGTGACCTTTTGCAGTCTGACCTAGATATCCTAATAAAGTGGTGTCATGATGCTGGGTTTGTTCTTATTGCTAGCAAAACTAAGTTGTTAGTAATTAAATTTCCGTACCTAAACCCACTTCAATTTAAAAATTAGTCGCACACAACCACATCTGCCTACATAATAACAGCGCTGCTAAATGTTGCTGCCCAATAATTGATATAGTTGACACAGAAACATATCTCGGACTAGTTACTGACAGTAAATTGGAGCCAGCATATTGAAAATGTATGTACTAAACTAAGACAGCTGCTAGCAAATATCACTATTCTCAATATTCGCATTCGATTTAAAATAAAGGTAATGCTATATAATTTACTTACGAAGTTACACGTTCAATACTGGCTAAGTAGCTACGGATGAACTTACAAAACATATCTTGACCAGATCCATAATTTACAAGCAAGAATACTTAAAATAATCGTTCCACATACAATAAGAAATAAATTTCGGGATGACATCAGTGATCTTTTCAAACACTGTAAAATTTTACGAATACATATACAAATATTAAATATTTTATTAAAAGACAAAATAAAATTAATGAACCGCTAAGAATACCGATCAGCATGTTGTATACACTCGAGCAATTTCTAAGAACCGTCTTAGCGAACCGCGTGCTAACAATGCGTACGGTGAGCGAACATGTGGCTACTTAATACCTCGGCTTATCAATAACTTGCCGTCAAAATTGGTGGATTATGTTACTAAAAATAACATAAAGTTTAAGTTAAAGGATTACTTTCTTAAGTTATTATAATATGTTTTCTGATTTTTTTTCATGTTTTTTTTTCCTTTTATAGTATAAATTATACAATATTACGCTATATGATCTTATAAAATTGTAAACTCTCGATAGCTTAGGTATAAAACCTTAGTGGTTTCTTAAATTTTATCACTACATATATTTTAATGCTTGTTCATGTGATAAATAAATGAAAAAAAAAAACAACTTATGGATCGCTTGAAGTTATTTTATAGTATGTTTTAAGCTGCCGAATGAATTGTTTGTAATAAAAACTGTTTACCGTAATAACCGTACCAAAACATACACAACGTAATAAAACGGATCGTAACAGAGAACGAGATCTTTATTAAATATAAGTCTTGAAATTAATCTTCGATCGCGAAATTCATGTTTTCGAGTGTTCTTTAAGTACACTATTTACATCCTCAATCCATTGCATACCTTTTTAACTAATTACGGCTTTAATAATGATGTAATGACTAAAGAGGGAAAAAAAAGAAAAAGACTTTTAAAATAATATGATAAAATGTTTACTTTTAAAGTTGTTAATAAACTATTAGACTTTTCGTGCTATTGAAGTGATGAAAGATTATGCCGACAACACAAGGCAACTGTTTAATAATTATGTTTGTTAAATTTTTATTTATTACATCAAATGAAACTTGAAACTCAAGTTGGAAAAAAAAGATTCCTCGCAGAAATTCCCTCCCTTATATAAAATTTCGCTGCAAAATTTATTTTCATATCATATGTGAAAAACAAAAGCAACAGAGTGCCCTCAAAACACTTTGTTGCGTCTACCAAGTAGTGCCACGACCACGAGTGGTTTTAGTTTTGCTTGTCAATGTAAGCCTAAAAATTATAAGATACGAGTAGACCAAATGGAATGATTTCTTTTGCAGTTTTGTAATTCAACCTAATTAAAAAGTAGTAATTATAAATCTTATACACCTTTGACTAAAATTATACTTGGATATGTCTTCAACTTATCATTATCACCATCATCACTATCATCAAAATGCCAGACAGCATTGCCTTGACCCAACTGCATCCATTGACTTACTGCATTTTAGACAAACGAACATTCAAAAATGTGAATAGAGTTGATAAACCGCCGATAAAAGTACCTCAGAAACCATGCATAACAGTAGTATAAGAGCATAAGTGTAGCGAATTGAGCAGCTCGAAGCTATTTTTTTATATAGGATAAGGGTGACAAACGAGCACACAGCCCATATGATGGTAAGTGGTAGAGCCATACTGCAGCTATATTATGGTTGTAGCACGAATGGGTCGGCTCGACCGGAGAAGGACCACGCTCTCACAGAATACCAGCGTAAAATAGCATCTTAACGCTGCTGTGTTTCGTATGGTGAGTGTAGAGAACCGGAGACCCTTTTTACTGGAAACGAGGAATTCCATCTTAATCCTCACGGATGACAACGCATCTGCATTTTGATTCTTAATCGAAGATAGATGAAGATGTCTATGGGCCACAGCTACCACTTAACATCAGTTGGACTGTGTGCTCGTTTGTCACCCATATCCTATAAAAAAAGTGATTGCTGTGGCCCATAGAAATCTACATCTGTCTTTGATTACGAATCAAAATGCAGATGCATTGTCACCCGGGACGGCTAAGATGGAATGCCTTATTTTGAGTAAAAAGTGTCTCTGGTTCTCTACACTCACCATACGAAACACAGCAGCGTTAAGCTGCTATTTACGCTTTAAGAAATATAATCTTGTATAAACAATGATATAAAAGATCATATTTGCACCTTAGGAGTAAATATAGTTTGATTCAGGTGTTTTTAAAAGAATAACCATGAGTTAATCTTTGTATGTTTCTAAGTTGTAAAATTTTCGTAAGATTAAATAAATAATTATATATTTTCTTAATCAATTACATGCGATTTTTAATTTTAAAACGAATGTAAGTTATCATTAAGTTGAATAAATATTTTATACATTTTATACGTAGCCACGCTGCAGCTATAAATATCTGCAGCATGAATGGGTCGTTTCGATCGAGGATAATGCTCTCACATATTACCAGCGTAAAATAGCAGCTTAATGTTGGTGTGTTTCGTATGGTAGAGTGCCGGTGACCATTTTTTACTGAAAACGAGGCATCCCGTCTTAGTTCTTATGGGTGACAGCGCATCTGCATTTTGATTCTTAATCGAGTATAGATGTCAATGTTATAGACATGGCCACACCATCCACAAGGCATAAGCTGGAAGGTGTGTTCGTTTATCATCCTTATTCTATAAAAATATATCCTATATTGTCAAAACAGTTCTAAGAAATACAGTTGAAGTGTCACGTCAAGTTGTGACTGGCTATTGAAACCGGAGGATTTTCGAAAGAAGTGTACTCGGTTTCGTTTTTAACTTCTCTCTTAGAAATGTACTTAAATATTTAATTTTCTGTAGCTACTAATAAATATTTTCATTGAGGATATAAAAACAAGGAGTGAATAAAAAGGTGTCGTCTTTCAAGTAATTTTTTACTTTTTTTATTATATTTGCTGAAAACAGGAATTTAAATAATATTCATTTATCTGAATAATGTAAATTTACGTCTTATATTCCGCTAATCTTGAATGTTATATACTGAAAGTTAATGAATGATTGTCTTAAGAAATTTTGCCACAATACGGTTATATAACCGCTCAATTAAGCAGTAATTAAGAGTCACAGTGACAGCCTACATCAATGAGATGCTGCATGCTGCGTACAGGCTTAATCTCATTTCTGAGAGAAATTTTTGAAGCTTGGAAGTCTGCTACTCTGCTCTTATGCGTCATTGTGGTGTGGAATTCGCAAGCTCTCGAATATCTTCTTTATTTCTTATATGTGCAGTTTCTCTCTGTGATGATTTATTTCCGAACTGAATATAAATCAAGTGATTAAAAAGTAGGCAACTTTTTAAAATTGATATAAAAAAGAATATACAGTCCACCTGATGGTAATTGGTAATTGTATTTATACGTGGTAGAGCCATGCTGCAGCTATATTAGTAGTATAGTAATGGGTCACAAATGGGTCGGCTCGATCGGGGAAGGACCACGCTCTCACAGAACACCAGTGTAAAATGGCAGCTTGATACTGCTGTGTTTCGTATAGTTAGTGTAGAGAACCAGAGACCCATTTTACTGGAAAAGAGGCATTTCATCTTAGTCCTCACGGGTGACGACGGTTATTGACGATAAATGTTGATGTCTATGGGTCACAGCAACTACTTACCATCAGGTGGACTGTGTGCTCGTTTGTCACCCTATCTTATAAAAAAATCACGGAAACCTAGAATCAAATTCAAACGAAGAATGACTTCTTGAGTACCACCTCTGAGGACTAAGGTAGAATGCCTCACAACCTGTAATTATAGTAGCTCTTTATATTCTTCAGGCCGGAACACAACAGTGCATGGTGCACTGTTACTTATACGGAATAGTCAAGAGTGCGGTATTATCCCAAACGGACTACTCAGCTAAAAAGGAGTGGTGGAGTAAACTTGACCTGTCTCTCGTGTTAATTTATAAATTTGAGGTATTTTGGCAAAGATATAAAATGTAAATCTGGATTCATTCATTAATTACAGCCTCTCAAAAGTCCACTCCTAAAAAGATTTGTGTTTTCATTATTTGCCACGCTTGGCAGGCAGGCTGGCAACCGCAGTTTCCTATTTTCCTGGCTTTTTCTCTGTTGTCTCTTACAACAACCACGGTAAGTGCTTGTTTACGTTAACTCGCGGCCGCGGTGGCGAGCGCGGTCACGAAATATCAAACACATAACATTATATTATGCAAGTGTTCACGTACAAAACGCTCGCGGCAATATCAAACGTATGAAGTTCTTTGTGTGTGTTAACGTTGAACAAGCGGCGGAGCGCGCGATTGACGTGCAACTTCAGGTAAGTTAAACAATTTTGATCTTGGTGCTACAAACAATTGACCATTCAACTCAATAGACGCGCCTCGCATCATTATTTCCTTCTGCCAGTGCTTTTTCTTTATTAATTTCGTGCACACCTATTCTACTTTTTATCATCTCCACTTCACTTTAGGTAAGAATTTTCAACAAAATATAAAAGTTTGTCGTCCATGTTCCCAACCTCTAACAATACTTCACATTCGCTCACACGTCTGGCGAAGAACATGCTCACCCAAACCAATAGCGTCGACTACCGCCCCCGAGCCCGAGTGTTTTACGTGAACAAGCATTACTAATATCATTCAATATCATCATAATATGAGGATTTTTTGGTCATTACATTAGATATTTTTACACTTCATCACGTTTGAAGGCTAGTCCTATATAATATAAAATTTAAATAGCCTTATTTTGTGCTGGCTTGCATGCGACATTTGCTCATATTTTAAAAAGGATGATGTGAACATGTATTATATAATAAACATGTAAAATCTCGTGCTAAATGATACCGCTATTTTAACTTGAATACAAAAAAGGCAGCCGTAAATGTTGCCAGCATTCTTTCCGTCGACTGCTTGCTCGCGTGATAACAACACAATAATATTATAATGTTCCATGTTACAACTATACTGTTAGTTGTTAGAAAGTTTTGTATATGACAGAGTCACGCTACAGCTGTTTTACGGTTGTGAATGTAGCTGAGTTACTCGACTAGACCGTGTAATACCAGCTTATAATAGGAGTATGACAATGCTGTTTATTTTTGTGGTGAGAGGTGAGACATTTGTTAGCAACGCTGCCGGCCGTGGATTTGATTTCTGCATGGGGCAAGATATGGCCTACAAATTAGTTTTCGCAGCCAGGCTATACTTGGGATGTATCTTGGCCTTGTGTTATTTATGTATATTGGGCCTTCCCTATACCAAAAAATGTGGTCATTTTTGTAGCGATCGTTTTTGGAAATAAAATATTTTAGTAGTTTCAATACTATCTTTATTCTGAAAATTCATAAAGCGTTTTAGTTATATACCAAGAGACAAATAAGCATACAGTCCACCTGATAGTAAAAAGAAGCTGTGGCACATAGTCATCACATCTATCCTCGATTAATAATTTAACTTTAGATGCGTAGTCACCTCCTGAAGACTAAGATGGAATATCTCGTTTCCATCAAAATGGGTCTGGTTTTGGTAAAAGGTAAAATGGGTCTCCAGCTCTTAAGAAAATAACTAAGTAAATGGTTAAGAATCAGTAAAATTATTCCGTGACATTGCAGATAGTCATCTTTTCTTATTTAAAACCTTCAGCAATTTGCAGACTTTGATCATATTAAAACAATCAATTTCGATTAACTAAAGCTTTACTTACCCGAAGTGAATTCAGGTCTTTGTATTTAACAGCTCGTGATAGAATTTAATGGCGTCGCATCTTAAGATGTACTTTATTTGGCGTGTGTTTTGTCCTTTATATTATATTATGCTTTCGAAATATTTGACTTTCTGAATATGCGTGAAAGATGTAGTAAATTCTTAATCTAAAATAGGTGTAAATGACGATAGGCCCCAGCCACTCTACCATCGGATGAACTGTGCGCTTGCTTGTCACCCTTTTTATTTTAAAGTGTCGAAACTAAACTAATTTAATTTTTACCGCTACCGTTACAGCCTATTAGTAGTAGTAGTGATTATTTTAACATTGCCATTACACTTTACTTCTAAATAAAGGTAAAAGTACACAACGCAATTCTGATTCCAAGATAATTTACCTTTCATAATATGGGTACGTCGGAAGACCTGAACTTATATGAAAAATTTAATAGGTTTCAATTTAAATTCATACTTGTCCATAGCGTTTTAAGATTTTATTTTCATTTTCATTTCATTTTTCTAGGTAGCATTAAAAGAGTTACTTTATTATTTCGCGAAACTCCGGTCCCGGCCTGAATTTTCGAAATTATCGGGCATTCGCTATTATAGAGAATTCAAAACGTAATTCTGTTCAATAAAATGTAATTTACCCACTTTCCCGGGCTAGGGAGCTATTGTGTCGATTTCAGAGATATTAGATTTCAGTCACTGTTATTTATACGTTTTTACATAATGATTTCTTAAATTTACGCGAACACTACACATTTAAATAAAACTAATTTTATGGATTTTATCGCGTATATTAACTTATTTTATATTCCCGACGTTTCGGGTTCTTTTCAGCACCCGTGGTCACGGAGACTGAGGTGTTTGACGTCCTGATGTCATAGTGAGCCCGGCTACCTTCAGTTTTTTTATATTAATTTTTGGTTCGATTTACGCAGAAAGAGCTTACAGTATCTTGAAATCTAGCAGTGGTATACTTGGGTTTGTATTTAATTTTATTAATTATTGGTATCCCCCCAAGCAGATGGCAGCACCCATCTTCTCTATTGAAATTAGGATTTTTTTTTTAATTTCAATAGCCTTCATCTTTGGTAGGAATCGTCGTTCTTTTGCGAGGATTTGTGGTCTATCAAATCTAATGTAATGGCGGGGACGATCTTGAACATGTTCACAAACTGCAGACTTCCCGATACGTCGGTGCTTCACGTCAGCTATATGTTCTATAACGCGGGTTTTTATAGATCTTTTTGTTTGTCCTATGTACGAAAGACCACATTCACAATCCAGCTTGTAAACTCCTGCATCTTGTAGAGTGATATGACAATTGACGGATTGTAAAAATTGACCAATCTCCTTCAGAGGCTTGAAGTATGTTTTAATGGAATCTCGCTTCAAGATGTAGCCTACCTTGTCTGCGACTCCTCTGACATAGGGTAGTACAGCAGGCACGCGCTCGACTGTGGCTGGCTTCACTCGATCACTGTGACGTAGGCGCGAGACCCGAAGCTTGTTGTCTTGCAGTACTTGTTCGACGTGCTGAAGCTCGGCGGCCAGATGTTTTCTGTCACAGATCCCTCGTGCTCTCTGAAACAAAGATTTTCCCACGGTAGCTAACTGTGAAGGTTGATGATGCGAGTCACCATTTAAATATTGGTTGGTATGGGTATTTTTCCTGTACACAGTATGACCAATAGTGTTATCAGGATTTCGGATGACCAAAACATCTAGGAAAGGTAAAGTATTGTTTGCCTCTAACTCCATTGTGAATTGTATTTTAGGGTTTATGGAATTAAGGTGGTTTAAAAATGCAGTTACTTTGTCAGATGGTAAAATTGTGAAAGTGTCGTCTACGTACCGCTTGTAGAATCTTGGATTTACAGGAGCAGTAAGAAGCGCTTTCTCCTCAAACTCTTCCATGAATATGTCGGCGACTACGGGAGATACAGGTGAGCCCATTGCCACTCCGTCTACTTGCATGTAGAACTCTTCTTTCCACAATAAATAGCCAGATGTGAGGCAGTGTTTGAGTAATACTGTATAATCTGTGGGCATGGTGTTATCTTCTAGCTTTCTAGTAACAATTGAGATGCAGTCTTCAATAGGTAGGCAAGTGAATAGTGGTCGCGAATATAAAATATGTTAAAAGTAAAATTAGTTTTATTTAAATTATACGTTTTTGTTGAGTTTCTTCTATTATTACGTTTTTACGACCTGATCAAACTATGTAGATTAATATTATTATTAGTATTAGTGTTTGGGGTTGACTCCTAACGCTAGTAATTGTGACGTGATATAATATATCTATATATTACTAATAATGATAGATTGACTGCAAATTTACTTAATCACTATTAGAGAATTTCACATGGTTATTGTATTACATGTTCACATCATTCCTTTTAAAATATGAGAAAATTTCTCAAGCAAGCCGGCACAAAATAACACTGTTTAAATTTTATATTATGTAGGAATAGCTATCAAACCTAAGGAAGTGTATGAATATCCAATATAATGACCAAAAAATCCTCATATTATGATGATATTGGATGATATTCTTAATACTTGTTTACGTAGAACACACGAGCGCGGAGGCAGCAGTCGACGCGATGGTTTGACACCAGACGTTTGAGCGAGTATGACGTCTTGTCAGAAGTTGTGAACATGCACGACAAACTTTTATTTTGATCGAAAATTCTTACCTAAAATGGGAGTTGATAAAAGTAGAATTGGTGTGCACGAAATTAATAAAGAAAGATAACTGACTGAAGGAAATAATGATGCGAGGCGAGTCTATTGAGTGGAATGGTCGATTGTAGCACCAAGTTCAAAATAGTTGAACGTACCTGAAGTTGCGAGTCAATCGCGCGCTCCGCCGCTAGTGACAAGATGTTGCATCCCTTTGCATTTTCTTTCGCATTTAGCACGGGGAGTGCTCTGAGGAATTGTTCGGATTAATCCCGGCCGCCAAATTTCACGAACGCACATCGCGGCAGAACTCCCGACACCATCCACACCATCTGGATGATTGGCGGTCCACCACTGTGCGATTTAGAAGATGTTTTTTTCCTCGCACAACTTCCTTGTGGAACCGATTACCATCAGCGATTATTCCGAACGGATACGACTTAGGGACCTTCAAAAAAAGAGCCTACTCCTTCTTAAAAGGCTGGCAACGCATCTGAAATTCCCCTATTGTTGCAGTTGTTCATGGACGGCGGTAGTCACTTACCATCAGGTGAGCCGCATGCTCGTTTGCCCCCTCTCCTATAAAAAAATATATTCACTTATTATTTTAATATAATGATTTACAATAAATAAATATATCAATTAATACTTATGTCTTATACGCAAGCTTTTTAATTTACAAATATAATGGAATGCCTGGGTTTAGAATTTTTATCAATACATTTTGTGACACTTTTCTATCTTTATTATTAGTTCCGTGGACGCTCACTTCTGCTATCAGCGCCAAAATGGCGAGAATCAAATCGCCTCATTATGACACGGTATATTGCCAGTTCAGCGTACTTGTTTAATAGAGGTCAGCCCCCACTCAGATACTATAATCAGGTCTGCACGGATAGTCCCATTGAGACCAGAATTTGGTGTGAATGTCATAATTATAAATCAACATTCAAAGTTGTATTTAACCAACTGTTTTCAAAACATTGAAATTACATCTTTGTAGGTAAATTTTCTCTATATGTTTGTTAAAATTTTGTGCATATAGTAAATTTAATGATAACAATAAAATTTTATAAGCCCCATATTATATTAAATTTTAATCAAATTTACTCATTCGCAAAGTAAATATTTTGATTCCGAGAATTATATTTATTACAAACAATTTGTTAGCTATAATACAACATCAAAAACATTTTGCTAAAATTACGTACTAATAGGGTACTTAGTAGTATTATAAGTAAACAATTTTATATTTTATTTTCTATTAAAAATGTTAATCCTTTTATAATAGCATTACTGTTTGCTTACTAAAGCTTTATACATAATTTCGAAACCAAATTATACAGCAACGTATATATTTTTTTCTTCATCAGTCCTTAAAAACCCACCACTGAGCAAGTTTAATTCAGCTATATTTTGGCTATCGCACGAATGGGTCGGCTCGACCGGGGAAGGACCACGCTCTCACGGAAAACGAGCGTAAAATGGCAGCCTATGCTGTTTTTCGTGTGGTGAGTGAAGCGAACCGGAAACCCTTTTACTGAAAACTGTAAACGAGACTCTTAGTCCTCAGAAGTGACACTAAATCTACATTTTGATTCTCGATGATAGATTTATCGTAGATGTCTATGGGTCAAAGCATCCACTTACCATCAGGTGGAATATGAGCTCATTTTCGACCTTATTATGTAAAAACGTACCTCTTCTGCTTTAAGAAAGCTATTTTATGATGCCCAGTAGAGACTTTCTTTTAGTTAAACTTTCTGACCTTTTCGATAGTATGCGATATGCGATATGGGATGTAATCGGGCAATGGATTCATTAACCACCACTCGACATGCGCTATTTAATATCAACGAATTGGTAGGAGATTATTGTAGTCTGTCAACTACAAACTAAACACATTTATCAGACTCAAGCTTTGCTTTTTTATAGTATAAAAAGGTTATAAACGAGCACACAGTCCACATGATGATATGGTGTTGTTGTGGTCCATAGACATCTGCATCTATTCTCGATTAAGAATCAAAATGTAGATGCGTTTTCACTACGAGGACTAAGGTGGAATGCTTCGTTTGCAGTACTCGTAAAAGAGATCTCCGGTTCTCTACTCTCACCATACGAAACACAGCAGATTTAAGCTGCTATTTCACAACGGTGGTAGAGCCACGCAGCAGTTTTTGCTGTTGCATGTATGGGCCGGCTCGAGCCGGGTTGGTACCACGACCTCACAGAATACCGGCGTGAAGTAGAAGCTCTGCTTCTGCGTTTCGTCTGGTGAGTGCAGGTGGCCGGAGGCCCAATTCCTTCCCCCCCCCCCCCCATCAACTTGGTAGCGGAATTACACGATGAACTACCCCAGGAGTGTACCAGTACCCCTGGAGAATCCCTCGCTGAGCATCCACGACCATGTTATTCCGATCCTGAGCGTGGGTGCTCAGGCTGCCCCGCGTATTCTGGGGGGGGCAAAATTCCGCTCAAAAACATAACTGCTAGGGGCAAACTGAGCAAGAACACCAAGGCGACCCCTGCCACGCTATCCGTGAATTTCTGCAACATCAGGGGACTTCACTCTAACCTAAACGCCGTCCACTACCATCTCGAGACGGCGAAGCCGGCCTTGCTCTTTCTGACCGAGACGCAGGTTTCCTCTCCGGCTGATATTTCGTGTCTCTCCTACCCGGGGTACAAATTGGAGCATTCCTTTGTGCCTCGGGCTGGAGTTTGCGTGTATGTCAGAGAGGACATCTGTTCTCGACGCCTCGGCAGTCTTGAAGGTTCGGACCTGTCCATCCTTTGGCTACGCGTAGACAGCGACGACCATCCGCGCGTCTACGGGTGCCTCTATAGGTCCCATAGCGGTAATGCCGATACAGACCGACTCATCGACCACGTCCAAATGGCTACAGATTCCTTGCTACAACAGGTCCCATCTGCAGAGATCGTGATCCTTGGTGATTTTAACGCCCACCATGCCGAATGGCTCGGTTCACGTCTAACCGATCATGCGGGAAGATCTGTTTATGACTTTGCCTTGGCATATGGTCTGACACAACTGGTTATTACTTCGCCTACGCGGATTCCAGATGTGGAGGATCATACACCTTCCCTGTTGGACCTTCTGCTGACCTCTCATCCGGACGGATATCAGGTTTCCGTCGATGCCCCTCTCGGCTCTTCGGACCATTGTCTGATCCGGAGTGTGGTGCCACTCACGCTCCCTTCGCGGTTGCGTTCTGCAGGTTGCCGCCGTGTTTGGCATTACAGGTCGGCGGATTGAGACGGAATGCGGTCTTTCTTTGCATCCTAACCATGGGGGCGGGTTTGCTTCTCGCCGGATGATCCCAGCGCTGTTGCTGACTCTGTCACTGATGTGGTGCTACAGGGAATGGAACTATTTATTCCATCATCTGTGGTACCCATCGGAGGCAGATCTCAGCCTTGGTTTGGTCGCTCCTGTAAGACTGCATTACGCAGTAAGCAGGAGTGTTATCAAGCCTGGGCTGCGGCTTCGGCGACTCGGGATGTAAACACCAGCACACTTAAAAAGAAGTATAACTTCAACTCCAGGTTCTTCAAAAGAGTTATTGCCAAGGCAAAGTCAGAGCATATAGGCAGAATTGGCGAGAAATTAGTTCGCCTTCCTTCGGGAACCCGTGCATTCTGGTCTCTCGCCAAGGCTGTCCAAGGGAATTTCTGTAAGCCATCACTACCATCTCTGCACAGGGAGGATGACTCACTGGCCCATGACGCAAAAGACAAAGCCGACCTTTTAGGCTCCCTTTTTGCGTCCAACTCGACTCTTGATGACGGGGGGAAAACACCGCCGACCATCCCGCGGTGTGAGTGCTCCATGCCGGATGTGCTGTTTTCACAGCGCTCGGTTCGCAAAGCACTACTCTCCCTGGACATCCAGAAGTCGAGTGGGCCTGACGGAATCCCCCCAATTGTGCTGAGGACGTGTGCTCCGGAGTTGGCACCGGTCCAAACGCGTCTTTTCCGGTACTCTTACTCCCAAGGCGTAGTCCCGAATTCATGGAAGACAGCTTTTGTCCACCCGATCCCTAAAAAAGGCGACCGCTCAGACCCATCCAACTATAGGCCTATCGCGATCACCTCGTTGTTCTCCAAAATAATGGAATCCATTATTTACTGCCAGCTCATCCGGTACCTTGAGGATCACCAGCTGATTAGTGACCGCCAATACGGTTTTCGTCGGGGTCGATCAGCTGGTGATCATCTAGTCTACCTGACCCATAGATGGGCGGAGGCAGTAGAGTCCAATGGGGAGGCGTTGGCCGTTAGTCTGGACATTGCGAAGGCCTTCGATCGGGTTTGGCACAAAGCGCTTCTTTCGAAGCTCCCTTCCTATGGGCTTCCCGAGAAATTGTGCAATTGGATCACCAGCTTCCTTGCAGATCGGAGCATCAAGGTCGTTGTAGACGGTGCATGCTCTGACTACAAGCCTATTAACGCTGGTGTTCCACAAGGCTGTGTGCTATCACCAACGCTGTTTCTTCTGCATATTGTAACGAACCCCCTCCCCCCATCTTTTTTCTTTTCTACTATATATCCACTTATACTTGTATTTCTTTAGAATCTATATCTGTAAGATATATAAATATATCTAATTTACGTGACCAGTATAACTTGATCTTTCTAAAGGTTTAAATATAGGCCGTTTAATAAATTTATGGCGTGTTCGTCTTAGTTAGGACCCTTTTTTACGTTGTGTTTGTATAGTAACTTAGTTCTTTTAGGTGTATCTTGGAAGAATGAATATTCACGAGAACAATCGAAAGCTGTTGGTAGAGTCTTATAAGCTAAAGAACCCCGTTCACGAAGACAGAGCTCAAAAAGGTTAAGAACAATAAATTGTCCCTATTCCACTTGTATCTGGTTCATAACAGTCAATTCCTTATTAATTAATCCCTTCCCGCTTGGAAAAGGCTCACAATATTTATATCAAATACCAGTTACAAGGGCTTCGCTCTCCCACATTTTAAAAAAAATGTGGAGGAGGTACACGGCCCCACACACGCCACGCACGGTGAGCGCCAACCATTTTAATGCGCTCCCCCCGAAGGTTACGCAAAGTTGGGAACTGGACCGTAGTCCACAGCAAAATAACTGGCGAACCAGTAAAAGAGGACTTGGCACCTTGATAGTGCGTAAGCACAAACATCGACCGAAGTCTCGCATGTCAATGCGTGTAAACGCCATACAGAATACGATCAAATCCAGCCACAGTGAAATGTACGTCACACGGGTTAGGCAACAATCGGCACACTGACCATAAAAAGCCCTCCGTGAGCGCCACCACCTGCCAGACAGCCGTTTCTGCAGACGTGATGTAAGTGTAAGGCATCACCACCAATTGCATGGTCAGCACGGCCAATTGGCCGCAGAGCGTGTCATGAGTCTACCGCTCACCTCAAGGGAATGGGGTCCCACGTTGCGCGGCTTTCGGCCGCAGCCTTGAGAGCCTCCTCAGATTCTCCCTCCAGCTACCACCCGCATGAGGTCGACACATATGCTCCACCAACCAATACAATGGCAGATATAGCCAATAGGCAGTTATAAGATAATATTAATAAATCGCCATCAGAAAGGGTTTGTGTCACTGACGTTGAGTATATGCATTTTTCGATCATGTTTGTCTCACCCACCAACAAGTTGCCTTCAATCTCTCAAAGGTGGGAACTTTATAGAGATATATTATTAAGTTGTTATATAAAACATCATGGAGGGCAGACAGTCTGCAGCCCCGCAATGAAGGGACCCGACTTGGGCAAAGCTACTTAGGTTGTGAGTCAAACCAAGACGCAGAGAGCGCCATTGAGAATAGCGACCCGCCAAACAACCATCGTAGAGACGCAATGCTACAGAATGCAACAAGCATCAATACGACTATCGTCGGGCTTACACCATCCCAAGGTCCCCCATACAGTCCCAGCAGACATCACCACCCGCATACCTCCATCGACCAGAACCACAAGATGCGTCGAATCAGGTGCAGCACACCCGCAGATCCATCACAAGACACAATACTGCAAGTAGCAGTAAGCATCAATGCAACTATCATACGGATGGCGCCCCCTTACAACACACCCACTTGATCCCTATCGACTTTGGTAACAAAATTTGATAATGTTGTTAACTAAAAATACCACCAACGTATCATAGTAGTACGGTACTAAGACGTCAGTAGCCAAAACTCCACGTATCATAGCGCTATTGCACTAAGACATGAAGTTGAGTATGCTTGCTGCACTTAAAAGTACTACCAAACACACTCACCCTAATCCGAAAGATAGCCGACGTATCATAACGCTATGCGCTAAGACGCCGCCCACAACCGGTAGGGGTGTGCGATGTCCACGGGCAAGTCGTATTGCTACAACAAACCCGCTTACCACCGGCACTAAGATGATATGTCTAGGACACATCGGTTAGTGAGTCCAAGTTTACCTCGGTGTCAGAGGCTGCGAAGCAACCTACACGCCACTATAATAATCCTTTTCAAGTCCCATTTCTTTCAATATAATGCTTTTACATATTTGAGACCTTCCACATATTTGCTTTATTTCATAGACCATACTACTGTATGTCTTATTCATATGGGACTTCAAGTCATAACTCTGCTATCATAATGCTTATGCATCATAGAGACCTTCTATTTAATGCTTTGGTTCGTCAGACCTTACTATGTTAAGTCCCTAATATAGGACTAGTCATTGTGCAACCTTAGTACTAGCAGTCGGTCAGCCGACCACCCCATATATATGTACAACCTTGGGTATGTGTCTCCGACAACGCCCCAATATAAGGGAACATTACAAGAACACGTTCATTAACTAGAAAATTTTAATCCATTTTTTCTATTATATTACAAATGTTATTTATCTTTGTTATTGCAATATAATCGCCTTGTATTTATATGATTTGATACATTTTGAACATTTTAAACAGGTTTTTAATAAATTTAGAGATTTCTAGAGACATTTTATGCGTTTACTAATATTATAAATATTCAATATTCCAAATGGATATTTTTGAACTTTATGCTTATTATTTGCATTTTATTGTTTAAATTATAATTTCTAAGACATTTTTAAATGTCTGTATAATGAATTTAATTATTATTTATTAATAATAATTATGAGGCGTCACAATATCAATGATATGTTGCTAACTGGTAACATTCATTGCTATGCGGATGACAGCACTGGTGATGCTCTATACACCGGCCGTGCCAATATTTCTCGGGAAAACGTCGCTGAGTACCGGAACAAACTTGTGTCTGAAGTCGAGTCTTTGCTGAGCAAAGTCTCGGATTGGGGGCGACTAAATCTAGTCCAGTTTAATCCTCAGAAGACACAAGTTTGCGCGTTTACCGCTAAAAAGAACCCCTTTGTCGTATCTCTTCAGTTTCAAGGCCCTTCTTGCCTCAGCCAGTATCGGTATTCTCGGAGTCGACATATCGAGTGACGTGCAGTTTCGTGGTCACTTGGAAGGGAAGGCCAAATTGGCCTCTAAAAAGCTTGGCGTGCTCAGCAGAGCGGGACAGTATTTTATGCCGGCACACCGCCTGCAACTTTACAAGGCGCAAGTTCGGCCTCACATGGAATACTGTTCCTATCTCTGGGCAGGGGCTCCCCAGTGCCAGCTCCTTCCACTTGACCGCATCCAACGCAGAGCTGCTCGAATCGTCGACGACCGAGCCCTTTCTGATCGGCTCGATTCATTGGCCCTGCGAAGAGATGTTGCATCCCTTTGCATTTTCTTTCGCATCTACCATGGGGAGTGCTCTGAGGAATTGTTCGGATTAATCCCAGCCGCCAAATTTCACGAACGCACATCGCGGCAGAACTCCCGATACCATCCACACCATCTGGATGATTGGCGGTCCATCACTGTGCGATTTAGAAGATGTTTTCTTCCTCGCACAACCTCCTTGTGGAATCGATTACCATCAGCGATTTTTCCGGACCGATACGACTTAGGAACCTTCAAGAAAAGAGCGTACTCCTTTTTGAAAGGCCGGCAACGCATCTGCGATTCCCCTGGTGTTGCGGTTGTACATGGGCGGCGGTAGTCACTTACCATCCATACCAGGTGAGCCGTATGCTCGTTTGTCCCATCTAGTATAAAAAAAAAAAAAAAACTTTGGTATTCTGTGAGAGCGTGGTACTTCAAAATTCGAGCCGATCCATTTGTGTTACAACCGGTGCAGCATGCCCCTACCACGTAAAAACGCTTAAATTTAATTTATATTGTCATGACTGGTTTCTGAAACTTCAAAAAAAAAAAAACTTTGGTATTCTGTGAGAGCGTGGTACTTCAACATTCGAGCCGATCCATTTGTGTTACAACCGGTGCAGCATGCCCCTACCACGTAAAAACGCTTAAATTTAATTTATATTGTCATGACTGGTTTCTGAAACTTCATGTCTATCTTCGTATTTTTTATGTGAGTAGGAATTGTCATTACTATTGGCAACCTATCTCCTCAGAAAGTCTTAGTAAATTATATACTATATACATTTATCTCCAATACGGTTTGACCGATTGAGATACGGTTTTCTGTAAAGAGTTTGCGATTCATTGGCGATGGTTCTTGTATAGGTGTTATGGTGTTCGTTCACCAAGGGGTGCTGCAATAAGCATATTTGTGCAAACGAATGTTCCTATTTATCTCCAAAACAGTTTAACGGATATTGATGCAGTTTTTGTAAAGGGTTTGTGATTCATTGGCGATATTTAGTTGTTATGGTGTTAGTTTACCAGGGGGCGCTGCAATTAGCATATTTGTGCAAATGAATGTTCTTATTTATCTCCAAAACGGATTTAGATGCAGTTTTCTGTAAAATGTTTATGACTCATCCGCGATAGTTATTAGATAGTTTTTATGGTGTTTGTTCAACAGAGAGCGCTGTAATAAGCATATTTTATTCATTTTGGTGAATTTTTCTCCAAAACGGCTTTTCCGATTTAGATGCGGTTATTGATATCACATAGCATATTTAGGTTCTTAGAGTAATCGTTATGTATTAACAATTATTTGATCTATATCTGTTATTATGGCTGAATAGGAAAATGATCTCTTTTTAATAGTAAAATGCTGTAATTTGCTCAATCGACCTTTACTTGATCTCTAAATTTTACAACGACGACAGGTACAACATTTTTTAAACATACCTACACAGCTAACGGACTAATATTGGCATGAGAACTGCTAATATAATTTGACAGGCGCTTCAACATGCCCCCCGGCGTTGAAAGTCTACCTTTCAACCAGATTCTTCAGGTTCAGGAAGCGGACAAATTTTGCTAAATGATCGGCGAACTATACCAGTCGATGTTTTGATATCCGCCACCCTTGATACGCCGTCCGAGCCTGGATGGACTGCAACGATGCGACCCATCTTCCACTTTAATGGCGGTGAATTCTCCTCTTTTAGGAGTACCAGTGAATTTAACTTCAAAGAGCCTTTACAGGAACGCCATTTCATCCGCAGTTGAAGCTCTGATATATATTCCTTGCTCCATCTAGCCCAAAAATGTTGACGTAATTGTTCTATTCGTTGAAATCGGGTTAAAGAGCTTACGGATTGATCTTTATAGTCTGGTGTCGGCAAGGAAGTCAAGGGGCGTCCAACCAAAAAATGACCGGGCGTTAGTGGTAGCAAGTCTTCAGGATTCGTTGACAAAGGTGTGAGTGGTCTGGAGTTAAGTATAGCCTCAATTTGTATTAATGTGGTATTTAGTTCCTCGTAAGTCACATTACAATTGCCCAGCACTCTAACTAAATGATATTTAATGCATTTGACACCAGCCTCCGCAAGCCCAGCAAAATGGGGAGAATAAGGCGGTATGAAATGGAAATTAATTCCTTCATTTGCCATTACCTCAGATAAAGAATTACAATACGTCCCAATAAATTTTGAAATGTCATTGTATGCGCCTACAAAGGAGGTACCATTATCCGAATAAATATTAAGAGGTTTCCCTCTTCTAGACATAAATCTGCGCAAAGCTAATATGAAGGTATTGCTAGTTAAATCACCCACTAATTCAAGATGAATTGACTTAGTCGCGAAGCAAATAAAAATAGCTATATACACCTTTACAATTTTACAACCACGGCCATGGCGAGAAACAGATTGAATTGGTCCCGCATAGTCTAGTCCAATATTTTGAAATGGAAAACCAGAAAGGATGCGTTGGTGTGGTAGGTTGCCCATTATTGGCGAGATGGTTTTTCCTTTCATTCTATTACATCTTACACATTGTCGATAACAAGATCTGGCCAAATTACGACCTCTAATCGGCCAGTACATCTCTCTTATAGTGGCCAACATTAGCTGTGGTCCCGCGTGCATTAACCTTATGTGCTCATAATTGAAGAGCAATTTGGTAAAATAATGAGTGGACTGTATAAGTATGGGATGTTTTTTCTCATAACAGTAATCGGAATTTTCAAGACGCCCTCCAACACGCATTATTTTATTATCATCGAGAAATACATTAAATTTATGCAACGGACTTTTAGTGGGTAAACTTTTATTTTTAATTAACATGGTGTATTCCTCAAATGATTCACTCTGGGAATTCTTATAATAACATTGAGTGCGGTTTGCAACTCTTGATTGCTTAGAGGACCGTGAACGGATTGCTTTCTACAATTATTAATAAAACGCAGCACATAAGCAACGGTCCGATTTAATCTAGTATATTTAGAAAAGCGTTTAAATTCAATTAATTTATTCCCACCTAAATCTTCATTGTTGCTAGAATGAAGTATTCCGTGGAGGATAACATTTGACGATTTAATCTCAGGCAACTCGTGATTAATACTTAAGAAATTTGCAGGCCAGTGAGAGACCTCTTTCTTTAAAAATTCAGGTCCTGACCACCACTTACTCATGGATGAAATATCCTTACAACTCACACCGCGAGAAATATGATCGGCCGGATTACACTCTGTTGGGACATGCCTCCACTCGCAATTTCCAGTCTTCTCTAATATTTCAGCAACCCTATTTCTGACAAAGGGTTGTAGCTTGCTAGGTAACACCTTTAACCATCCTAACACGATGGACGAATCTGTCCAAAAGAAAGTGCGCTTAGCCTGTTGTCTCAGCGATGCTACAACCTTTTGGTAAAGGCGAGCTCCAACAAGTGCACCACAAAGTTCCAGTCTTGGGATTGTTATAGGTTTAAGCGGCGCGACACGACTTTTCGCCATCAATAATTGAATTAAAACCTCACCCTGATCATTAACACTACGCACATATAAACAGGCGCCATATGCTCGCTCAGAAGCGTCCGAGAAAATATGAAATTCAAACCAACTAGGCGAGTCACAAATAACACGACGTGGAATACGTAGAGTATTTAATTTAGGTAAATCGACTATTATCTCAGCCCATATCTTGCTGATTTCTGGCGTCAACTGCTCATCCCATGACAGCTTGAGCAGCCACAACTGTTGAAGAAGCATTTTCATCTTAATTACACAGGGAGATAGAAGTCCTAGTGGATCAAAAATCTGAGAAATCACAGATAACATATCACGCTTTGTTCTACCTGAGAATAGCCCTCCTATAGGGAAACAAAGTTGGTCAGTATGTGATTGCCAACCAAGGCCTAAAGTTTTAGTCGGTTCAAAGCCACCAATATTCAAATCAAGCGGAGAAATATCATTTTCACTAACCAGTTGAGATTCATTCGACTTCCACTTTCGCAAAACCATATGAGCTGATGCAAGTGTGGAAGTCACTTTACGGCGCAAATCTGTAACCTCGTTAATATCATCCCCTCCCGTTAGCAAGTCATCAACGTAAAAATCGTGAATGATCACTTGAGCAACCTTGTCATCGGTACACTCTAAGCCTAATTGTTGGAGGCACCTAGTTGCCAAAAAGGGAGCACTAGAGGTGCCGTAAGTCACGGTGTTAAGTTGATAAGCTTGAAGCTGTTCTGAAGGGTTATCACGCCAGACAATTTGTTGCAAATAGCGGTCATCGGGATGAATGACTATTTGCCGGTACATTTTCTCAACATCAGCTGTGAGAACGTATTTGTGTAGCCGAAAGCGTAAAAGAATGGACAAAAGGTCGTCCTGTACCACGGGACCTACCATCTGTATATTATTCAAGGAAACACCCGAAGAAGTCGCACTGCTAGCATTGAAAACGACTCTTAATTTAGTAGTAGTACTACTTTCCCGAAGCACACCGTGATGTGGTATAAAATGCATCTTACGTGGTAAATTATCATTCTCACATTTCTCCATATGACCCAGACTTTCATACTCTGACACAAATTCTTTATACATTTCATAGACCTGAGATTGACCTGCTAACCTGCGCTCTAGCGATAGTAAACACTTTTTAGCTCGTGGCCAAGAATCACCTAATACGTCAGGATTATGTTTTAAGGGTATCCTCACGCAAAATCGACCATTTGCCAGTCGCGTGGTGTTTTTTAAAAAGTGTTCTTCGCATAATTTTTCTTCGTTTGAATAAAGAGACGCAGGGCTTACCTCTTCGAGGTGCCAGAAGCGTACTAATTGTTTTTGTATATCTTCATCTAAATCTTTACTAGCCTCATCTTGAAATATTCTTGTAAAATTACATTTAATAAAGTTAACCCCTTTCTTTACATATCTATAATCTATCGGACCTGATACTAACCATCCTAAGCTAGTTTCACAAAGAATCGGCTGACCGTCCCCTAATTTTAATCTCTGCGTTCCTATTAAGTCCCAAAAGACATCAGCACCTATAAGCATGTCAACGGGAGCAGGTGAGTGAAAATTAGGATCTGCCAGAGAAATACTAGATGGAATTTTTAAGTTTGACAAATTAACATATCTAGTAGGTACATTTTGGGTTATTGATGGTAGGACAAAACAATGAAGATTACTAGAGAAGTTATCATTCAATGATTTTATCGATACCATACAAATCTTCTTGATGTGTGCCGAAGCATTATTAATACCGACTACCGACTGATTTACATTTTGAGCGGGCAAACCTAGCCTTTGATATAACTCTTCAGTTATTAAACAAGCGTTACTGCCACTATCAAGAATAGCACGAGCAATATATGGACAACCATTCTTACCTATAACTTTAATTAATGCCGTCGATAACAATACGTCGCCTTGTTTACTACACGATGCAGTGCCTACCTTTGCGGATAATGACAGATGTGCGTTAGAATTGGATGACAACTGTGAGCCTGTCGAACTGTTTGTTTGTTCGAAATGACCTTGCATAACGGGCTTATTATTACCACTACTCGTGTTAGATGTATTAATATCTGTAATTGGTTTTGACTGGTAATCTGCGACGTGCACGAGAGTGTTATGCTTTCGGTGGCATATTTTGCATCCTGGCTTTTTGCAGTGATTTGCATAATGTCCTGAATTAAGACAATTGAAACATACTTTATACTCTGGCAGTAACTGTAGACGCACATCGTTACTTAATCCAAGAAACTGAGGACAACTGCTTAACTTATGGTCACCCTTACATTTAGGACACAGTTTGGCGGAAAAGGCCGAACCGTTTTTATTACCGGTATCCCGCACTGAAACCATTGCCTTAACTTTTGGAGCATATTTTATAGAAGAATTTAAACGGTTAGTAGCACCAGAATTAGACATTTCTAGTGTTTCGATTAAATCGGCTCGATTTTTTAAAAACATCAAAAATATATCGAACGTAATAGGTGTATCTTTCTCCAAACGACCTTTAGACTCTTCCCATTCACGATATGTCTTAGCATCTAATTTTTGAGTAATAATATGAATGAGAAGTGTGTCCCATTGTTTAGTTGGCTCACCGAGAGATTCTAGTGCACGTAAATTTTTATTTATTTGGTCAATAAGACGTTTTAAGTTGACAGACAATTCTTTATTAATTGGTGCTATATTAAATAAGGCTGTCACGTGATTTTGAATTAGTAGTCTTTTATTATCATATCTATCACATAATATAGTCCATGCGACGGTGTAATTAGCTGCCGAGAATTCGATTGACTGTATTACCATAGCAGCGGGCCCTTCCAACGACGCTCTCAGATAGTGAAACTTATTTATGTCATCTATCTCGTCATTTGAATGTATGAGGCTCATGAACGTGTCATGAAACTCTAACCAATTATCATAAGAACCATTAAATTTAGGTAGTTGAATAGTGGGCAGTTTAACAAATTTATGATTGCCGGAATGAGAGCCACCGTCACTGCTTACGTCATCTGACTTAATGCAATCTGCTAAGATCCTTTTTGCAAGAGAAAGCGATTTAAAATACAGGGATTCAAAATCAGTTCGTTCTGATATCTGGGCGTCTATATTATCAGTATTACACTCGATGGATAATTGTACCTCATCATATCGTTCATACATTGACTCAATCCTACTAATACGTAATTGCAACTCATTTACCTCAGTAGCAGCCAATGAAGATACCTTCAGTGAATTTAAATAATTTGAAAAAGCTGTTATTTGTCCCTTGTAACTAGCTCGTTTCCTAATTTGCTCCTTATCTTCTGGCATGCTGGCTGGTATTGGGAGACTAGTGCAAATGCCTGAAATTTATACAAACAAGAAGTTTATATTTTATAAAATATAATTCATAAGTAGTTTTATACAATTTTGCTTACAGTTGTAAAGAAATGAAAACTAATTCCCTTACTTATTTTTCAAACTCTTAAATAATTAAACAAAATGGTACATGTACTACCTTGATATTTAACTTTATAATTAACAACAATTAAGGGTAACAAATACAATTCAGACCATCAAACAGCTTCACAGGTATGCCTTAGTATGTAATAAATAATATTATGCAATTTTTTCAATTATACACTCTCTTAACTTATTTTTTTTTTTAAAAACAGTTTAAACCAATAAAGAGAAAAAAAAATTATAATATCGTCAATATAATTTAACTAAGCTTTATAATTTGATTTAATCATGATTTGACGGTTATTAGAAACTATATAAAACAATATTAAATGAATTTTAGCCGATTAAATACTTTAAGTTATACGTAATTATTTTATAGGTAATTTGGTACTAACCTGATAAATTAGCAGTCGATTTACACAAAATACTACCTGATAATGAGTGCTGGGTTAAATAAATTAAATAATAGTCCAATATCTAAGGGGCCAAGACTCCAGATTTCTTGGTTAAATATCTTCACTCCCTCGGTGGTATTTCCACAACGAATATTTAAGACTTCCCAAGCGTATTCCACTAAATAATATCTTGTCCAATTACGTTTTTTCAAATCCGGCTTCGATTTAGGACCATGAATAGGAAAATGATCTCTTTTTAATAGTAAAATGCTGTAATTTGCTCAATCGACCTTTACTTGATCTCTAAATTTTACAACGACGACAGGTACAACATTTTTTAAACATACCTACACAGCTTACGGACTAATATTGGCATGAGAACTGCTAATATAATTTGACAGGCGCTTCAACAATGGCATTAGTCATCAAAGACATTTTTGTGGCCTTCCTTCGGCTTCTTCGATTTCTGACCCGCGCAACGTGCTTCTCAATCGCTCTAACACTTGCAACGTTATGCTAATACGTGGATATTAGAAGAACTACTACACCATCTAAACATTGTACTCGAGTAAAAGTCACATAAGCTTGCCCCTTGGTTTTGGGTTTAAGAATTATGAGCGCCTTATCGACTGTAGTGCCTTCCACTTTATACACAATAACGGGGCCAACCTAATATAAGTGGAATAATTAACCTTTCTATTTTGCCAGCACCTTTGTTGCCTTAAAATGATACACTCATTGGAGTCATACCTATCCAACCATATGCTATGTACCTACCTAACCATGTTTACGGCAGAAGTTACCATAACCCATCATGGTAACTTCAGCCGATAAAGTGGTCATCGAATTGAATTACAACTTTTTCGGGCAGCTCTCCATCTTCCAACTGGTTTATCTTATAAACCCTTTCCACTGAAAACCCCTACTCTCATGCTGCCATTGACAAATCTTTCGTTGACCTTGCTGTTCATTTTTAACATCACTCGTGTACAGATACCCAACTTTATGTTGATACCAAGAGTCCTGTGTTATTTAGGTCCACTGAAATGACAGCAGGTGGTGGTTTCTGTCCATAGTTGTTGGGTTCCCTGGACTCATCTCTTGCATTTATCACGTACAATTTCGCTGTTAGTTTCGTTAACATAATTAACATTGTCTGATTAAATACCTTAACGTGTTGTAAGTTAGAATATATGTATAATAACAGCTTCTCCGTCGACAAAATTTTTCGCTATGAGAGAGAGACATGAGTCCTAAACAGAAATAGCTGATACAGTAGCATGCTTAGTTCTTCCACTCGTAAATTCTTAAGTAGATAAATATTTAGTCAGTAACGCAGGGATTCTCAGATTTACTTGGGTTTGTATATATATATTTATATATATATATATATATATATTACCTTATAGTTGGGTAAACATGTGTTGTAGATACTTGTATTTGATGTTATTGCTGTGTTTATCGCTGCGATAAACAAAAAGTACACAAAGGTATGAAGAACTAAGGAAAGTCATAGTTAGTTTTTTATTATGAGAGACCTCGCGAAAAATCAACCCTTTTTAAAACGCTTTTATTTTTTTCTTTCGTGACTTACTTCCGCTTAGTCGGGGGTTTTTGAAATGTTTATTTATTCCTTTTTCGAATAAAACTTTTTAGCCGTCGTGGGTTTTTCAAAATTTTTAATTTTGCTTTTTATCCTCGCATGCGGTACAAGATATTTTAAACTGGCCTTATATAGAAAGGCACTAATCCAGCCTGTTATAGATTTTCAAAATAATGTGTACTACTAGCTCTATTAGATGTGATATGGCAATGCTCATGTTTACTCTGTGGTAATGTAGAATGACTTGTACCTTTTAAAAATAAATGTCAGTCTTGTCACAACTACTACCGTATTTCAATAGGTTATGGGTCCAGTCCTGCGTTTTCAAAGTCAATAAATATTCAAAGTAGTTTTATCTTACGTTGGAAACCAAGTCGTCATCCAGTTATTTATTAAGTGTACCAAAGTTATAAGGACGTAAAAATTATGATGACTGGGTGTTTGTGGTAAAAAACTTTATGGTGTTAGAAGGCTTTGATTTGGACAATATTTCATCGGATTTGAGTGACAGTGAGAAAGTGAAGGCCAAAGCAAAGCTGGTTATGACTATCGAGCCTTCGTTGTACGCTCATAATAAGACGGAGATAACTGTAAATGCGTTGTGGTACAAGTTACAGAAAATAGTGAATCCATGACAAGCTACGTGTCTCAAGTGGTTGAAACGGCACAGCGTTTGAAGGGAACAGGGTTTGAAATCAATGAAGAGTGGATTACATCATTGCTTTTAGCCGGGCTTCCAGCAAGGTTCGAGCCAATGATAATGGCGATTGAGCACTCAGGTTTGGCCGTTAGTGCAGACGTCATCAAAACGAAGCTTCTCGATATGTCTTGTGATGTTGGCAACAGTGGACCAGAGACAGCGTTTTGGACGAATCGTCGAACGAAATGTGGCAGCAATGTTCATTCCAAGCAAAGACAAACGTCAACGTCAAAGTCAAAAAAATGTCATCAGAGAGTAAACAAATAAAGTGTTATAAATGAAAGAAAATTGGACACTATAAAAACCAATGTCCCGTATTGAAACTTACGGAAGCAGGTGCTTTTACTGTAGCATTCCTTAATGGAGAATTCAGTACTGAAGATTGGTATATTGACTCTGGTGCCAGTGTCCATATGACGGCGAACCGCCATAGTTTACGGGATATGCGGAAACACAAGATAAATTAAATAGTTGTGGCGAATAAAACATCTATGCCAGTTATGTGTGTCGGCGATACAATATTAACTACATGTGTGAACAACGATCAGTTTGACATTTGTGTGAAAAATGTGTTGTACATACCCAACATCACAACTAACCTCCTATCTGTTAGCCAGCTTATAGCAAATGGAAATACAGTTTCATTTGAAAATAATTGTTGTTATATCCGTAATAAGCAGAATAAGCTGATTAGAGTAGCAAATTTAAAAAATGGAGTGTACAAACTAAACACAGAAAAGTCAGTGGGGTTAGCAGCTTCGGCAGTACACACATCAGAAGCAAGACTGTGGCATAGGCGACTCGGGCACATCAACAGTAGTGACTTAGAAAAAATGAAGAATGGTGCAGTGGAGGGTGTATCTTATAAAGATAAAGCAAACATCCAGAAATCAAACTGCGGTGAGTGTTGTGAGGGTAAGCAGTCTCGCTTGCCTTTCCCATCAGCCAATAATAGGAGTGAATTTCTGTTAGAGGTGGTGCACTCAGATTTATGTGGGCCTATGGAGTCGAAATCTCTTGGCGGGGCCAGATATTTTCTTCTCTTTGTTGATGACGCCAGTCGAATCTCGTTTGTATATTTTTAAGAGAAAAGAATGAAGCATTGAAGTACCTTAAGGAATACCAAAGTTGGTGGAGAACCAAACGGAAAATAAAATTAAAGTGCTCACAACAGACAATGGAGGAGAATTTTGTTCCTAAGAGATAGAAAATTATTTGAAAACTGAAGGGATAATTCATCAAAAGACCAACCCGTACACCCCGGAGCAAAATGACTTCTGTGAGCGCTTCAACAGGACAATAGTTTAACGTGCTAAATGCTTACTCTTTGAGGCTAAATTAGATAAAAAAATTGGGCAGAGGCAGTGAACTCGGCAGTTTACCTTAAAAATAGGACGCCGGCCTCAGGTCTAGGAGATGTTACATCATTTGAGCAATGGACATGCAGCAAACCTGATTTAAGTCACGTCAGGGTGTTTGGTAGTCATGTAATGGTAGATATACCAAAGAATAAGAGACTTAAATGGGAGAAAAAGGCTGTCAAGTATATCATAGTTGGTTACCCAGACAATGTAAAAGGGTACAGATTATGCAACTTAGAAACTAAACAAGTTACTATAAGCCGGGATGTGACTATTATAGAAATAGAAGAAACCCCAGATAATGCTCAGATAATAGTGCAGGAATATAAGATTGATATACAGGATTTTCAATTAGTGGAGGAAGAAACACAAGAGGAAAGTAGTAGTGTTTCAGACTTGAATGATCTCACCTACGTATCGGAGTTTTCCAGTTTGTCCTTACCATCAGAAGACTAATACCACACGTTAGGTGAGGAAAAAGATTGGGAATTAAGTACAGAAGAACAGTTACTATGCAGACGCACAAGAAAACCAGTAGAGAGTCTCAAATCTTAGCATAGCTGACAAGCAAAAATCTTGGAGTGATGATTTGACATATGAGGAGGCGATGAAAGGGCCAGATAAAGAAATGTGGAAACAAGCAATGGAGCAGGAACACAAAGCTTTTGAAGAAAGCCAGGCATAAGAACTGGTGGATAAAAAAGAGGCAGACAGAGTGGTTCAGTGCAGGTGGGTGTTTAAAGTGAAACATTAAAGTGACAACAAAGTGCGATTCAGAGCTCGTTTAGTTGCAAAGGGCTTCACCCAAACAGAGGGTGTAGACTATAGTAATACCTACTCTCCTGTTCTTAGATACTCAACTCTGAGTTTGTTATTTGCAATAAGTAATAGAATCAGGCGTTACTTTGCGGAAATCCATTATATAAAAGATTTTAGAAAAATTTACTTCGAAAATATCCGCGTTATAAAATAAAATGAGGTGTCTTACCTAGTATAAAGAGCACCTCCCGCCCTCTCTACAGTGGCTAACCGCTAGTCTACCTATATCACCTGAGGATGCCTCGTGTAGAGGCGAAACACGTGTCGTATTATCGTCAGTGGTGTGTCTTGCCTAGTGTCGTGGTATTGGGAGCAGCTGTGCTGGGATTAGTGGTGACGGGGATAGTGCACGCAATTGAGGGAGGGCGGGAGGTGCTCCTCATAATAGGTAAGACACATCATTTTATTTTAAAACGCGGATATTTGCGAAGTAAATTTTTCTAAAAGCTTTTATTTGCAATAAGTGTTAAATTAAATTTCAAAGTCACCCATCTAGATGTAACAACTTCATTCTTAAATAGCTAACTGAAAATGTGTACATGCAAGTTCCTCCTAAGTTCAAATGTAAAAGTAATACTGTTTTGAAATTGAAACGTGCTATATATGGGTTGAAACAATCTGCCAGAGCCTGGAATCAACGACTTAATGATTGTTTACTAGCATTAGGTTATGTAAAGTCAAAACTAGAACCATGCTTGTATAGTAAAAAGAGAAACAAGGAGCAGATTTTTGTAACTGTGTTTGTCGATGATTTTTTCATATTTTCAAATAGTAGCACTATGACAGATAGATTAAAAAAGATTTAATGTTAAATTTCAAAATTAAAGATTAAAGATTTAGGGCAAGTAAAAAATTGTTTGGGTATGAGGGTTAGGATGTATAAAGATGGCAGCATATCATTGGATCAAGAGCAATTTGTTGATAATATTCGTAAGAAATTTGATATGTTAGATTGCTATGGTGTGGATACCCCAATTGAAATTAACTTGAAGTTAGATAAGTCCAGTAATGTTAGTTCACAATAGCCTTATAAGCAGTTAATTGGAAGCTTAATGTATCTATCTATCCTAACACGCCCAGATATTAGTTTTAGTATTAGTTATTTAAGCCAATTTAATAATTGTTTTGCAGCAGTCCATTGGAGACATGCAAAGCGAATATTAAAATACTTAAAGAAAACTAAGTCATATGGTTTAATGTATACTAAAGATAATAAAAATTTGGTAGGCTTTGTAGATGCTGACTGGGGCTCTAATAATATTGATAGAAAGTCTTTTACAGGTTTCTGTTTTAAATTTTCTGGAGCTGTAATATCATATGAGTGCAAAAAACAGCAAACTGTAGCACTGTCAAGCACAGAAATTGAGTACATGGCAATATCAGAGGCCTATAAGGAGGCAATTTATTTAAAAAGCTTAATTTACGAAATTATTGGCTGTAATTATACAATTATCCTGTACAATGACAATCAAGGTACTCAAAAATTGACAGAGAACCCTTTGTTCCATAGGAGAACAAAACATATTGACATTCGTCACCATTTTGTTAGAGAGGCTGTTGCTGATAATATTGTTAAAATAGTTTATCTGTCAACTTCTGAAATGCCAGCAGACCTTTTAACCAAAGGTTTAAGTAGTAATAAACACAACCAATTTGTTAAATAATTAGGCATGCAAAACATTGTTTGATGTTTACTTATTTTTTTTTTATATACATTATATGGTAGATAGAGTTGTGTACCTACTTAGGTTAATATAATATACAAGTTATGTATAAATCATTTATACCATGTTTGGATTATTTCGATAAGTGGAGGTGTTATAGATTATCAAAATAGTGTGTACTACTAGCTCTATTAGGTGTGATATGGCAATGCTCATGTTTACTGTGTGGTAATGTAGAATGACTTGTACCTTTTAAAAATAAATGTCAGTCTTGTCACAACTACTACCGTGTTTCAATAGGTTACGGGCCTAGTCCTGCGTTTTCCAAGTCAATAAGTATTTAAAGTAGTTTTATCTTACGTTGGAAACCAAGTCGTCATCCAGTTATTTATTAAGTGTACCAAAGTTATAAGGACGTAAAAATTATGATGACTGGGTGTTTGTCGTAAAAAACTTTGTGGTGTTAGAAGGCGTTAATTTGGACAATATTTCATCGGATTTGAGTGACAGTGAGCAAGTGAAGGCCAAAGCAAAATTAATGTTAAAAATAAATGTCAGTCTTGTCACAACTACTACCCTGTTTCAATATAGCCAATGTTATAAATATTTTCATCATGAAGTTGACTAAATATGAGAGTTTTTGAAATAACATAATTTTCCCCTTTTTGTTAATTGAGTGCCTCAAAACTTGCAGTAATTTTGCCTCTTTTTTCACGGTCACGTAATTTACGTTAATTAACTTAGTCTCCAGACGGATATAAAAGTGAAATTTCTTTTTTCGCTCCTCATAATTTTGTAGCCTTTAACTTTTTGGTCCAACAAATATTATATTATTTTACTTTGGCTAGAAAAGTTTTCGGTACTAAAAATTATGTTATTCATAATTGTATTTGTATCTATGTACATATTTGACAATAGATCATTGATATATCATATATTACAGTTTACAGTATCCTGACTGACTAATTCATAATCTTTGATCCGGTACTGTAAGAATTCGTTGAATTGTAACAAGTGACTACAAATATTCTATGCAGCACTGATACTGACTACCAAACTATACGCATATGTTCAAGAATGTACAGTTTACCTTTAAAGAATTAAGAGTGAAATAATAAGTCTCCTCTCAAATATTTCCACCGAATCCAAGACTTTCAGATGATACTAAACAGCACCAGCTCATATATGACAACATTTTATTCTGTCAAACATGACCATTTTGAGTCTGTTAAAGATTTAGAACCTGTTTCCGTGTAAACAAATTGCAAAATAAATCAATAAGGACATTTAAAACTTATTTAAAATAACGGTTTCGTATATTTATACGAATACTACATATATTAGATAAAACTAATTTTATGGAGATTGTTATATTTTCATTATTTTTAATTCCCAACATTTCCACTCTGCAGCTAAATTATGGTTGCAGTATGGGATGTATACAGTATGGGATGGCTTAACCAAAGAAGGATCACGTTCTTACAGAATACCAGCGTAAAATAGCAACTTAATGTTGCTGTATTTCTTATGGTGAGTTTAGCGGACCGGAGATACTTTTAACTAGAAATAAGGCATTCCATCTTAGTCTTCTGGAGCGACAACATATCTGCATTTAGATAGTTAAACCAAGTTTCTTTAAGCTTTTGCAAATTAATTTTGGTCTGATCTACGCAGAAAGAACTAATGTAGACGAATATAAGACAAACGACAGAGCGATTATTTAACTCTAGTGTGAATCGTGGATGTCTTTGTTTCGATATTTGACTTTTTCTCTTTTGATTATGCGCCGATTTATTTCATTTTAATAACTTTAGGTTTAAATATTAACAAAATGAAGAAATAGCGCAGCTGCAAAGTGATTACATCGATCAAACAAGGAGAAATCGATTTTTTTATTTAATATATATTATAAATAATACTTCAATGGCTTTAAAGCCATTGACGCAGTCAGCTACTCACAGAAGCTAAAATGGCGATGGGCTGGACATGTAGTCAGACTTACTGACAATCGCTGGACCATAAAGACCACATCATGGGTAGGACCATTGGGCCAAAGGAAAAGGGGTAGACCAATTGCGCGCTGGGCAGACGACATTATAAAAATTGCAGGTACCCACTGGATGCGAGTAGCAGAGGACAGAAAACAATGGTCATCTCTGGAGGAGGCCTTTACCCTCCGTTGAGAGGGGTTCTTGCAATCGTACAAAAAAAACTTTCATTGTGCATTGTTATAATTGTCTAAGACAACTACTAGAAGTAAGAAGATAAATTATCTTGTTCTATATTATTCTATTACATACCTATCTATCTAAATTAAGTATATTCCTTACTAAATAAACGTTATATTCCTAACTATTGAAAGTAATATATACCAAAATTCAATGCAAAACTAGGCACAAGAGAGAACGGTGAGCTGAAAGTAGGGAAATTTGGAATAGGGCAACGGAACCCAAGGGGCCAGCAGTTGGCTGACTTTATGGAGAAAGAGGGACTCTTTATGATGAACTCTTTTTTCCAGAAGCGGCCCCACAGAAAGTGGACCTGGTCGAGCCCCGACGGTTCGACAAAAAATGAGATTGACTTCATTATGACGACCAGACGACAACTGTTCAGTGATGTCTCAGTGATCGCGAGGGTGAAAACCGGCAGCGATCACCGAATGGTTAGAGGCACACTGAACCTAAACGTTAAGTTGGAGAGGTCTCGTCTAATGAAGTCAACGCTCCGTCCCCCTCGTGCTCTAATCCAAAGTCCCGAAACCTTTCAGCTCGAGTTACAAAACCGTTTTCAGTGCCTAGAAGACTGCAATGAAGTGGACGATTTGAATGACAAGCTCGTGGAAACTGTCCATGCGGTCGGAGCTAAGTTCTGCAAGACCCGCCGCAGAAGAACACAAAAACTCTCCGATCACACTCTTAATCTCATGGCTGTTAGACGGGAGATGAAGCTACTCCAAATCCAAAAAAAATCCAAAAAAGATCTCCAAATGCATGCGGCGGGACTTACGCAACTTCAATACAGCTCGTATTGAAGAAGCGATCGAGTGGAACCAAGGCTCCAAAGTCTTTGCCAGAGATCTGTCTGCCAGAAAGCGCCAACTGTCAAAGCTGAAGACAGAATGTGGCAGCATCGTTTCCGGGGCACCTGAGATTTTGAGTGAGATTGAGAGGTTCTATGGGCAGCTGTACACGTCATCGTTGGAGCTGCACGCAAGTGTGAGTAACGATCCAAGAGCGAGTCTTATCCGACATTATTCCGTTGATATCCCGGACGTCAGTCTGAGCGAGATTAGAATGGCTCTCCAGCACCTTAAAAACGGCAAGGCCCCAGGCGAGGATGGAATTACAGCGGAGCTTCTGAAAGCGGGTGGAAAACCGGTACTTGAAGTCCTTCAGAAGCTCTTTAATTCCGTCCTCCATGGTGGCATTACACCGGAGGCGTGGAGCAGAAGTGCGGTGGTCTTGTTCTTCAAGAAAGGCGACAACGCTCTCTTGAAGAACTACAGACCGATATCCCTTCTGAGCCGCCTCTACGTGCTGTTTTCGAGAGTCATTACGAATCTTCTCGCGCGCAGACTTGACGACTTCCAGCCTCCCGAACAAGCCGGTTTCCGAAAAGGCTTTAGCACCAAAGACCACATACATACCCTTCGGCATGTTGTACAGAAGTCCGAGGAGTACAATTTGCCACTATGTCTGGCGTATGTGGACTATGAGAAAGCCTTTGATTCCGTCGAAATTTGGGCGGTGCTGCAGTCCCTTCAGCGATGCCAAGTTGACTGTCGGTATATCGAAGTGTTGAAGTGCTTGTACAGTAGGGCTACGATGGCTATCCGAGTACAGAACCAGAGTACGAAACCTATCCAATTGCAAAGAGGTGTAAGACAGGGTGACGTCATATCCCCGAAACTCTTTACCGCTGCATTGGAAGATGTTTTCAAGCTTCTGGACTGGAAAGGATACGGTATAAACATCAATGGCGAGTACATCACTCACCTTCGATTTGCCGACGATATAGTCCTTATGGCAGAATCGCTGGAGGACCTAAGCACTATGCTCAATGACCTCAATAGTGTTTCCCAACGGATAGGTCTTAAGATGAACATGGACAAAACAAAGATCATGTTTAATGTCCATGTCACACCTATGCCGGTAGTTGTTGGGAACACTAAGCTCGAAGTTGTTGACGAGTATGTTTACCTGGGACAAATAATCCGACTAGGTAAGTCCAACTTCTCGTCAGGTATACCTCAAACCTTGAAAACGAGACTGTACACCCAGTGCGTGTTGCCAGTGATGACATACGGAACTGAGACGTGGTCCTTCACTGCTGGCCGGATGAGGAAGCTCAAGGTCGCTCAGCGAGCTATGGAGAGGGCTATGCTCGGAGTTTCCCTGCGTGATAAACTCAGAAATGAGGATATCCGCAGTAGAACTAGAGTGACCGACATAGCCCAACGGATTAGTAAGCTGAAGTGGCAATGGGCCGGCCATATAGCTCGAAGAACCGACAACCGATGGGGAAGAAAGGTTCTCGAGTGGCAGCCTCGTACCGGCAGGCGAAGTGTAGGGCGTCCCCCCACTAGATGGAGTGACGCTGGTAAGATATGCAGGAAGTCGATGGATGCAGGTGGCTCAGGACCGTGCTTTGTGGCATTCTTTGGGGGAGGCCTATGTTCAGCAGTGGACTTGTGAAGGGCTGTAATGATGATGATGATGATGATACCAAAATACTAAGTTTTTGTAACACTGGATTAATTAATTTTTTGCATGCACAGTGTTTTAAAATTGTAAATTTCTACTTTAAAGCAAGAAATAAAAGGCTTTTTTATTTTTATTTATTTATTTATTTTATAAATAATACTTATTGGCAGCCATTCTTATGTTGAATTTACCACTGGCTTGTAAAATACCTCTATCCTGGTACAAAAACCACTATAAACACAGATAAATTTTTTTTTGATAAAAGAACAGTTTACAATCTACATCAAAATTTTTTCCCACTAGAGTTACAAAATCGCTCTACTGGTCGGTTTACCTCGTTGACTCATTTAATCTCTGTCTTCTCACAAAATGCTATCATCATTACAACCCTTCACAAGTCCACTGCTGAACATAGGCCTCCTCCAAGGAATGCCACAAAGCACGGTCCTGAGGCACCTGCATCCATCGACTTCCTGCATGTCTTACCAGTGCATTTAGTGGGTGGACGCCCTACACTTCTTTCGCCGGTACGAGGCCGCTACTCGAGAACTTTTTTTCCCCAACGGTCGTCGGTTCTTCGAGCTATATGGCCAGCCTACTGCCACTCCAGTTTACTAATCCGTTGGGTCGGTCACTCTAGTTCTACTGCGGATATCCTCATTTCTAAGTTTATCACGTAGAGAAACTCCGAGCATAGCCCTCTCCATAGCTCGCTGAGCGACCTTAAGCTCCCTCATCCGGCCAAAAAATGCTGTGTTTAGTATTATTCACCTCGAGAAACAACGACAAATAAGACACTTTTAACTGGTAAAAAGGCATTATATCTAGTCCGCATTGATGACAATGCCTTAACCTTTAGATTCCTAATCATTAAATGTGGTAGAGCCATGCTGTAACAATATTAGTCATATAGTTGTAGCACGAATGGGTCGGCTCGACTGGCGAAAGAGCACGCTTTCACGGAATAAGAAGAAAAGAGGCATTCCGTCTTAGTCCTCACGAGTGATAACGCATCTGCATTTTGATTCTTGATTGAGGATGTAGATGTCTATGGGTCACAGCTACCACTTACCATCAGGTGAACTGTGTGCTCGTTTGTCACCTCATCCTATTAATAAAAATCGTAATAATTTTAGATGTCTTGTACGCGTACCTTACTTGTGAAAAATATTTTTTGCGGAATAGAAAAAGTATTTTTTACGAGATTATTATCGAGGTTCTGTCTAGCAACTGATGGCGAAAATGTTGAGCGTCATGGACAGGACGTCCAAATTTAAAACCACATTTCTACCGCCGCGTACCCGCTAGTTATATCTAATGCTAGCTGGTACTCGTTGCTGCCGCATAAGTTATAATTAAGGAAATATCGTTTTAAATTTGGAAAATATATATTTTTAATTAGCTGTTCCCCGTGACTTTGCTCGCAGGTTTTTATGTTTTTGCGCAGAACACTAATTCTTTTTCGAAAATAAAAGTATCCCAAGTTACTCCGTATGACATCAGCTATCTGCCAGTCAAAGTCCCGTCAAAATCGGTCCAGCCGTTTCGGAGATTAGCCGGAACAATCAGACAGACAGACAGACAGACAAAAATTTAAAAAATTGTATTTTAGTAATAAGTACCATATTTACTTTCATATGCATTTATGAAAAAACTGTAATTTTGACATTACAAACAGACACATCAATTTTATTTATTTCTATAGATTAGGAATGATGATAATACATTCATTGAAATTGAATGCTAGATAATTTTTAAATAAATTTGTCCCTACTGTAGGTTAATTATACTATGCCTAATATATAATGTACGTGGTAGAGTCATGCTGCAGCTATATTAATGGTATAGTTATAGCACGAATTGGTCGGCTCGACCGGGGAAAGACCACGCTCTCACAGCATACCAGCGTGAAATAGCAGCTTAATACTGCTGTGTTTCGTATGGTGAGGGTAGAGAACCGGAGACTCTTTTTACTGGAAACGAGGCATTTCATCTTAGTCCTCACGGGTTACAACGCATCTGCATTTTGATTCGTAATCAAAGATAGATGTAGATGTCTATGGGCCACAGCAACCACTTACCATCAGGTGGACTGTGTGCTCGTTTGTGCCCTTTATTCTATAAAAAATATAATATGCGAACAAATAAAAATTAATTTTTAAAAAGTATATTTTATTTTTAACTAGCTGCCCAGGCAGACTTTGTCCTGCCCCTTCTGAAGACGATTTGCTTTCCTAAAAAAAAACTCCTTTTTTTTTTGCGGATGGAAAATCATCAAATGACGCCTTTCGCTCTGGGTGGAGCGGAAGGGAGTGTCATACTTTTACTGACTAAAAACCATCCGTGTTCCTTCAGTGCCCTTACGTTCCGGAGCCGCGGTATCTCTTTCGAACAGCCCGCAGCCCCGGCAGGCTTCGGCCCTTGCGGGCCCCTTCACGCTGCTGACATCTCTTTGAGGCGCGCGTGGAACAAAACGCGCCGTCGACACGGCCTGTCGTCGTTAGACGGGCGGACGGCGAGCTACCCATTGCATCCTGAGATTAGCAATAAAAAAATTGAGGGACACTTATCGGGATAAAAACTATCCTATATCTCAAGTTGGACCAAACTGCAAACAGAGTGCAAAATTTCATTGAACCATTATTTTGACCCATTCGTGTTACAACTATACCAGAAATATAGCTGCAGCATGGCTCTACCACGTATCTTCCTAGCTCCGGAATGCTACTGAGAATTTCTTGAGGAAAAAGCTCAATAACTTCTTTTTGTTTTTGCTCCGATACGGGATTTGAACCCAGGACTTCATGAAAGCAGCCGCGTTAACGACCATTAAACCAACGAGGCAGTCAACATCACAAAACAAAAAAAAAAACTACCACAGTTGCAGAGTGACTTCCGTCAGCAAACCATTGAGATCAGAATAACACGCTTGCGCGAGGTTCCTTAAAATAATCCTAGGTTTGTATGTTCTTTGCCAACCCGAATGCCAAGCGCGGAAGCTATGGCAAAATTCCCCTTTATAAGGTAATCTAAGACTTTGATAGGCTATAATGTATGATATAGGCTATAATGTATTATGTATGATGGTGATTAATGATTATGCCACGCTTGGTAAGCGGGTTGGCAACTACGGTTTTGTATTATTTTGAGTTGTTTTCAGGAATATTCTGTCTTAGTTTGTCACTCTCTCACCTCCTACGACACCCACGGACTCGCGGATGATATGGGGTAGCGAATAAGTTAATATACTGAAAAATGGAAGCTGTTTTGTGAATCTTTCAAATAGCATATCAGTATAATAAACGACACAGATGTTCATTAAAATACTTTTTACGAACCGTGTTTTGTGTACAAATTATGAAGAAAAATTACCTTAAATATTTCTGTATAAAATATAATTTTTATATGTAGATAGAGTCATATTTTCAAAAAGGGAATGCGCAGTTGGCCTACTCCCGTCACTACCATTTATGAACACTGGCAATACCGGAGGAATCGTAAATGCGTTGCCGTTCCTGTAGTCAAATTAAATATTATTTGAATATTTTAAATACAATGACTTTTAAAATATTTAAAATGGAAAGCAAGTTTTGTGACACACATAGTAAAATAAACTTAAATTATTAAATGTATTTTAATGATGTTGACTAAACGATATTATTATGTAAAGGTAAATATAAAACGCGGAAATGAAGGCAAGGAAATAAAATAATTTCAACCTTTTTCGCAACGAGAAATTAGGTTAACAATTTTATATTGAACCTTATTTCGAAGCGAAGGCTATTGAATGCTGAAATTCAGTTAAATTTCAACTTGAGTATTTTTCAATTGAATAAGATATTGAGAAGCATGACATGATTGCAAAATGTATTGCAGAATTTGAAGCAATTTTTTGCATTTGTTAAAGATCAGTGATCAAGGACCATTCAACGTAATAATCGCATCGGTTTGGAAAAATACTGGAGCTTGAAAAAATAATGAAATACAAAGACTATAATAAACCACAATAAGCCACACAGTTAAAAGAAAAACATTTAATATTTGTGTACACACATATGTTTGTAAATTATGGACATTGGTCAAAATTCATAGAAAGAAAATGCAAAGCTGCTAAAGAACAACGGAAGGAGTATACTAAATGTTAAAAAAATGAATTCATAACATATGCAATTTGAAATAAAAAACAGCTAGCATTTTACGATTTGCAACAAGTATGAAAAATTGAGCAAAAAATCAAAAATTAGTATCCCAAAAAAGATATATGGGATGGGCAAATTAATGGTGGGAGGATAAAATTAGGATTCGAGCTGAACCCTTAGACAGATTTTTGCATTGGATGGAACTAGAGAAGGCCTTTGTCAAAAGGCAGTTTGAATTATGAGATTTATTTTTACTCTTTATATAACTGAGAGAATTTATTTACGTATGCATAATTTAGTTAGAATTATGTGAAAAATGTTATGTAGAATGTTTCAAATATAAAGATTTATCTATGTGCGTGCCGTGCCAGTACATGTAGTATGTCGTGTGTTCCTCAAATATCTTATTTCTTAGTCATAGCGGCTTATTGTGTTCTGGAATAATGTTTTCTCCATCACCGAGTGTAATTGTAATCTGGCCTAAAAAACTGTAAAATTGCAATAAATAATTTCATTGGTGCTGGCGGGCATTGCACCTAGGTCGCAAGCATATTGTAAATTTACAGAGAGTGCTTATTCCTGCGAAGCTACTACGGCGAAGATGTAATTATGTCATAAATTTAATGGAATGTTTTCATAAACGTCAACTCAATTCACGCAACCGATTGACGATGAGGACCTGACGACCGATGGTTGAACGTAAAATTAGTACTAAAAAAATGCTACAACCCTTTTTTTTCTTTTTATTTTAAAAAACGTTACCCCCACACTAGGATTTTCTCCTGTGTCGTGGAGGCAGTTTACAAACATAAATTGCACAAGGACAAACATCCAGACCCGGTACAATTATTTGTAGGCCATACAAATACTTGTTCCGTGCGGAATTCGAACCCGCGGCCCTTAGCGCAACAATTGATTGCTAAGCCACTGCGCCACGGAGCCCTCTGACCCCTATCGTACGGACTGTTGTTTGATTGCAGAATTGTCAGCATGGGAGTTTCAACTTAATGATTGCAAACTTGCTAGCCCAGTATTGCGTACAAGTAAAAATTAAAAATCAAAAATACAAATGAGGTGAGACGATAAAAATAAATTTTAATCCCATATGTACCTACTGTTTCGAATAAACCACCTCACCTAAATGCGTGTTAGCGGACTTCACATGTCATTGAAAATATTAATTTTCATATTTTAGACATGCCGGTTTCCTCACGATGTTTTCTTTTACTGCCGAAGATGTGGTAAATCAGGCCTTTTTTCTTTAAACTCTGCAGAAATAAAATTGTCTTTTGGACTAAACACTTTCTAATTAATAAATTCTGAATGTCACCAATAGACGCACATACTTAATATGGTTAGGATATTAGGCCCTAAAATTTCCAATTATTACTTTTAATTTCAATAATCAATTTTATTTTGAACTGTAGTTTAATTTCAATCAAAAATAATTTCGTGTTAACCGCTTGACGCTATGTAATTTTTAAGTAAACTTATTACAGTTTATTTTAAAGTCGTTTCAAAATCTTATTCTCTCATTATACTTACCTGGAAAGCTTTGATACTTACCCACGTTTGTCCTTTTATCTGTTATAAGCAGACGTTCAATTTTCTCTACTTTTCGCTGTTCGACACTCACTGTGTAAAATGATCTCATTACCATATACTTGAATTTGGGATTAGAAAACTTTTATGAATAAACTGTATTTATTTTAATAACAAGTAGATAAATTATATTATTACGAAATCCGCTATATGATAGTGACATAAGAGAAACACGTCTCTTACGATATCTCGTCACGATAGACATCTCTCACCTTTCTTATCGTATGAGGTCATTGTAGGAAATCATCATCTTCATCATCATTTTAGCCCTATACAAGCCCACTGCTGAAGACTTTTCCCAAGGAATGCTTCAAAGCAGGATCCTGAGCCACCTGAATCCATCGACTTCCTATTTATTATGCCAGGTTGTCATGCCATCGAGGTCGAAGATGAAGGAAATAACAGGAATAAAGTCATAGCAAAATCTTATGGCTTCCGAATGATGATTGTATGTATAACCATCTATTTTACGCCCGATCGCCTTCGGCCAACTGCGTCAAAATTACCTAGACATCTGGTATTGCGTTCGTGGATCCGCTTGTCATTAACACGACTGACGATTACGACAAATTTTCTATAAAAAGGAGAGACATGAATACGGTTCCTGAAGAAGAGGATATTATATTTTAATAAGTGTAGCAAATTACTCCTAAAAATCTAGAATAACGTCAGTTCTCAAAAATTTTATTAGACAATGAGTGAATTAATTATTTCCTTATTTAATAAAAGAAATTCAGTCATTCATCGAGCAGCGTCTCAACAACTATCAAAACCCCACGTAGTTCTCCCTATAGATATTCCGTAAAACTTGACCTGGCAAGTATTTATCCTATACCAATGAAACCCTTTCATTGGTATAATTCTAATCTTCAATAAGATTATAAGACTCAACGGTCCTCGCTCCATCTAGCGTCGATGTGATGAAATTATTTCTACAGCTCTCAATTCTTTCGCCATTTTGCAAAACTGTCATTTGCAAACATTTGGCATAATTTTTGGAACGCTCCGGAAAATCTATATCATTTTAAAAATCGGCCGTGTAAAAATTGAGTAAATCTATTTTATTATATTGGTGAATGACTATTCTATCATATTCCATTATAATTTGGACAATATATAATGTTGGTTTCTAATTATGAAAGTGAATCTTCGAACTTACCAATGGCCATGAACTGAATATGCTCGGCTAAATATTTTCCTATGCCCTTAAGGTAAACTTATTTGTAGCGAAGTACTTGCCAAAGCTTAGATATATTTTTAATTATTCTAGATGTCAAATAGGCAATTTGTTTACGTTTAATGATTTGGTTGTTCAAATAATAAAACAAAATAATGCGTAATCTTCAGAAGAATAACAATATTCTTAGAATTTGCCAAAAAAGCGGCAAAAAGAAGAAATGAAACCAAATTCGAAGCTTGCAAACCTAAAAGAGCAAGACTTTGGGGAATCGTCGGATGATAACATTGCTCCGAATACTTTGTCTCAGAAGTGATCGAAGGCAACGAAATTCTTATTTTACGGATTTTATCGCGTTTAATTTTAACTTTTTTAATTCCCGATATTTCTGGTGCTTTACTGCACCCATGATCGATCATGATCATAGGGTGAACAGAATGTTACAGTGCTGGAGCTTGTTGACTTTTCAAATGCTTTCAACACAGTTGATCACGACATCCTCCTCTCCATTCTGACTCATCTCAGATTTTCATCCTCAGCCTTGGAGTGGATCTCATCCTATCTTCGCGGCCGCCAACAGTCCATCCGCCTTGGAGAACAGTTCTCTAGCTGGGCTGACATCGAATCTGGTGTGCCGCAAGGCGGCATACTTTTTCCTATAATATTTTCTTTATTCATTAATTCCATATCTTCTGTTATCAAGTGTTCGCACCATCTGTATGCAGATGATCTTCAACTATACGTACAATCTAGTATCGATGACATCAACAACGACATAAGACTGAAGAACGATGATCTTGATGCTATCCGAGTTTGATCGTACAGGCATGGTATCTCGGTAAATCCGTTAAAATGCAAAGCAATTATTGTAGGTCGTTCAAAGATGCTGGCCAGGATTGACTATAGAAACATTGAAACTGTGGTTTACAATAGTATATCGTTCCCTTTCAATGAATCAATAGTTAATCTTGGCTTGAATATAGATCAAACTATGAACTGGAGTTTGCAAGTTTCTGAAATAAGCCGTAAAGTTGTTGTTACCTTGCGTTCCCAGTATCGTCTGAAAAAAAATCTTACCCTTCATAACTAAGCATATTTTAGTTAATTCCCTTATTATTCCCATTATTGATTATGCTATTCGGACGTTACGGCCCTCAGTTGCCCGACAGAAGCCGACTGGACTAGGGCCCATAGTATCCCACTCGACGGGCAACCAGAGGGTTCGGGTCCAAATGGCTTATGGATAATTATTAACTAATTGCTGATAAGCAAACACAAACTTACCGAGTTCCAGAGGTAGGGTCGACCACAAGGCAAAGTTAGGTAGTAAGTAAGTGGATGTAAAGTGGTGTGTGAAAGTGTGTAGATGTAACCTGACGTCACCGATGTAATCTGACAGCAGACTCACAGGCGCTGCTTTTCTCCACAATGTGCGATCCCTCTAGTGGGCGTCCACCAATTGAGGCTTTCTGCTTTTATTTCACTATATTAGTTTATCAATTTTACTATACATTTAATCAACTTCAAATTTAACTAAATCAATGTTAATCGAACTTAAAACAAGTGACACACTGCACAACTTAAGAACTGTCGGTCAAAGTTCAATGTCCCATGTTCACTTAGCACAAAATTATAATCGAGCACGAACGCAATCTCCTCTCGAGTCATAAAGTTTTAGCGTTCCACCCGACAAAGCAAAAGTTCCTTCGTACGATGGTAAAATACCACACAAGCAACTCGTCGACGCAAATTTATGGCAGTCGAAGTTAATTTAATCACTCAAAACTCAAGGAAAGCCTCTTGTCATGTATACGAACGAAATAAGACAACGTAAAGGAGGCGGTCTTAACGCGACCTAACGATTCTCACGTAACATATAACCGACACGGCTGCTGCGAACCAACTGATTGTTCCAGACTAATCGGCCCGGCCGCCGCCCGCAAAACGATTCCCGCCGGCCCAAGCCGTCAAACCGGTTAATCGCCGAGACGAGCGTTGGAATACAAGTTTTTAAAATGTTAAGATTTAGCCAAAACAAATCGTCGTCCCGGGCATTAGGACTTATGTCCGCGAGTAAATTGGCAAAATGGATAAGGTCGCGACGGCACGTTGCAAGACCGAATCTCCAACCAAAACCTCGGCCACCCTAGGCACCCCATCCGATCCATACGACAACTTAACAATGCGCCCACGGCGCCAATACAAAGGCAAGCGTTAGGTTCTTTAACTAACACGAGGTCTTCAACCCGAGGAGGATCCGTCTTGTCAGAGTAGGTACTCCAGAGACCATCGGTGCCGAAAACTCTGACTCATTTGTTGCAGCAGGTCAAAACTGCTCAACCGCGAAAAGTTTATTTCCCTGAGTGGGTACTCGGGAAGGGCGTAAAGCGGCTGGCCAATCAGGAAGATGGTAGGATGGCCCTGACGCGGTCGGGTGGTAAGTCACCCATCATAGGCAGCGTTATGGTGGCCTTCAGTTTATAACAAGGTATGCACTTAAAGAGGACGCTCCGAATGGTGCGTCGGCCAGCCAAAATTCAAAACTCCCACTGCAAAATAGCCGAAAGAGTGTTACACCCCGCGTGGGCATTCTTAACATGATGGTGAGTTACCAGTAACCGAACAATGGCTCCGTCCTTGGGGAGCAATAACGGTGTCGAGCCCCGTACGGCAGTTGAGAATTTTTCAAACGTCCGCCAACGCTCAGCATCCCAGTGTCGTCCAGGAAGAGGTTTAGGCGGGCCAGAGCGCCCTTGACAACGGAGCTCCGCTTCAAGGTTTCAATCACGGGCTCAAAATGCTCCGCTTGGACCATACGGGTCCAATGCATCAAGGCTTCGCGACGCTCGCTAGGGGACAAAACGGAATCAGAGATTCGGTAGGCCGGGTCTCTCGAGTTGCGGACAAATTGACGCAACAAAGACCTCAAGATTGTGAAGTGCTGCTCTGAACCAACAAAGTACTATCTCATCTCATCTCGTCTGTAATGTTGATTACAGACTTAAAAGACGAGTGAACGTGGTTGAGGAGTCGTGTGAGAAGAGCGGCTCCGGACAGTTCCAATTTAGGGATAGTTAAGCGGGACCCAATGGGTGCAACCGTGCTTTTAACAAGTACGAGATGGACGGAAGTATGGCCAGAAGAGCTCACAGTCCGCAAACATACGACAGCAGCATAGCCTTTTCAGAGATGTCGCAGAATCCATGTAGGGTAGCCCTGCATTTCCCTGAAGGGAGGAAGCACTTTGTCATGGAGACCCGGTTGATGTCCGGAAGGGAGGACACAATGGAGTGCCACTCTTGCAAGAGAGCACCGCTAATAGGCTCATCCCAACCCTACCCGGATATCCAGAGCCTTTGAAGAAAGCACTTAGCCAAAAAATGACCGGAGTGATCCATCCACTAGGATCGAAGGTGCGGGCTACTGTAGACAGCACGAAGCGCTTGGTCCATGCTTTAGGAGGGAGATCGAGTTTGACTCGATACGTAAAAGTATCCTGAACAGGCTGATATTGATGCCCAGCACAGTCAACAAATTAGGATTTTCAGGGTGCTCAAATGGATGAGGGTCTTGTTGATCCTCTCCTGGGAGGTCCTTCAAAATATGAAGGGAGTTCGACAACCATTTGCGCAACTCATAACCTCCGGACTTCAGGATGGCATTCAATTTGTCTCGCAATACTAGAGCCTCCTCGACGGTGGAGGCGCCCGTGCATATGTCGTCCATGTAGACCGAAGTCTCCAAAATAGAAGCCCCCCGGTCGTATCTTAGACGCTCTCTCTCAGTGAGTTCAAAGAGGTTTCGCATGGCGTTTACGGGCCGGACCGGAGTCCATATGTGGCGGTGTTCAACTCAAACACCTGTATTGGATCGCTGGGCTTCTCGCGCTACAATATCAGCTGATATCCACGGTCATCACGATGGACCACTGATTGTCGTAACATCATCCGAATGTCGGCTACAAAAACCACTTCATGCCGACGCAAGTGGGTGAAAATGTCGGATATGACCTTGATCAATTTAGGACCAGAGTGGAGACCCTGGTTCAGGGACACACTATTTGACGAGGGGACGGAGCCGTCAAAAACTGCCCGAATCATACTCCCAGGGTTTCCACAAGACCGCAGGGTGAGGGAGGAAGTAATACTCCTGTGAACGCCAGTCGAAGATGGACGGTGACATGTGACCCAGCTCTTGATACTCGCGCATAAACTCGACATATTTATCGCGAAAGGCTGGGTCGCGCCGTATACGACTCTCTATGGAAAGCAACCTCTTTTCGGCCAGGGTACGATATTGGCCCGAAGGGGGCCGTAAGTTAAGAAAGGGTAAGCGAGTGACAAAACGACCGTCGACACGACGGCCCGTATTGTTCTGGTAGAACAACTCGCACTCACGGTCCAGAGGGTTTACTCCAGCCGCGTGTGGTAGCTCCTCAATTTCCCAGAACCGCTGGACGACTTCAGAAAGGGATACACCCACAACAGAGAGTGGGTCGGCCGTCTGAGGAGGTGGAGACCACAGAACCGGTCCAAAGAAGCTGTGCCCAAATACAGTGGACATTGCTGACAATTCATCGGGCTGTAGGGCTCGTATCTCGCCTAATAAGATGAACCCCAGAGCGTCGGCCCCCAGCAACAAATCTATAGGCCCAGGTTGGGACCATTGAGGGTCTACCGGTCTCAAACCCGACGCACAACGAACCGCACTGTCATTTATACGGACGTTAGGGAGAAAACCTACAATGTCATCGAGGACATTTACTTTAACTAGAATGTGAAGGTGTTCGCTGGCATGGCCAAACACCAACTCCGCTTACCTCCGATACCTACCATTGGAGGTGATTCAGAGCTCCAGGGGAGCCCTAGTCTTCCCACCAACCAAGTGGAGGCCACACTGCGTGAACCCGAATCCAATTGAACGCAAACCGTTAAACAGTCGCCACTCGGGTTGTACACCTTCACTGAGGCCGTCGGCAATAGAACAGTTTGACAAGTGGACTGTTGACGGCTTAAAGGATCAGTGGAAGGGGCCGTGGTGGGAGCTAGGGCGGCAGCTACCTAGCTGGAGCTACCTCCATCGGACCGGCACTCGAACCGGGGGTCCCGAAAGCGGCATTCCGGCGGCATCTCAATGACCCGTGGTAGGAAGTCACCTAACGAGCCGACCTGGGGAGCTTCGGAGAACATCGGCCTTGAGGCCCGGGACCGATTTGAGGTCTCAGGAACCCCGTAGTGCCGGTACCGACCAAAGGGGGGAGGCTGGTACCCCAGTCGCGGCCACTCAGCTAACGGGGGTGAGAAGGGTCTAGCTGACCGCTGAGTGGCCGTGAAGTTCCTCTCAATACGCTAAGGGGGGGCGACGACCCCCTTCTCCTGGGGGAACGACCCCCCGACTGGTCGGGGGAGGGACCCCTTCAAACCCAGGGGCACGGTGGCCGGCAGGCGAGCGCCGAGCGTCGCCTGACAGAGGGTGTGGCTTAGCGCCCCCGCCCGTGGGAGTTGAGGGCCCAGCAGAGCTCCGAGAGGAAGCGCCGTTCGCACCCAGGCACAAGACGGCATGGTGATCGCTCTGGCAGTGCCGACAGGGCCGCTGATGCGGGCAGTCTCGTTGGAGGTGCCCTTCCAAGCACGAGTAGCACCAGCGGCGCTCCTTGTCGATAGTTCACCTCGTCGGGACCGGCTTACCCAATAACTTCGGGCACGACGTCACCCGGTGATCGGGTGCTCGCCAATAGGAGCAGGGGGGCGCCTCCCTCGCCGCTAGGGCGCTATAAGATGGTACGGTGCGGTGCCCTCCCGCGGGAGCTCCGCTCGGCCTTAGGGGTTTGGCGCCGACTTGCCCGGCGGATTCCGCCTCTCCCTGGGCACGGCTCGGTTGGCAACCCGTAAGTCGTCGACGGTGCCCGCTGCATTCTCAATTTGCCGGCACTGCTCCTTCAAGAACCGCAGCAGGTCCCTGAAGGGCGGAATATAGGAGACGCCGTCCGCGCCGTAACTATCCTCAAAATGTATCCGAAGATCGAGAGGCAGGCTGGACAACACGATGTGGAGCAACAAGAAGGATCATTCGTCCACCTGTAAATCCAGTCGTCTCAACGAATAACAGGCCACCAAGACTGGATTTACGATGTCCGGACGTAGTCTGGCCCGGTCCCTAAGCAGCGGGGGGTTTAGAAGTTGCCTAACGTATTCGTCCGCGATTCGCCGGGCGTTGGCGTACCTTCCGGCGAGGAGGTCCCGGGCAGTCCGAAATCGTCCGAAAATTTCAAATGGCCGACGACGCCCAGGGCTACCCCTCCAGTGAAGCCAGAAGGTACGCCATCTTCTGACTTTGTGTCAAGTCCCTCCGGGCGTCCACTAGGCTATCAAAAAGGCCAACAAAGGTCAGCCAGTCGGAGAGGACGCCGGGGAACCTTGGCAGGTCCAGAGTTAGGAGTCGTCCCAACAGCCTCCAGCTGAGTAAGCTGATTCCGACGGACTCGGGCAGGCCACTCTGCCGAGCATCACGCACTTCATTATTATACTTGGCCCCTGCCTCGATCAAGTCGTCCGTGAGCGAAAAGAATTGTACGTAGTCCGCAAGGCAGGAGTCTAGGACTCCCGGTTCCATATCCGAAGCTACAAGCTCAGTGTAAGCCTCCCCCACTACGGCCCTTCGGGCCACGACCTGCTCGAGCCGCTTCCCTAAACTATGGACCCGATCGGGTCGCCCCAAGGTATGGGCGTTCGCGGCCCAGCGCAGCTCCGTCTGCAGGCGAAGCGCCGATAGCTTGTGCGATGGCATCACTACTAAATACAAATTATTATTAAATTAAATTAAATACAAATTACACTACACGGTGAGTACACACTACAGTCGGTCAGCAAGATGCCTTGCCAGGCGAGCGACCCTTCGGCAATTTAATCTACCTACCCGAAATACCTGACGCGTAGGTACCTAACCCTAAACTACACTCCTGCTTGCGCAGCCTAACGGTCGTGGTTCTAATTCTAACCACCGATCCGCTAACAAAACGCAAAAAATATTTCTTTTTTATTACGGTCGGGCGTGATTGGAGAAACAATCAACCACGCTCTGCTACCAGAAATTGTTACGGCCCTCAGTTGCCCCGACAGAAGCCGACTGGGCTAGGGCCCATGGTAGCCCACTCAACGGGCAACTAGAGGTTCGGGCCCAAATGGCCTATGGATAATTATTAACTAATGGCTAATAAGCAAACACAAACTTACCGAGTTCTGGAGGTAGGGTCGACCACAATGCAAAGTCAGGTAGTAAGTAAGTGGATGTAAGGTGGTGTGTGAAAGTGTGTAGATGTAACCTGACGTCACCGATGTAATCTGATAGCAGACTCGCAGGCGCTACTTTTCTCCACAATGTGCGATCCCGCTAGTGGGCGTCCACTAATTGAGACTTTCTGCTTTTATTTCACTATATTAGTTTATCAATTTTACTATACATTTAATTAACTTCAAATTTAACTAAATCAATGTTAATCGAACTTAAAACAAGTGACACACTGCACAACTTAAGAACTGTCGGTCAAAGTTCAATGTCCCATGTTCACTTAGCACAAAATTATAATCAAGCACGAACGCAATCTCCTCTCGAGTCATAAAGTTTTAGCGTTCCACCCGACAAAGCAAAAGTTCCTTCGTACGATGGTAAAATACCACACAAGCAACTCGTCGACGCAAATTTATGGCAGTCGAAGTTAATTTAATCACTCAAAACTCAAGGAAAGCCTCTTGTCACGTATACGAACGAAATAAGACAACGTAAAGGAGGCGGTCTTAACGCGACCTAACGATTCTCACGTAACATATAACCGACACGGCTGCCGCGAACCAACTGATTGTTCCAGACTAATCGGCCCGGCCGCCGCCTGCAAAACAAGTCCCGCCGGCCCAAGCCGTCAAACCGGTTAATCGCCAAGACGAGCGTTGGAATACAAGTTTTTATAATGTTTAGATTTAGCCTATACACCGGATCTGTCGCAAAATCGTCCCAATAAATTGGAGCGCCTTCTCAATATTTGTATAAGATTTGTTTTTAATTTATGTAAATACGACCATATCTCTGCCTATCGTTCTAAGCTTAAATGGCTCACTAAAAGTCAAAGGCGTTGCTGCAGAATTTTATTAACACTTTTTTCCATCTTAAATGATGCTAATTCTCCGCCATAACTTAAAGAAAACTTCAACTTTCTCTACTCTATTTCCGGCCGTCAACCTCGTCCTTCTAACGCACTTAAAGTTAGTATTCCAGAACATAGAACAAAATTTTTTAATTATTTCTTCACAGTTTAGGCTATTCTCCTCTGGAACGCTTTACTCGCTGATGTCAAGCATATTACGAATAAGCTTTTGTTTAAAATATTGGTGCCACAACGTTATTTAGAGGTAAAAAACAATTAATTGCCTTCCCCGTTTCATATATATATATATTATATGTGTATTTATGATATATATATATATATATATATATATATATATATATATATATATATATATGTGTGTGTGTGTATATCACACCTGTGCTATGTGTGTGTTTTTATGTATACTGTATTTATATAATGCAATTAGGTAGTTTTGTATTGTGTAATCTATTTATTATAGCTGAACTGTTTTTATTAATAACTTATGTTTTGTTATTGTCCTTAACTTGCACCTGCCAACATCTTTATTTATTCCATTTTTCGTCGGGTTGACTGGTAGAGAATGCCATAGGTCATTAAGTCCGCCCTTTGTCACCACTAGTTGGTGTATTGCAATAAGGGATAAATAAATAAATAAATAAATCGTCATGGGGGGACTGAAGTGTTTAATGTCCCGATGTTATAGTCAGCCGAGCTACCTTCAGTTTTTCAATATTATTTTTGGTTCAATCTAGGTAGAATGAGCTTAAATAGTAAGTATCTTGATGTGTTGCAGTGGTATGTGTGGGTTTGGATTTAATTTTATTAATTATAGGATCCCAAACAGATGGTAGCATTCATCCATCTTCTCTATTGAAATTAGGATGATTTTGATTTCAATAGCCTCGCGAAGCATCATTGGAGGGCATCGGTGTTCTTTAGCGAGTATTTGTGATCTATTAAATCTAATCTAATGGCAGGGATGATTTTTAACATGTCCACAAACTGCTGAATCCTCGGAGCGGTCGTGCTTTCCGGGTATAGCATAAACATAAACAATATAAATAAGACTATTTTTTATTAATACGTGATTTTTGTTTTGCGTCGATATATATTTTTTGTTGCTGCGTCGATATATACAATTTTTGTTATATTTTTCTTCAAGCATTGGCAAAATAATGTACAAAGCAATTACTCATCAAATACTTACCGGTCATAGGTAAATATTATGCCACGCTTGAAAAACTATTTTACAGATTTTTTTTATTTTTTTTACATCGATACACTTGTTAACTTGTGATTATATAGAATCACTACCCTTTTTGACCTTATTCTGCATAGTTTGCAATGCCCGTTAAAGGGTTAAGTAAGAGAATTTACTGCCACATATTAATCTGATAGGTGTCGTACGAGACGATAGAGGGACAAACTAAAACAGGAGAAGGGCAGCAACAATTTCCTTATAACTACTGTAAATAAAAATAAAAACTGCGGCTATCGCCTTTTAGACCCGTCAATTAATTTTTATTTATATAAAAAATTCTTTATTGCACACCACACGAAATATACAATATTAAATATCTCTTCCGAGCCATTCTATGGAAGAGGCCTATGTTCAGTAGTGGACAATTAGGCTGTAATGATCATGATGATTATATTTAGTGGAATACTTGGTTACATAGGTCTTCTTTTCATATAGATCTACTTTTGACCACAATCCATTCTAATAGTAGGCGAAGACGAGGCCTAAATTTTTATAGATTTTTAGTTTTTATAGTGTTTTTAAAGTTTTTTTTTAAAGAAGAAGCGAATAAGCAAGTAGCTTACTGTCAAGAAAGTGGTAATAGCCGCTTACGAATAACGATATCGGGATAATAGATCGCATAATTTTGCTTTAATTGAAGTAGACTGGAGCGTGTTATAACTAAATTACGGATATGTCATGTTTCATCTCTGGGTTGTGCTCAAATTCTGATACCTACTTCTTACACAGAAGAGAGGGGTGAACGAGATTGTGGCTCACCCAATAATAAATGACTACCGTCCCAAAATGAACATATGCAACACCGGAGTGATAACATGTAATAACGGAGCACCTAACCTCGTTTTAATTGGTGTGAATAATGCATCACATACCATATCGTTGCTAATGAAGTATCACAGATTAACTTTATTAGAAATTCAGTATAAATGTCCTCAATCTATCCGTTAATAGAATGAATCTTCATCTCGCAGTGGTTTACCGTTATAAAATAAATTACTAGATAAACTTCTCAGAAATTATTGTAGGCCTGTGTTAACCCGTTAACGTTAAATAAATTCCAATAGCCTTAAATAAAGAACATAGGTCTCCCTCATAGATTGCATAGGGGGGAATTCCGCCATAGTTGCTACGCTTGGCAAGCGGGTTAGCAACCGCAGTGTTTTATAATTTCAGTCGTTATTAGAAAAACGTTGCTATTAATCTCCTGATTTTACCCTCGGGATGATATGGGATAGTGGATGTTCTTACACCGCCACTACACGGTAAAGTGTCAAACATTGAAACGTATATAGTCTGTAATTATCAATTTTCAACATCTACCTAAGGTACTTTCTTTACTATAAACGGCATTGATTATGAATGCCTATTACATTTATAGCTGACTTCAAAAAAAGCTTATAATTTTACACTATGTTTTTTTTCCTTATTTTTGAAGTAGGTATGTTACGCGATATCTGCTTCATTTGTAAATAGACTTTGATGATTTTTGTTTCATTGGTAAGTGGTTTCTTGGTTCCGAGGCGGTCCCATATATATTTGGAGACAAAAATCCCCACTTAAAGGTGACAAATAGGGCAAAATATTTTTTATATAATTTAGACGATATTGAGATCGTGATATTCCTTACTCCACTCGAAAGGGTGAATTTTTTTTTATAAAAATTAAAATCCGAATTAAAAAAAGAAAAAAGAATGACATAATTGAATAAAACTATTTTTACTGTATTCGCAACTTTGCTTAAGACTTAAGTGGCTCAACATAAATTTTTTCGGGGCAACACACAAATAACCATTTTGTAATGTATTTTCCACAATAACTTTTGTTTTTGTTTTTAGGGTTCCGTAGTTTCACAATATGGAACCATTACATTTTTGACATGTCCGTCCGTCCGTCCATCTGTCCGCGGTTTTACTCAGAAATCCTAGGTGCTACAAATCTGTAATCTGGCATAGTCAGAGATTTTAATCACGCCTACAAAACTGTGAAATAAAATTTAAAAAAATATATTCTAACTTCCCATACATAATGATTTTTTTAAACTGTCTATTCCACCGTATGAGTTGTTGTTAATTAGATCTTTCAAAATAACGGAGGGAATGCAACAACATCACGAGACGAGTTTGCGAGATATTTAGCTTTAAAGGGGTATTTTTCATTAAAGTGATGTGCCCCTCCTCTAACAACTTCACCGCTATTGGTGTAAATGTGAAAATTACACAAAATACAGCTAGGTACAATTAAAAAGTTAAGGAGTAATAGCCGACCAAGTAATAAAATGCACTTTACAACTTTATAATATTATTGTAAACTACGAAATAAACATTTTATAAAGAAAAGGACTTATATGCATTACTACTATAGCTTTAACTTTTCATTTACGAGAGGAGGATCTTTCTCACTTACTACTTTCGCTTATTTTTTTAATTGGTAGTTATTGTAGTGTCGTGTAGTGGCATTTAAGAATATCCACTACCCCATATCTTCCCGTGGGTGTCCTAAAAGGCGACAAAGGGAAACAGGCAGGAGATGGGCAGCAGCATCTTCTTGATAAAAACAAACTTACAATAAAAAACTGCGGTTGCCAACCCGCTCGCCAAGCGATGCAATTATGGCAAATACCCCCCTATGAATGAGAGTAACAAAGAAACGGCCCCCTATCCCCGGCGGCCCCGCTATTCCTGGCTACGGTGGCGACCATGGTAACGACGGGGCAGAGGGTGCTAAGAATCGCCGGTGGAGGTTCGGTTGCCACCTAAGACGACTCGACCTGGCAACATACAACGCACGCACCCTGAGGATTGACGAGAAGATCGTGGAGCTGGAAGAAGAGATAGACAAGTTACGCTGGCATATTATAGGATTATCCGAAGTCCGAAGAGAAGGGAAGGACACAGTAATCCTCGAATCCGGCAACTTGCTCTATTACCGGGAGGGCGACCATCTGTCCCAAGGAGGTGTCGGCGTTATCGTCCACAAGTCTCTCGTTAACAACGTTGTAAAGATTGAGAGTGTGTTGACGAAGGTTGCTTACCTTATACTCAAAATCACCAAACGGTATTCGCTGAAGGTCATACAGGTTTACGCAGCAACCTTGGCACACCCCGATGAGGAGGTGGAGGAAATGTATGAGGATATCTCTAGAGCCATGCATTCCTGCAAAACCCAATACACGGTGTTAATGGGAGACTTCAATGCAAAACCAGGCACAAGAGAGAATGGTGAGCTGAAAGTAGGGAAATTTGGAATAAGGCAACGGAACCCAAGGGGCCAGCAGCTGGCCGACTTCATGGCGAAAGAGGGACTCTTTATGATGAACTCTTTCTTCCAGAAACGGCCCTACAGGAAGTGGACCTGGTCAAGCCCCGACGGTTCCACAAAATATGAGATTGACTTCATTATGACGACCAGACGACAACTGTTCAGTGATGTCTCCATGATCGCGAGGGTGAAAACTGGTAGCGATTACCGAATAGTTAGAAGCACACTGAACCTAAAAGTTAAGTTGGAGAGGTCTCGTCTAATAAAATCAACGCTCCGTTCCCTTCGTGCTCTGTTCCAAAGTCCCAAAACCTTTCAGCTCGAGTTACAAAACCGTTTTCAGTGCCTAGAAGACTGCAATGAAGTGGACGATATGAATGACAAGCTCGTGAAAACTGTCCATGCGGTCGGAGCTAAGTTCTGCAAGACCCGCCGCAGAAGAACACAAAAACTCTCCGATCACACTCTCAATCTCATGGCTTTTAGACGGGATATGTAGCTACATTCTTCAACAGATTTGACAGCATACTGGCAACTGAACAGACAGATCTCCCAATTGCTTGCGGCGGGACTTACGCAACTTCAATACAGCTTGTATTGAAGAAGCGATCGAGCGGAACCAAGGCTCCAAAGTCTTTGCCAGAGATCTGTCTGCCAGATAGAGCCAACTGTCAAAGATGAAGACCGAGTGTGGCAACATCGTTTCTGGGGTACCTGAGATTTTGAGTGAGATTGAGAGGTTCTATGGGCAGCTGTACACGTCATCGTTGGAGCCACACGCAAGTGTGAGTAACGATCCAAGAGCGAGTCTTATCCGACACTATCCCGGACGTCAGTCTGAGCGAGATTAGAATGGCTCTCCAGCACCTTAAAAACGGCAAGGCCCCAGGCGAGGTTGGAATTACAGCGGAGCTTCTGAAAGCGGGTGGAAGACCGGTACTTGAAGTCCTTCAGAAGCTCTTTAATTCCGTCCTCCATGGTGGCATTGCACCGGAGGCATGGAGCAGAAGTGCCCACCGCACTTCTGTTCTTGTTCTTCAAGAAAGACGACAACGCTCTCTTGAAGAACTACAGACCGATTTCCCTTCTGAGCCGCGTCTACGTGCTGTTTTCAAGAATCATTACGAATCGTCTCGCGCGATTGACGACTTCCAGCCTCCCGAACAAGCCGGTTTTCGAAAGGGCTTTAGCACCACAGACCACATACATACCCTTCGGCAAATTTTACAGAAGTCCGAGGAGTACAATTTGCCACTATATCTGGCGTATTTGGACTATGAGAAAGCCTTTGATTACGTCGAAATTTGGGCGGTGCTGTAGTCCCTTCAGCAGTGCCAAGTTGACTGTCGGTATATCGAAGTACTGAAGTGTTTGTACAGTAGAGCTACGATGGCTATCCGAGTACAGAATCAGAGTACGAAAACTATCCAATTGCAGAGAGGTGTAAAACAGGGTGATGTTATATCCCCAAAACTCTTCACCGCTGCATTGGAAGACGTTTTCAAGCTTCTGGCCTGGAAAGGATACGGTATGAACATCAATAGCGAGTACATCACTCACCTTCGATTTGCCGACGATATAGTCCTTATGGCAGAATCGCTGGAGGACCTTAGCACCATGCTCAATGACCTCAATAGTGTCTCCCAACGAATAGGTCTTAAGATGAACATGGACAAAACAAAGATCATGTTCAATGTCCATGTCACACCTATGCCGGTAGTTGTTGGGAGCATTAAGCTCGAAGTTGTTGACGAGTATGTTTACCTGGGACAAATAGTCCGACTAGGTAAGTCCAACTTCGACCGAGAGGTCAATCTACGGATTCAACTCGGCTGGGCAGCGTTCGGGAAACTACGACACATCTTCTCGTCAGACATACCTAAAAACCTTAAAACGAAATTGTACAACCAGAGCGTGTTGCCAGTGATGACTAACAGATCTGAGACGTGGTCCTTCACTGCTGGCCGTATGAGGAAGCTCAAGGTCGCTCAGCGAGCTATGGAGAGGGCTATGCTCGGAGTTTCTCTGCGTGATAAACTTAGAAATGAGGATATCCGCAGTAGAACCAGAGTGACAGACATAGCCCAACGGACTAGTAAGCTGAAGTGGCAGTGGGACAGCCATATAGCTCGAAGAACCGACAACCAATGGGGAAGAAAGGTTCTCGAGTGTCAGCCTCGTACCAGTAAGCGAAGTTTAGGGCGACCCCCACGAGATGGAGTGACGACCTGATTAGACAAGCAGGGAGTCGTTGGATGCAGGTGGCTTGTTTTTTTTATAGGATAAGGGTGACAAACGGGCACACAGTCCACCTGATGGTAAATGGTTTCTGCGGCCCATAGACATCTACATCTATCCTCGTTTGCGAATCAAAATGCAGATGCGTTGCCACCCGTGAGGAATAAAATGGAATGCCTCATTTCCAGTAAAAAGAGCCTCCGGCCACCTGCACTCACCAAGCGAAACGCAGAGGTAAACCTCTACTTCACGCTGGTATTCTGTGAGGTCGTGGTACCACCCCGGTTCGAGCCGGCCCATCCGTGCGACAGCAAAATCTGCCGCGTGGCTCTACCACTGTTAAACTGGCTCAGGACCGTGCTTTGTGGCATTCCTTGGGGGAGGCCTATGTTCAGAAGTGGACTTATGAAAGACTGTAATGATGATGAATCATTCAAAGTATTTATACAACCATATAGCTTCATACAGTTTCATTCTTCATACTCTTGGTTTACGCGGGCAACCTCTAGGATAATTTAGGGCAGTGGTAGTTTACGGGAAGGTTTGTTACGGTCATATATACATATCTTAAGTTTGGACTGCAGGGAATATATTATAGACAGATAGTCAACTATGATCATCTTTGTACGGACTTGGCATGTGAATGATTTAATAAAGTATAATTTTCAAAATTGAAAAGATTTTTGATCTTTTTTGAATACCACTCCCTAGTGTGATTTGAAAATATTTCTCCTCAGTCCTCCAGTTACCATTTTCCTGTTTGTGCTCGTTTTAGTCATTATAGCGCTCAAACCGCGAACTCACTTGATTATATTACTTTGCTGTACGCATTAAAAAAGATGAAGCAAGCCATTTGGTTCTAATGCGTAGGATATCGATGACAGAGGGGTAAAGACCCGCCGACCGCTTGTCTAATGGTGGAAAGTGAAAGGAGTAATTAAAGCATGTAGCTCCTGTGCATAATCTCCGAAATGCATCCTATAGAATATCGAGAGGCTGGCTACTCTGTGCCTGTGCTCAGGGCTGTCAAGACTTCTTTGACTTATTTTATCTCTTACCAGTTCGTCACCCCATCCAGTTTGGTGCCACCCTAGACTTCGCTTACCAGTACGAGGCTGCCACTTGCAAACCTTTCTTTCCCATCGGTTGTCTGTTCTCCGAGCTATATGCCTAGCCCATTAACATTTCATCTTACTATTCCTTTGCGGTTATTTTATAACATTCTTTTTTTATTTATGTTAGAATAAATAATTGCTAGTTTTGTCGCTGCTCTACCCATGGCTCTTGCCCAACTCCGAAGCTGGTAGGGAATGTCATTATAATATTAACTTGGCCTGTGTAACAAAAGTTCAATTTAGTAAAGAATTTTCTATATTCTAATCTACCTGATAATTGTAGTTCCATGTTTCACTCATAAATAAATTGTCAAAAGTCTTTATTTTCCTCTCTGAACCACAAAATGGTTTATATTTCAAGCCCCGCAATTTTGTTTTTAATTGTTTACAAGGTATTAAGGTAACAAAACGTTTCGGTGTAATTTGCTACGTGAGTTATGCGAGCTGCGTGCACTCATAAATAGAAACTAGGGTTACCAAGCCTTCTCTATAATATATAGCACTACATTAGATGTCCGAATACTATAATTAAAATATATTTAGTAGACGACATTATAAAAGGCTGACAATGGCGCGAGGTTGTTAATAATAGCTTTCGGTCTTTTGAAAATAAAATAAATAAATTTAAGATTATAAGAAAAAAAAATAAGATTATGATAAAATAAAAAAACACTATATATCTTTAAAATTGTTTAGCCTATATTTTAGCTGATTATAGTCTATATGATAATAGGAAGTTCTTCGAGGCTATAAACAGCTAAATTATAGTTAGCTGATTATAGCCTCGAAGAACTTTCTCATTTCAATATTGGAGGACCCAGACCTGACATATGTATGCGCAGGGCAGAATTATAGTGCCAGTGTGTATGCGAATGCACAAGTGCACTCTCTATACTCTCACTTTCATAATACGATGGGACGGTTATCCGACACGATTGGAGATATATCAGGCTCAGGACCAACGCCTTTACGTACTTTCCGAGGCACGGCGGTAAAACATTGCCAACTTTCTGACTCGAAATGCGTCTGAGGATCTCTTGACAGAAAAAGACATTAACTGATTTAAGATAGATAGATAACTGAAAATATTCGGTACACGCAGAGCCGATACCCTAAAGCTAGAGACTTAAAATTTTTAACATAATACCTTTTTAGTACAAAATTAAAAAAAAACACAACTTCGAATCTTAAATTATAATGTTTAATATTGGTGGCACATTTTTACAATAACTTTTTATTACGTATACGTACTGAGAAGATTTTAAGGCAAGGAAATATCCGCTGTAGTCTCCTAGTGCATGTTGGCGGAAAGGACATGCCTTAAAAATAATTTAATTTAATATATTTTTTTTATAGCAGAGGGGGCAAACGAGCATGTGACTCACCTGATGGTAAGTGACTACCGCCGTCCATGAACAACCGCAACACCAGTAGAACCAGGGGAATCGCAGATGCGTTGCCGGCCTTTTAAAAAGGCCTTTTAAGGCCGGCAACGCATCTGCAATTCCCCTGGTGTTGCGGTTGTTCATGGGCGGCGGTAGTCACTTAACATCAGGTGAGCCGCATGCTCGTTTGCCCCCTATTCCATAAAAAAAAAAAAAAAAAAAAGGAATAGGCTCTTATCTTGAAGGTCCCTAAGTCGCATCGGTCCGGAAAAAACGTAAGCTATTCCACAAGGAAATTGTGCGAGGAAGAAAACATCTTCTAAATCGCACAGTGGTGGACCGCCAATCATCCAGATGGTGTGGATGGTATCGGGAGTTCTGCCGCAATGTGCGTTCGTAAAATTTGGCGGCTGGGATTAATCTGAACAATTCCTCAGAGCACTCACTGTGGTAAATGCGAAAGAAAATGCAAAGAGATGCAAAATCTCTTCGCAGCGCCAATGAATCGAGCCGATCGGAAAGGACTCGGTCGTCGACTATGCAAGCCGCTCTGCGCTGGATGCGGTCAAGTGAAAGGAGCTGGCACTGGTGAGCCCCTGCCCAGAGATGGGAACAGTATTCCATGTGAGGCCGAACCTGCGCCTTATAAAGTTGCAGGCGTTGTGCCGGCATGAAATACTGTCCCGCTCTGCTGAGCACGCCAAGCTTTTTAGAGGTCAATTTGGCCTTCTCTTCCAAGTGACCACAAAACTGCACGTCACTCGATATGTCGACGCCGAGGATTCCGATACGATATGAGGCAACAAGGGGAGTGCCCTGAAACTGAGGAGATACGACAAAGGGGTTCTTTTTAGCGGTAAACGCGCAAACTTGTGTCTTCTGAGGATTAAACTGGACTAGATTTAGTCGCCCCCAATCCGAGACTTTGTTCAGCAAAGACTCGACTTCAGAAACAAGATTGTTCCGGTACTCGGCGACGTGTTTCCGAGAAATATTGGCACGGCTGGTGTAAAGAGCATCACCAGTGCTGTCATCCGCATAGCAATGAATGCTACCGGTTTGCAACATATCATTGATATTGTGACGCCTCATAATTATTATTAATAAATAATAATTAAATTCATTATACAGACATTTAAAAATGTCTTAGAAATTATAATTTAAACAATAAAATGCAAATAATAAGCATAAAGTTCAAAAATATCCATTTGGAATATTGAATATTATAATATTAGTAAACGCATAAAATGTCTCTAAAAATCTCTAAATTTATTAAAAAATTTGCTTAAAATGTTCAAAATGTATTAAATCATATAAATACAAGGCGATTATATTGCAATAACAAAGATAAATAACATCTATACATATAATAAAAATGTAAATAGCCGATGTCTGTACATTTTAGATTTATATAATAAAAGTGATTGAGTGGTACTAAAAATAAGTAATTAAATACATTTCTACCATTTTTAGAATTTTCTGTCTGTCTGTCTGTCTGTCTGTCTGTCTGTTTGTTTGTTAACGTATCACGTATAAAGTACCAATTTATATCAGAAGAATCGTTAAAGAATTTATAAAGTGTATCTTCAGGTTACATTTAGTCTTTATTTCATTAAAATTAGTTCATTCCATCAAAAGTTATGTTAAATATTCTGAAGTATGGCTGCAAAGTATAGGTACTAATTTGTTCAATGGTGGCGTTTGTTGAGTCATCAAGTACATTTTAAACTAATATCATTTTATAAATCATAACATAATTAAATGATGTAAAATAATGTTCTATAATGATGTAATTATATCTAAAACGCAATAAACAAAAGTATTGCATAAAGAACGTAATAAATATATTAAAAAATATATTAACCTTATTATCTAAATCTAAAATACAATAGTTAACCCATTTCATCGATAGATGGTGGTGTTGCACAAATGTCATGCAAGAAGGCAGGTTGTGGTTTTTTTCTGTAAATGACTTTTCATATTTGCTGTTAATCTTTAAATTACTCGCTGCCCTACTGTGTATTGACAATGTCATTTATTCTTTACCGCCGAGTACTCTACATGGTAAATCAAATTTTAAAAGAGCTATTAACAATTTCGTTGGTTTCGGCGAGAATCAAACTTTCTTTCTTGCTTACGATGTAGGCCAGATTTATAAGTTCTTTTAAGTTTTTTTATTGTATCAATCGCGTCAATTAATCTCTTTTATTTTTAGAATTGATTTTAACAGCGCCATCTATCCTTATATCTCTATACATGCGGTAATCACATGCTGTGTCTGATTCTGTACATTGTATAGTATATTAATTTGTGACTAAAATCATTATGGAGACTGAAACTCATTAAATAAGTACATTTTTATAATTTTTAGAATTGTCTGTCTGTCTGTTTGTTTATGAACTTATTACTTACTTACTTTGTCTATGTCTTAAGTAAACATCTTTTTTTCAAAGAAATTGTTTAGAAAATCATAAAGCGTATCTTCCAGTTCATTTAATCTTTGTTTTATTAAAATTGGTTAATTCTATCGAAAGTTATGATTATTATTTTGAAATGTAGGTTCGATTTGTTTAAAGGCGCCATAAAACCTCAGAAATAGTAATAAAATGATTCCTTTTTATAAAAAAACGTTTTATTATAATATATTTATACTTTAAACACAGTAAACAAAAATATGTTTTCCTTAAATTAAAAAAGGATGTCTTCCACGAAGAACGTAATAGATGGCGTTGTACGTTAACGAGTCCATTCAAGCTGAGCCGTGTAGGGAGTAAGCTAACAGCACAAACATCATCAAAAACAGATATCAGAAAAAAGATACGTACGCCCAAGCTAAATGTAGCAAAATTGCATCAAAAACAATATGTCATGATGTTGTTTTATACCAAGAATCCACCTTATATCAAATAACTTTCCTTTCAGTTCTAAGCGTGTTCTGTTCCCACTTCCCATTCCCAGTCAGCGTGTGTTATGCGATGACCGATGACCGTAAATAAAGCGCAAGGTCAAACTTTACGCGTTGCAGGAGTGGACCTCAGTACTGACTGTTTTGCACATGGCCAACTCTATGTTGCTTTTCCCGCGTTATTAGCTCCCGTAACATTTTTCTGTACGCCCCGGCTGTCTACTTCTAACGTCGTTTACACAGAAGTTCTATCACAAACGACTCTGAACTTTGAGCATAACGATTTATTTTGGTGCCACTTATTCATACAGTAATGATATAAATCTTTTAATATTCTATTACCTAAACGTCAAATTCTTTAAGTAAAACCTATATACGCGAGCTACGCCGCGGGCACAGCTAGTTTGTAATATAATAGTAAGTTGATGAAGGTGTTCGTGTAATAATTGGAAAATTTCTAAGTTAATGAACGTGTTCTTGTAATGTTCCCTTTACCGTCACAACGTAGTTCACCGTCTACAACGACCTTGATGCTCCGATCTGTAAGAAAGCTGGTGATCCAATTGCACAATTTCTCGAAAAGCTCAAAGGAAGGGAGCTTCGAAAAAAGCGCTTTGTGCCAGACCCGATCGAAGGCCTTCGTTATATCCAAACTAACGGCCAATGCCGCACCCTTGGATTCGATTGCCTGCGCCCATCTATGTGTTAGGTAAACAAGAAGATCACCAGCTGAGCGACCCCGCCGGAAACCGTACTGGCAGTCACTAATCAGCTGGTGCTCCTCAAGGTACCACATGAGCTGGCAGTTAATAATGGACTCCATTATTTTCGAGAACAAGGAGGTGATGGCGATAGGCCTGTAGTTGGATGGGTCTGAGCGGTCGCCTTTTTTGGGATCGGGTGGACAAAAGCTGTCTTCCACGATTTCGGGCCTAAGTCTAGGGAGTAGGGGTGCCGGAAAAGACGCGTTAGAACCGGTGACAACTCCGGAACACACGTCCTCAGCACGATTTGGGGATTCCGTCAGACACACGCGACTTGTGTGGATGTCCAGGGAGAGGAGTGCTTTGCGGACCGATCGCTGCGAGAATCGCACATCCAGCATGGATCACTCACACCGCAGGATGGTCGGCGGTTTGTTCTCCCCGTCATCAAGAAGCGATTTGGACGCAAAAAGGGAGCCTAAAAGCTTGGCTTTCTCTTTTGTGGCCTAAGCCAGTGAGTCGTCCTCCCTGTGCAGAGATGTTAGTGATGAAATTCCCTTGGACAGCCTTGGCGAGAGACTAGAATGCATGGGTTCCCGAAGGAAGGCGAACTAGTTTCTCGCCAATTCTGCCTATGTGTTCTGACTTTGCCCTGGCGACAACTCTTTTGAAGGACCTGGAGGCGAAGTTATACTTCTTTTTAAGTGTGCTGGTATTTACATCCCGAGCCGCCAAAGCCTCAGCCCAGGCCTGATAGCACTCCTGCTTACGGCGTAATGTATTCTTACAGGGGCGACCAACCCAAGGCTGAGATCTGCCTCCGATGGGTACCACAGATCATGGCATAAATAGTTCCATTCCCTGTGGCACCACATCAGCGACAGAGTCAGCAACAGCGCTGTGATCATCCGGCGAGAAGCAAACCTGCCACAATGGGTAGGATGCAAAGAAAGACCGCATTACGTCCCAATCCGCCAACCTGTAATGCCAAACACGGCGGCAACCTGCAGAACGCAACCGCGAGGGGAGCGTGAGTGGCACCACACTCCGGATCAGACAATGGTACGAAGAGCCGAGAGGGGCATGGACGGATACCTGATATTTGTCCGGATAAGAGGTCATCAGAAGGTCCAACAGGGAAGGTGTATGATCCTCTCCATCTTGAATCCGCGTAGGCGAAGTAACTAATTGTGTCAGACCATATGCCAAGGCAAAGTCATAAACAGATCTCCCCAAATGATCGGTTAAACGTGAACCTAGCCATTCGGCGTGGTGGGCGTTAAAATCGCCAAGAATCACGATCTCTGCGGATGGGACCTGTAGTAGCAAGTAATCTGTAGCTATTTGGACGTGGTCGATGAGTCGGTCTGTTTGGGCATTACCGCTTTGGGACCTATAGAAGCACCCGTAGATGCGCGGATGGTCGTCGCTATCAACGCGTAGCCAAGGGATGGACAGGTCCGAACCTTAAAGACTGCGGAGTTGTCGAGAACAGATGTCCTCCCTAACGTGTACGCAAACTTCAGCCCGAGGCACAAAAGAGTGTCCCAATTTGTACCCCGGGTAGGAGTGATACGAAGTATCAGCGGGAGAGGACACCTGGGTTTCGGTCAGAAAGAGTCGGCTTCGCCGTCTCGAAATGGTAGTGGATGGCGTTTAGGTTGGATTAAAGTCCCCTGATGTTGCATAAATTCACGGATATCGTGGCAGGGTTCGCCTTGGTCTTGTTGCTCAGTTTGCCCCGAGCAGTTACTGTGTTGAGCGGAATTTTGCTGATATATTACAATCATTTGATGATAGTGCTATCCACAATTATCAAATGGTAATATTACATTGTAATTTAAGGATATTTTTGTGGAAGAGAAATGTTGCAGCGTATTATGACTGCAATACGAATTGGTCGGCTGGACTGGAAGGATCACGCTGGCCCAGAATAGAAGCGTGGAGTAGCACCACAATGTAGTACCGCTGTGTTTCGTATGGTGGGCGACGAAAACCGAATACTCTTTTTACTAGTTACGAGGCTTTCCATTTTAGGAGTGAAAGGTGACAACGCATCTGCATTTCGATTCTAATTGAGGATAGTTTAAGGTGTCTATGGGCCTCACAGTCTGTTATTATACTGATTTTCTATACATTTGAGGACAGATCACAGTAGTGCAGGGAAAATAGTGCTTAAAGTAACAGTTTTATTATTTTCTTTGGAGACTAGTGTTTTTTAGAATTATAAAAAAAACCATAATAGTCGTCGTTTACTATTCGGTATTATAATTAAGTACTCGCAGGTAACACGAAGCAGGCATAAACACAACAACATTTTTATTTAATTCCATTTTGAAAGATCTTGTAAAATTTTCTAAGCCCACCTTACACGAAACGTAGTCAGAAAAGAGCAGCGAACCACTTTACCTTAAGACGCGAAATAAGCAATTTTACCCGTGGCAACCATTTAAAGCGAACTGAAATATTTTTTGGATATTTTCTTACGAAATAGCTTCCACTTGAGGGAGCGATTACAAAAGTGTATGGAAATTTTTCTTCAAAAAATTTATTAAATACAGTATTTCTTAATTGAATGATTACGCTTGAAAAACACATTCTAAAATTATATTTATTATAATAGAAAAAAGCGAGTGCAAATCTAAATCCTTATTTTTAATATGGTTTTTTAACAATTGACAGTTATTAACACAATTATATATTCTTAAATCAAACATTGTACATAAATCTCCGTAATGTTGAATATTAAGTATCACATAATTTTCTCCATATTTGTCATCAAATGTAAGATTAAATTCTATCTACTTGTGCCAACTATAATGATCGCCATAGGAACTAAATTTAGTCAATCTAACAACAGGCTCATTAAATTATCATTCATTTACAACAGCCTATCAAAAGATCACTGCTAAACATTCGCCTCCCCAAAAAATAAAACATAGGAGGGATATTTGTAATAGTTGTTATGTTCCACGCTTAGCAGGCGGGTTGTTAACCGTACTTGTTAAGCGTAATTTTCTTTTTATTAAGTTCCTATCAGGACTATGCTGCAATCTTAAAATTTAAATTATGAAAAAAAACCTAATCTTTCAAAATTTATTTTTCTATTTGCGATTGGTTACAAATGTGGTATTTCACATAACATATGCATACAAAATGCCTAATATTTTAGATTCAGTCTATTTATTATTTCAGTGTTATTTAATCTACAAAACTGACAATCCTCGACTTTATTTTTCTCAGCTTAACGCTTAACCAATGCGCCAATGAGCTCTTAAAGAGTTTGTATTAGAAGTTTCAATATATGTCGACCACCATATTCAATTTATTTCTCAATTATATAGATTAATGATACTTGTGAAAATAACGAAGAACCGTCAGGCGGGTAATGATACACTTAAAATATTTAGACCACAGGCAGAGAGTAATATAAAAGGACTGTGAGTCGACCCCAATTCCACAGTGTGGCGATAAAAGTTAATAAACTTTGAAAGATTGATGAACCGTCAGTAATTTAAGTAAAGAAAGTTTCATAACATTGCAATTTTGATTTCAGTGGCAATAGTTTTAAATTAATAATTGTAATGTTAATCAAAGTAGATGGATATAACAGTAGAGGAAGCCTAAGAAAAAAATCGATCGAATATAATTTAGGAATAATGAGGTCAACGGAAAAGAAAAACATGCAATATCGACCTCAAATAATATGGGACAAGCGCATGAAGAAGAATAAGAAAAATTATAATTTTAATTAAATATTTCATATTACAGTTCTTTAAGAATTAACTGTTTTTTGACAAATGAACAGACTATGTGCATTTGTCAACAAACAGTTATTTCGAAGATTCGAAGAAGAATCGGATGACAACGTAGTTATATGAAAGAAAACTTGGAATATAATAATTCTTTTTTAGTACAAAATTAAAAAAAAACACTAATTCGAATCTTAACTTATAATGTTAAATATAACTGACACATTTTTACAATAGCTTTATATTACGTATACGTACTGAGAGGATTTTAAGGCAAGGAAATATCCCCTGTGGTCTCCTAGTGCATGTTGGCGGAAAAGACATGCCTTTAAAAGACATTTCTTTTAATATCTCAGACATTCAGTTTTTCTCACAACGATAATACTTCACCGCCGAGCACGTGATAATTCAGAACTTAAATTTACTCAAAAATCTCTCTCAGCCACAATCATTTGATTATGGTGCTATCCACAATTGTCTGATAGTAATATTACATTGTAATTTAAAGATATTTTTGTGGTAGAGATATGTTGCAGCGTATTATGACTGCAATACTAATTGGTCGGCTCGACTGGAAGGCTCACGCTCGCCCAGAATAGCAGCGTGAAGTAGCACCACACTGACGTTGTGTTTCGTATGGTGGGCGACGTAAACCGAAGTAAAAAAACTAGTTACGAGGCTTTCAATTTTAGTACTGAAAGGTGACAACGCATCTGCATATCGATTCCAATTGAGGATAGTTTATGGTGTCTATGGGCATCACAGCCTGTTTTTATACTGGTTTTCTATACATTTCATTTCTCTTTGGAGACTAGTGTTTTTTAGAGTTTTAAAACAAAACAAACATCGTTTACTATCTGTCACGGCCCCCAGCTGCCCCTGCAAAGCTCGCCTTGGCTAGGGCCCATAGTAGCCTCCTCGACGGGCAGCTGAGGGTTCGGGCCCAAGTGGCCTTATGGAAAATTAACAAAACGTAACATGTTCCGAAGCTAAGACCGCCCCAAGGCTCGGTCAGGCCGTAGGTAGGTGCAGGTGCATGTAAGTGGTGTGTGGTAGTGTTTATATATGTGACCTGACCTAACTGAGGTGATCGGGGAGCGGCCTGGTCCCATGCTGCCCCACAATGCTGCATCACTCCAGCAGGCGTCACCAATTAACACTTCGTTCTTCATTTCACTATTTCAGTCTATCAATTTTATTGTACATTTAACTAACTTCAAACTCAACTAATTCAACGTTTATCGTAAAATCAAACACGTGACACCCGATACAAGTTACGAACAGTAGTTCAAAGTTCAATATTCAATGTTCCGGATTCATTTATCACCAAATTACAAATAAGGAACTAACGCGATCTCTTCAAGGGTCACACGGTTCAGCGTTACAAACACAACTAAGCTCCTTCGTTCGATATTAAATACTCCGCCACAATAAGAATTCATAATCAACCTAGCTGACACGTACTCTAGCTATAGAGTCAACACACAAAAGGTTCTTAACGCGACGGTATGATTAAACAATCAACCGGGCGACGCCTCAAAAAGGAATGCGCGGTTCAAATTCCAGACGTCTCTCTACTAGCGCGAAACTCCACGTCACACGAGCAAGTTAAATATTGTAAAATGCACTTCAACACGCAATCACAAATTACTTTAATCAGTCAAATACAATACAAGCCGCTTGTCACGAACTTAAAACCTAGACAAAGTAAACCGAGGCAGTTTTCACGAAACCACAATTACGTAGCGAAGTAACGCGCACAAATTCTAAAAATCTAGACCATAACCTAAAACCGGTCGCGCGAATCTTCTGCAGCGGTCACCGAGATACACTAACTTACTGCACCGCTGCCCGCCAGCGCCAAACTCTGGGAAGCTGCTTTCCGCTGCCCCCTCCCCGCGACACGCATGATACCTGGTACCATCGGGCGATTCGCTAAGTCGAACGTGATTGGTTGCCGTCTCAAAATGACCATTTTTGGCCTTTTTTTTAAAGGAGAGGGGGCAAACGAGCATGCATCTCACCTGATGGTAAGTGACTACCGCCGCCCATGAACAACCGCAACACTAGGGGAATTGCAGAAGCGTTGCCGGCCTTTTAAAAAGGAGAAGGCTCTTTTCTTAAAGGTCCCTAAGTCGTATCGGTCCGGAAAAATCTCTGGTGGCAAACTATTCCACAAGGAAGTTGTGCGAGGAAGAAACAATCTTCTAAATCGCACAGTGGTGGACCGCCAATCATCGAGATGGTGTGGATGGTATCGGGAGTTCTGTCGCGATGTGCGTTCGTGAAATTTGGCGGCTGGGATTAATCCGAACAATTCCTCAGAGCACTCCCCATGGTAAATGCGAAAGAAAATGCAAAGAGGTGCAACATCTCTTCGCAGTGCCAATGAGTAGAGCCGCTCTGCGCTGGATGCGGTCAAGTGGAAGGAGCTGGCACTGGGGAGCCCCAGCCCATAGATGGGAACAGTATTCCAAGTGAGGCCGAAACTGCGCCTTGTAAAGTTGCAGGCTTTGAGCCGGCATGAAATACTGTCCCGCTCTGCTGAGCACGCCAAGCTTTTTAGAGGTTAATTTGGCCTTCTCTTCCTAGTGACCATGAAATTGCACGTCACTCGATATGGCGACGCCGAGGATTCCGATAGGGCATACCTTGAAACTGAGGAGATACGACAAAGGGATTCTTTTTAGCGGTAAACGCGCAAACTTTTGTCTTTAAACTGGACTAGATTTAGTCGCCCCCATTCCGAGACTTTGTCCAGCAAAGACTCGACTTCAGACAGAAGTTTGTTCCGGTACTCGTTGACGTTATCCCGAGCAATATTGGCACGGCCGGTGTATAGAGTACCACCTGTGCTGTCATCCGCATAGCAAATAATGTTACCGGCATGCAACATATCATTGATATGCAGAAGAAACAGCGTTGGTGATAGCACGCAGCCTTGTGGAACACCAGCGTTAATAGGCTTGTAGTCGGAGCATGCACCGTCTACAACGAGCTTGATGCTCCGATCTGCAAGAAAGCTGGTGATCCAATTGCATAATTTCTCGGGAAGCCCATAGGAAGGGAGCTTCGAAAGAAGCGCTTTGTGCCAAACCCGATCGAAGGCCTTCGCAATGTCCAACCTAATGGCCAATGCCTCCATCTTGGACTCTACTGCCTCCGCCCATCTATGAGTTATGTAGACCAGAAGATCACTAGCTGATAGATCCCGACGAAAACCGTACTGGCGGTCACTAATCAGCTGGTGATCCTCAAGGTACCGCATGAGCTGGCAGTTTATAACGGATTCCATTATTTTGGAGAACAAGGGGGTGATGGCGATAGGCCTGTAGTTGGACGGGTCTGAGTGGTCGCCTTTTTTAGGGATCGGGTGGACAAAAGCTGTCTTCCATGAATTCGGGACTACGCCTAGGGAGTAGGAGTACCGGAAAAGACGCGTTAGAACCGGTGCCAACTCCGGAGCACACGTCCTCAGCACAATTGGGGGGATTCCGTCAGGCCCACTCGACTTGTGGATGTCAAGGGAGAGGAGTGCTCTGCGAACCGAGCGCTGTGAGAACCGCACATGCGGCATGGAGCACTCACACGAGGGACCAGAATGCACGGGTTCCCGAAGGAAGGCGAACTAGTTTCTCGCCAATTATGCCTATGTGCTCTGACTTTGCCTTGGCAATAACACTCCTGCTTACTGCGTAATGCAGTCTTATAGGAGCGACCAAACCAAAGGCTGAGATCTGCCTGCGATGGGTACCACAGATGATAGAATAAATAGTTCCATTCCCTGTAGAACCACATCAGTGACAGAGTCAGCAACAGCGCTGGGATCATCCGGCGAGAAGCAAACCCGCCCCCATGGGCAGGAAGCAAAGAAAGACCGCATTCCGTCCCAATCCGCCGACCTGTAATGCCAAACACGGCGGCAACCTGCAGAACGCAACCGCGAGGGGAGCGTGAGTGGAACCACACTCCGGATCAGACAATGGTCCGAAGAGCCAAGAGGGGCATCGACGGAAACCTGATATCCGTCCGGATGAGAGGTCAGCAGAAGGTCCAACAGGGAAGGTGTACGATCCTCAACATCTGGAATCCGCGTAGTCGATGTAACCAGTTGTGTCAGACCATATGCCAAGGCAAAGTCATAAACAGATCTCCTCGCATGATCAGTTAAACGTGGACCGAGCCATTCGGCGTGGTGGGCATTAAAATCGCCAAGGATCACGATCTCTGCGGATGGGACCTGTTGTATTAAGGAATCTGTAGCCATTTGGACGTGGTCGATGAGTCGGTCTGTTTCGGCATTACCGCTATGGGACCTATAGAGGCACATGTAGACGTGCAGATGGTCGTCGCTGTCTACGCGTAGCCAAAGGATGGACAGGTCCAAACCTTCAAGACTGCCGAGGGGTCGAGAACAGATGTCCTCTCTGACATACACGCAAACTCCAGCCCGAGGAACAAAGGAGTGCTCCAATTTGTACCCCGGGTAGGAGAGATACGAAGTGTCAGCCGGAGAGGACACCTGCGTCTCGGTCAGTAAGAGCAAGGCCGGCTTTGCCGTCTCGAGATGGTAGTGGACGGCGTTTAGGTTCGAGTGAAGTCCCCTGATGTTGCAGAAATTCACGAATAGCGTGGCAGGGGTCGCCTTGGTCTTGTTGCTCAGTTTGCCCCGAGCAGTTATTGTGTTGAGCGGAATTTTGCCCCCACCCCCCAGAATACGCGGGGCAGCTTGAGCACCCACGCTCAGGAGTGGAATAGCATGGTCGTGGATGCTCAGCGAGGGATTCTCCAGGGGTACTGGTACCCTCCTGGGGTAGTTTATGATGTAATTCCGCTACCATGTTGATGGGGGAGGGGATTGGGCCTCCGGTCACCTGCACTCACCAGACGAAACGCGGAAGCAGAGCTTCCACTTTACGCCGGTATTCTGTGAGGTCGTGGTACTAACCCGGCTCGAGCCGGCCTACCAGCCTAAACACTATCGTTTACTGTTTGGTGCTATAATTAAGTACTCGTAGGTAACATTAAGCAGGCACAACAACATTTTTATTTTATTTCATTTTAAAAGGTCTTGTAAACATTTCTAAGCCCAACTTACACGAAACGCAGTTAGAAAAGAGCAGCGAACCACTTTACCTTAAGATGCGAAATAAGCAATTTTACCCGTAGCAACCGTTTAAAGCGAACTGAAATATTTCTTGGATATTTTCTTACGAAATAGCTTCTACTTGAGGGAGCGATTACAAGAGTGTATGGAAACTTTTCTTCAAAAAATTTATTATTCACAGTATTTCTTAATTGAATGATTACGCTTGAAAAACACTTTCTACAATTATTTTTATTGTAATAGAATGAAGCGAGTACAAATCTATATCATTATTTTTAATATAGTTTTTTTAACATTTTGACAGTTATTAACACAATTATATAATCGGAAATCAAACATTGTACATAAATTTTCGTAATGTTGAATTTTTGGGTTACATTATTTTCTCCGTATTTGTCATCAAATTTAAGATCAAATTCTATCTTCTTGTGCCAACTATTGATCGCCATAGGAACTTGACGTCCTAATAATAGGCTCACTAAATTATCATTCATTCATTACAGCCTATCAAAAGATCACTGCTAAACATTAGCCTCCCCCATAAATTAAAACATAGGAGGGATATTTGTAACAGTTTTATACGTGGTATAGCCATGCTGCAACTATATTAGTAGTATAGTTGTAGCACGAATGGGTCGGCTGAACCCAGGAAGGACGACGCTCTCACAGAATACCAGCGTAAAATAGCAGCTTAACGCTGCTGTGTTTCGTATGGTGAGTGTAGAGAACTGGAGACCCTTTTTACTTGAAAACAGGCATTCCATCTTAGTCCTCACGGGTGACAACGCAACTGCTTTTTGATTCGCAAACGTGGATAAATGTAGATGTCTATGGGTCACAGCAACCACTCACCATCAGGTGCACCGTGTGCTCGTTTGTCACCTATCATATAAAAAAGTTGTTACTGCCACGATTGGCAGGCAGGTTGTTAACCGTACCTGTTAACCGTAGTTTTCTTTTTATTAAGTTCTTATCAGGACTATGCTGCAACCTATATCCTGTTTAAGTATCCCTCAGTATTCGGTATGACTTAGGGGTAGATTGTCTTACGGCCAACACTAAATTATAAAAAAAGCTAATCTTTCAAAATTCATTTTTCTATTTGCTATTGGTTACAAATGTCGTATTTCACATAATATATGCATACAAAATACCTGATATTTATAGTTTAGTCTATTTATTATTTCAGTGTCATCTAATCAACAAAACTGATAATCCTCAAATATGTTTCCCTCAGCTTAACTCTTAACAATACGCCAATGAGCTCTTAAAGAGTTTGTATTAGAAGTTTCCCTATATGTCGACCACCATATTCAATTTATTTGTCAATTATATAGATTAATGATACATGTGAAATGGAGTGTAACCCTGCAAAATTCCTTTATACTAATAGAAAAATATTTTGAAAAAATAACCAAGAACCTTCAGTCGTTTAATGATACACTTACAATATTTAGACCACAGGCAGAGAGTAATATAAAAGGACTGTGAGTCGACCCCAATTCCACAGTGTGGCGATAAAAGTTAATAAACTTCGAAAGATTGATGAACCGTAAGTAATTTAAGTAAAGAAAGTTTGATTACATTGCAATTTTGATCTCAGTGGCAATAGTTTTAAATTAATAATTGTAATAATTATTATTTTAAAAACAATTTTAAGAGTAGAGATAGAACAAATCGATCGAATATATATTAGGCATGATGAGAACAACGGAAGAGAAAGACATGCTATATCGTCCTCAAATAATTTGGGACAAGGGCATGAAGAAGAATAAGAAAAATTATAATTTTAGTCACTTTAAGAATAAACTGTTTGTTGACAAATGAACATAGTCTACCTGATAAGTTGTTACTGTAGCTCGAATACACGTTAATTTATCTTCACTTAATAGTCAAAATGCAGACGCCTTGTCATCTTTGAGGACTATAATTGAGGCTATATTCGTTACCAGGAAAAAAGGTATTCCGTTCTTCTCACGCAGCATCACCATATCGCTATTTCACGCTGGTATGCTGTGTGGTATGGATATTACCGTCTGTGGCACATGCATACATGCTTTATCCATGACGAAGCGTGGCTATCACATTTATTCATTATGTTTAACAAGTTTTCCTAAGAATGACTATCACATATATTTCTTGTAAAAAATTATTAAATGAAATTAATTTAGAACGTCCTTTATTATCACACCGGAGTTATCCCCTTCCTCTTTCAATTTTTTTGTAAAGTTATTTTCAGAACCGAGCATGCAGTCCACCTGATGTTAATTGGGTATTGTGGCCCATACATATCTACATCTATCCTCGATTAAATAAGAAAAATTCAGATGCGTCATCACCTCTGAGGGTTCAAATGGAATGCCTCGTTTCCAGTAAAAACGGTATTGGTTACTCAACAGTCACTCATATACGAAACACAGGGGTATTAAGAAAGTATTTCGTGAAAGCGTGGTTCTTCTCTAGTCGAGCAGACCCATTCGTGCTTCAATATAGGTATAGGTATAATATAACTGCAATTAGGCACTACCACGTAAAGAAATAAAATATAAAACTACTTTTTATTATATTAAATAAGTACACAACTTTTAAACATGAAACTTTAATTTATTTATTGGAAATGAAATGTTTTAATAAAATGCTTATATGTATTATGTACATATTTACATACAGCTTAAACTTCAGAACGTATCTTTACTTTAAATATTAAGATTTACATTACGTCTTTGAAATCGCTTAGTAATAATATTTAATCTATATTTCCACGCACATTTATGTAATCCTTAATAATAATCATGTAAGTCGTGGAACAGAGCTGTTTCGTTACATTTTTAGAAGGATTTTTAATAAACTAATTAATATTGCAAATGTAGTCAGAATAAGAAGTGATTTATATTTTATATGTTGATATTCAGAAGCGAAACAAGTAAAAAAATTAAAACGTGTATGTATCACCTCATTTACTAACAAAAATGTAATATTATACATTTAACATTACTAAGCATTATCATAGTAAACTTATCGTAGTAACTTTTAATTTTAATAAAAATAGCACTTTGTCAAAAACTAACTGAGATCGGTAAAAATATTAATTAAAATTACTAAATATTCAGATAATTTCACTAACCAGTCTCATGATTTTATTTACAAAATGGTCAGTCAATAATTTTTGACATTCCCTTTATATATTCATTTTTATTGAAGATTCGGATATGGATTTTACTCCTAGACTTTATTCATAAAAATTTTAAAACTCACCCAAACATTAATAAAGTAATTTATTTAATATTCGTTTAAATCGAACTTTAAAGAGATATTTTTATAATAATTTACACTGTAATAGAATATTGACACATATTATTATTCTTAAAATATAACAGAAACAAATATTTTTTCTTTGTATCTCCTATAAATGAAAAGTAGAACTAAAGAAACAGAGTTTCTTAAAGGTATATCACAAATTTTACATTCTTAAATATATTATGTACATTATAATTATTCTTAAAAACACGTTTCATTTGTTATAAAACTAATTTCGTTTTATTCATCATAAAACAGATTTTTTAATGATATTTAATGAACAAAGTTTTATAAAAATTCTAACTAAACTCTTTTAAAAATATTTAACAGAAGCTAAAGCTTCCTAAAGAAATTCTACCCGCAACTGGTTGTTGCTGCTGGGGATAAAGGGGCTGGTTCTTTTCTCGTTAAAAGGCTATTTGGCACTATACCACGGAGAGTAGGACTGTATGATAATTAAGTTAACAGTTTTAGTTTTTTTTTTTTTTATTATAGTTTTCTAATATTGTTTATTCTAAAATATTGTATATTTTGTTATGATAATAAATATTCAAATACATAAAAGCTCGACTTTTAAAACAATTCTATTCAAAGATTTTAATATTTTACGTAATAAGTTTTTATTTTCTGATTTTTTGAGTTAATCCGACAAAAGTAAAATAATATTTAAAATTAAACCATTCGTAAATATAAATTAATTTTAATTTTAAGTTTTTATTAGTAGAGACCTTTCAGATGTAACAGTACTAAAAATACAAATGGAAAAATTGTTGCACAGGCTTTGTAGGAATTTGATGTAATTATTAAATTTCTGTAATCTTTTGCTTCATTTTGTGAGGGATAGGTATATGTTTTATCAGTTACACTTTTTGTGGCTGCGGGACAAGGCAATAATTCTACAGGAATTTGCAATAAAGTTTTCTCATTTTCTTTTCTAATTATTTTTGGCTCTTCAACGAATTCTTCTTCTGTTTCATCTTGAAATAAATCATCTAAATTATCTTTATAATCTTTGTCATGATTCTTATCATCTTCAAAAAGATTGTTACTTTCAATAACACTTTTTTCATAAAAAGTAAGATGCACATTTATCGATGGATCAGCGTTGAATTTGCACACAAAATTTTCTAAAGCGGTTCTCACTTTAATGCTTCTTGCTTCATGACGTAACTTGTGCATCCATGCTAAGTGACAGTCACAATCAAATTCATTTCCTGTAAAAAGCAAACATTTTGGTTACGTTTAAACAAAAGTTTTATAGCTGAAAAGGGCTTAGCTTTTGCTGTAAGAGTACCGTAATTTCTAACTGATTTTCGGACAAGTCCATTGATTTAAAGAAATGTATTTTACAATATTGAAGTAGATGGAAAGATATGTGTTCGGACCCAACTATACAGAGTTATTTTTACAAAGATTAGTCAAATTTTATACTTAAGGTCAAATATATAAATAATGATATATAGTTATTGCAGTTTTTGAAAATACGAGTAAATAAGGCTTCTACTTTTTTTTTAAACTATCCCAAATTGAATGTGATTTATGGGCAACGATTACGCGTTCGCGCGTTCCTCTATGTGCGATTTAATTCACAATATTTTGACGACCGATTGACCCGTACGAATATATGAATAGTATTTTTTTTATAGAAGAGGGTGCAAACGAACATGCGGCTCACCTGATGGTAAGTGACTACCGCCGCCCATGAACAGCCGCAACACCAGGGTAATTGCAGATGCGTTGCCGGCCTTTTAGAAAGGTGTAAGCTCTTTTCTTGAAGGTCTCTAAGTCGTATCGGTCCGGAAAAATCGCCGTTGGTAAGCAATTCCACAGAGAAGTTGTATGAGGAAGAAAACTCCTAGTGAAAAGTATAGTCGTGGACCGTCAAGCATCCGTAAAATAGTAGGTTTTACATATTTATGAATGACAATCCATTCTGGATTAAAAATGACAGATTTCTTAATTATTTTTTCTTATTCGTTAACCCATATTACTTATTCTGAACCATCTGCAAATTTGGCTGTATATTGCAAAATAACCCTGTATAGCTAATATTTACGTAAAACTTTTAAAGTAATTATAATTACCTTCTAAATAAATAAAACTCTTTTGTTTCTTCAGATTATCATATATGGGCCTTACGTTATCAAATGTGAATTTTTTCAATTTATTGTGTCTTAAATCTAATGCCGAAAGACCCCGTACACCTTCGAACAATCCATTTATTAAACTTACAAGTTTGTTGTGACTTAAGCTTAACTTTTTTAACTGCGATAATCCGTCAAATGTTCTTTGCGCTAAAATGTATATTTCGTTGTAATCTAACAACAATTCCTGCAGGTTCCATAACTCTGTAAAGGTGAACGAGTTTAAAATGGACAAATTGTTTCTTCGCAAGTCTAAGCGCTTAAGATTAGCTAATCCGTTGAAGCACTCTTTTTTGAGTTCACTTATATTATTTCTGTCCAATTCTAATTCTAACAAATTCACTAAGTGTTTAAAGGTTCCACCTTCAATAACACTTATATTATTACTTGTTAAATATAATTTTTCTAGACTAGGTAATTCATAAAATGTTTCTGTAACTAGTTTGTTTATTCTATTCTCGTCTAAAGTAAGAATAGTTAAGTTCGGTAAATTGAAAAACGCATATTTGCTTAAAGTTACAATTTGATTTTTCGTTAAGGTCATTTCTTGTACGGTCGTTAAATTGACAAAGGAGTAACTTTCAATATTCTTAATGGAACTAAATTTGACGCTGAAATTGCGCAACTTTCGAAGGTATTTCAAAACATTAGTAGGCACAAAGCTTAGTCCACCATCAGCTCTTACATTAAAGGCTAAATTCTCAATATTCGACTGAGAAATAAAACTAGACCATAATGAATCAGATTTTTCTATGCCTCCATTGAATACCCAGCATTCTGTTTTAACAGCTTCGTTTATTTCTTGACTATGATCGCAGTAGCAATGTATCTTTGAATCTCGATCACTTATGTCACATATGTTTGTAGTAGTTTGAATAAGTTTGTCCTTTTGCTTCCGTCTGCTAGCATGAAGGGCGTCTATTGCAAACAGCAACAGAAGCAAGGCAGCGGGTTTCTTCTGAGCCCGCATACCTTAGATCTGGAAAAGAAAAAATAACATCAGTATTGTTATAAGATAATGGCATAAATATTTTTTTTTTTATCTATAACTACTAGTTACTTCTCGTTATCCCGTATGTGCCGTAAGAGCACTGAGAGCATCTAAAACAGGAAATTGGTAGCAGCATCTCCTATAAACAACTCAAAGTCCATGCGGGCTGTAGGTGCGGATGTAATTAATGCGTGTCAATTATGGAAAAAATCTCTCCTATGAGACTATCTATTAAAAAGTTCTATGTTCATCACTGAACTTTTAATAGGCTGATACAAATCAATTAATGAATTAAATGGACCACTATTTTTCTATGTTTTGTTTTAACTGAATTGACTTTTACATGTCCCTTTATTTAAAAACCATGCAAAATATTTTAGAAAACAAAGTCCCGTACATACTCTTACAATTTTATTTTGTAAACTTATACATACTTACTTTATATTTATAATTACATTAAATACAATATAAATAAAAAAAATCAGCTTATTAATAACAATCCCCATATTTCGTTTTTAATATTCAAGTACCATAGCCACTTAAAACGAGAATCCACAAGTGTTTAACATTTCCAAGAAATAATTCTTACAAAGTTTTAATTAAAGCAATTACCTGAAAATATATTACAATTGCCCTTAATTTGTTTACTTAAAACGTAAACAACTGATAAGTATATATTAATTGGAATTGGAAACTTTAACTTCTTGGTATTCGCATCTGTACTGTAATCGTTACTCCTTTCGAAGAAATTACAAAAAATATATATCTTTACTAGACGAATAAAATTATATTAATGATTATTTTAATATTGAACTTCAAATAATATGTTCAGCTTCATCGTATAGTACTACACATTATTATATTTGTTTATTTTTATTTTTATTATGAAACGTTTAACGTAAAAGTTGTGAATAAAATGTTAAACATAAAAGAGCAAAGATCATATAAAGTCACGCGAAGATTATAAATTAATTTGTTACCTTACACTAAAAAAGAAAGCAACATCTTTGTGAAATCAGCTTATAATATCGTTGGAATCGTCTTTTTTGCGCGTTTGGTCTTAATCTCATGACTCTATAACATACTTTTTGTCGTTTAGGCAGTTTGCAAATTAAGGTTCTTAGCGTAATTTATTTTTCGTAAGCGACAAATATTTTGATATTTTTCATTTTTATTTTGGTGGTTAGATGAAAATGGTATTTAGAAACTGATACTTATGATATTTAAGCTTATTTTAATATTTTCCTTTATAAATAATTTAATATGTGCAAAGATATATTTATTACATTTTTCTTAAACCTTTATTTTTCTAAAACTTCTGTTAGGAAATTAGGTCATTCAAAAATATAATTATCAGTAATCAAAATGAGGCCACATTTTTGGTACTTAAATTGGCACTTAGTGTTCTTTTTCTTGTAATTGTCAATTTGTTATCGGAGGCGCATTGCACAATTTGTCCTAAAGATTCTCAAGTATATTGTCGTTTATATTTTTTATCCTTATAGGTGACAGGCGTAAGAGATTACGTATTTATAATATATCTATGAAAGAACTTTGTTTGAGATTAGTAAATTACATATAAGATAATATATGTATTAAGTGTATTTGATGACTTGCTTTCAAAAACATTACATAAATACTCACACCTGTCACCCGGAGGGGTAGGCAGAGACTAGTGATTCTCATTTGTCACGATTCCTATACAGCTCTTTAGCCTATCTTACATGAAATAAATTTGCTTTTTCACTCTTTCTCATGACCGTCGAAGTGTTCCTTTCTCTTAATCCTACATTCCTTCCTTAAAGGCCGGCAACGCACCCAAAATCCCCTGCTGTTGCGGATGTTCATTGGCGGCGGTGATCAATTATCATCGGGTGCCTCCTCTTCCATAAAAATAAAACACTTTTCTCTTATTATACACTTTCTGAACCTGTCATCCAGGGTTACTTCTAACATAATTTTTAATAACCTGATTTTTTTTAAGCTCTACAACATCGTATACTTTCACTATCGTACATTAAAGTAGGGACTAACACAGCATTGCGAATTTCTATAAGTGCCTTTTTGAGACATTCTGACTTACCACAATACAATGTAGAGTCCCATTTAGTATGTAGCTTGCATTCACTTGTCATTCTATATACATACATCCTAATACACAAAGTCATCCACTAGCTTGACCAACTCCTCTAACTCTTATTATAATGATGTATTATTACTAGTACTTTGCGTCCACTTTAATTCCAATTCCTGTTAGTGATCAATAATGTAACTATAATTTACAACTCTGCCACCATAGCTAGGGATTTAATTAGGGGAGTATTCAAAACTTTAAAGGCTTAGTTTGCAGTATTTTCGTAAGCCTACTTAATGGTGCAATTTATAACAAATTCACTGGGTTTTGACACTTTAATTTAAATTTCTGAATTATAATATCGAAGTCATAGAAAATAAGTATCAAAAAATTACTATTTGAGGACTAGGCTAAGAAATAAAGAGGTGGACACGGCTATACTATTACATCATTACACCGTATAAGAATAGAAAGGCCACAATATGAAAGTGTGAAAGAGAAGTATAAATTTAGAGTGAGAGAAAATATTGCTGCAGCTACATTAGTAGTATAGTTGTAGCACGTATGGGTCGGCTCGACTGGGGAAGGAACACGCTCTCACAGAATACCAGCGTAAAATGGCAGCTTAACACTGTTGTGTTTCGTATGGTGAGTGTAGAGAACCGGAGACTCATTTAACTGGAAAAGAGGCATTCCATCTTAGTCCTCACGGGTGCTGACGCAACTGCATTTTGATTATTTACTGAGGATGAATGTAGATGTCTATATGGGTCACAGCAACCACTTACCATCAGGTGGACTGTGTGATCATTTGTCACCCTATCCTATAAAAATACACAAAATTCAAAAGCTGTTATGGTAATCGAAATCGGACAAAAGGACATCCGAAAATATATTTCGGAAAATTTTCTGCATTCTTCACTCTACGAAACATTTTGAAGTGGACGGTCTTTAATTTATTGATGTACTTTAACTCTGTAATGGACTGCCATTAATTTTAAAGTTCAGTTTGTAGACCTGAAGAAATAACATAGCACCAAAAAACATTGCAAAAATATATACAATACTTAGGGCTTTTAGCCATTTCTAAATATTTATAATTTCAATCTAATAATAATTAGCAGCCTTGCTTCTTATCAATTGAAAGTACGGTCTCATATAATTGTTTATGTCATTTTTCGTCGTATAAAATTTTATTCGAAATAATTATCGATATAAATAAATATTATAAAAACACTCTTAGTAATAGCGATTATTAATAACGGATTAAGTTAAGAGGGTTGTTGCGTTTGTTTGCGGTGGCTTCTCATCAAATTTAACTGTTTCTATTGTTGACCATTATGATATTTTACTTTCTAGTAAATTTTGCAATAAATTTAAAAAATGTTATCTTATTTGCAATATATTGTTCCGTATAATACAATGTGGGTTATACTAGGCGGTAGGAATTATTTTCTGTTTGAGAGTTGGTCTGAGAAATTATGAAATCTTCATCATCATCATCATTATTACAACTCTTCCCAAGTGTACTGCTTCAGATACCCCAAGGAATACTAAAAAATACAGTTTTGAGCCACATAATCTATCGGCTCTCATTATGGGAACTATGTATCTATCATTTTAGGAACGATTTATCATAAGCTTGACAGATGGATTGGTAATTTTATTTACAGAAATGTGGCTTCTATTACATAGATCCACTATGTCGTTGTAGGTGTTTGACATCTATTTTGATAAGACACGGTACTACCACCACCCATCGAAGGTACTTGCGTGTCAGGTTTTTACGATAGTTAGTTCTGACAGGATGCAATGGGATTTTTTTTAAGAGCAATACAATGATAAATGAGCACACAGTCTCGGAAGTGGGTACTGTAGCCCATAGACACCTACAACTATCCTTGATTAAGGACCAAACTGCAAATTAATTGTCATCTCAAAGGACTGAGATGGAATGTCTCACTAACAGTAAAAAGGTATTCGGTTCTCGTTACTCATCAATACAAAAAACAGAACAGCATTATGCCTGCTATTTGACGCTTGTTTTTTGTGTGAGCGTGGTCTTTCCCCGGTCGACGACCTATTCTTGCTGCAGATATTATTTATTATATTTATTATTAGAGTTTTTTTTTTAAATTAAAATAATACTTAAACATATTTCTGTCATTTTCATAGATATATATTGCTAAGCGAGTCATGTAGAAAACTTCAAGAGCGTAGCTCGCCCCCAAGTCAGGAAATGCATATGTTTTTTTTTCCAGTTTGTACGATGTGTGACTCAGGCCGATAAATTTGTAAGGCCGCCGATATTGTGCAGACTTGTAGGGCATATTCATTTGGGTTTTATTTTCGTGTTGTGATATTTTACGTAGGTAATAAGAATAAAGTGAAATAACGGTATGTATCAAATGCAATTTTGATGATGTAAATTTATTTATGTATACTGTTGTATAAGTTTACGATGCTTGCAAATATATTCCTTTCAAAATATTATTTAATCAAAATAACGCAAACATAAATTTAGCACATAATAAAAGTAAATCCTATTATTCTCAATTATGACCTTAATTCCTGTAGACCGAATTTCAGTCTAGGCATCTGTACAAGGCAGGAGTATACCGCACGAGTGTGTGCGCAAGCATAGGTGCACTCTTTATTCCCTGACTCTTATAGTCCGATGATACGGCAATCCAACACGACCGAAGACGAACCAGGTGCGGGACTAACGACTTTACGTGCTTTTCGGGGCTGCCAACTTCATGACTGCGGTCTGTTAATGAGAATTTCTTTACATTAAAACTTAATAAATGATTTTGGCCCGATCTGATATTCAAATCTAAAACCACATGATAAGCATTTAAGTTTAGGACACAACCGATGAGACAGTTTAGACGTTACTACTTAAAACACAAGATAGGGCCCCTTTTCTGCCTATAAGTTCGTATGGGTATGGACCCAGACAAACTTATACGCAGAGAGAAATATAGTTAAAAGGATGGCCTCTTAACTATATTTGGCAGCCAAGCATTGCTACGTGCACAGTAGTGTTCTAGTCTGGAGAGTATAGTAAGACAAGCCAGTATATTTACAGGCAGTGTCGCATTTTATCTTAGTCCTTCAACGCATCTACGCACTCTTTGTTTGAGGTTTGCTGCATGTGTCCATGGACTGCATCAACCACTTACTATCAGGACTGTAAATTTGTTTTTCACTTCAGTTAAAAAATGCTACGCCAGTCTCTAAAATTTAAGGAATTCTCCATCTCGAGTAGTGTTGCTAAGCAATATTATAAGTGCGAAGGTATATGATTTGTACTCATCGACTCGCCAACCCAGTTTGTTACAGCCAACCTGATGGTAAATGAATGCTATGGCTCCCAGATATCTACAACTATCATCGATTAGGAATCAAAATGCAGATGCATTGTTACCAGGACTAAGGTGCATACGAAACACAGCTGAATTATTCTGTTGTTTTACACTGGTCGTCATATCACTGAGTCATGGACCTACCTCGGTCAAGCCAACCTATTTCAGCTGCAGCTATTTATAGCTATTATAACTGCAGCGTGTCTCAACCACGTGTTATCTATATAATGAAACCCATTTTACAACTATAACATTCTTGGAAATGCCTATATCTAGCGAATAAATTAAGAAGCTACTGATGATTGATAAAGATTTTTAAACCTTGATTAGATTTGAAATTGGAAAACATATCATTCCGTCATCTGCCGATTTGCATAAGTCTCGTGTTAGTAATCGGGTTTAATTTCACCTATGAATACAATTATAAAAAGATACGAGTATAAAATAAAACAAAAATGATAAAATAAATCTGCGTGACAGTGGTCCCTTTTTGCAAGTATTGCTGTATGTCATCCTCATGCAATATCCTCCCTACTCCGGGTTAATAAGATCCATTTACTTAATGTTCTCGGCGCATGTTTAAATTTAACAAATAAATATGCGTTGTTGTTTAATAAACGTACGTTATAAAATTAATATGTTCAATGGTAGAAACATTCCACAAAATAAATTTCACTTCTGTAGCTAACTGTACCTTTATTTAACTTACAACATAAAATATTTTAAATTATGAACTTTTTTAAGCCGAAGTGACAAAAAAATTTAGATTGTATCTGATGGTAAGTGGTTGTTGCCGTTCATTGACACCTGCAACCAACTTCGAACGAACAAGGCTACAGATATGTTGTCTGATCTGAGGAATAGGATGGAATATCTCACAGTTAGTAACTATCCTGACTCTATCTATACCTTTCAGATCGGATCACAGTACTGCCAGCACTAACATTAGCGACAGAAATAGGTAAGAGTGTGTTACTTACCCTAATTTACATTTTAATTAAAGTTGAACAAAATAAACAGAGCTTTATCCACTTCGTCCGTTAAAATCTTTTGAAAAAATAAATTGATAGAATTTTGTGCACTTTTATGTTCGCTTTATTCCTTTGAGATTTTTTCACGTAATTGAAGTGTCTAAAATCCATTGTACTAGAAAATTTAATCATATAAAAACTCACTTAAAATAAACTGTAATTCATTTATTTATAACTATATATTAATTATATCTTTCATCAATTTAATTTACTCTCTACTTTTTTTTAACCATCACAAGCAAGTGCTTTACTAGTATCCTACCTAATTATAAGCGGTGATGCAGCTAAAGATAGTGAAGCACATTGCCTCAGCATAAAAATGGTCTATTCACTCTTGCTTTGAATATTTTTATAGAATATTAACAGTAGTAGAGCCGCACGGATGGGCCGGCTCGAACCGGGATGGTACCACGACCTCACAGAATGCCAGCGTGAAGTAGAGGTTAACCTCTGCGTTGCGCTTGGTGAGTGCAGGTGGCCAGAGGCCCAATACCCCCACCCCCCCATCAACATGTTAGTAGAATTAAATAAAAGACTACCCCAGGAGGGTACCAGCACCCCTGGAGAATCCCTCGTTGAGCATCCACGACCAAATTACTCCACTCCTGAGCGTGGGTGCTCCGGCTGCCCCGCGTATTCTGGGGGGAGGGCGGACAAAATTCCACTTGCGACTAATGCTGCTCGGGGCAAATACGACCAAGGCGACACCTGTCACGCTATCCGTGAATTTTTGCAACATCAGGGGAATTCATTCCAACCTTAACGCTGTCCATAACCATCTAGAGATGCCGAAGCCAGCCTTGCTCTTTTTAACCGAGAATCGGGTGTACTCTCCGGCCAATAACTTATATCTCTCCTACCCGGGGGATAAATTAGAAAACTCCTTTGTACACCGGGCTGGAGTTTGCGTATACGTCAGAGAGGACATCTGTTTTCGACGCCTCGGCAGTCTTAAAGGACTCTGTTGGACCTTCTGCTGACCTCTCATTCGGACGGATATCAGGTCTCCGTCGATGCCCCTCTGGGCTCTTCGGGCCATTGTCTGATACGGAGTACGGTGCCACTCACGCTACCATCGCAGTTGCGGTCTGCAGCTTGCCGCCGTGTTTGGCACTATAGGTCGGCCGATTGGGACGCGAATCGGTCTTATTTTGCATCCTACCCTTGGGAGCGAGTTTGATTCTCGCCGGAAGATCCCAGCGTTGTTGCCGATTCTGTTGCTGATGTGGTACTTCAGGGTATGGAACTTTTTGTTCCATCCTCTGTGATGCTCATCGGAGGCAGATCCCAGCCTTGGTTTGGTCGCTCCTATAAATAGCATTACGCTATAAGGAGGAGTGCTACCGGGCCTGGGCTGACGCATCAACGTCTCGGGATGTAAACACCAGCGCACTTAAAAAGAAGTATAATTCTGCCTCCGATTCAAAAGCGTCATTGCCAAGGCAATACATCGGCAGAATTGCCGAGAAACTAGTTCGCCTTTCTTCGGGAACCCGTGCATTCTGGTCTCTCGCCAAGACTGTACAAGGAAACTTCTGTCAGCCATCTCTTCCATCTCTACACAGAGAGAACGACTCACTGGCCCATGCCGCAAAGGAGAAAGCCGATCTGTTGAGCTCTCTTTTTGCGTCCAACTCGACTCTAGATAACGAGGGGAACACACCGCAGACCATCCCGCAATGTGAGTGCTCCATGCCGGATGTGCGATTTACACAGCGCTCGGTTCGTAAAGCACTCTTCTCCTTGGACGTCAGCAAGTCGAGTGGGCCCGATGGAGTCCCTCCCATTGTGCTGACGACGTGTGCTTCGGAGTTGGCACCGATTTTAACGTGTCCTTTCCGGTACTGCTACTCCCAAGGCGTAGTTCCAAATTCATGGAAGAGAGCTTTGGTCCACCCGATCCTTAAAAAAGGGGACCGCTCAGACCCGTCCAACTACAGGCCAATCGCCATCATCATCCTTGTTCTCCAAATTAATGAAATCCATTATTAACCGCCAGCTAATGCGGTACTTTGAGGATCACCAGCTGATTAGTGACCGCCACCGGTTTTTGTCGGGGTCGATCAGCTGGTGATCTTCTGGTCTACCTGACCCATAGATGGGCGGAGGCAATAGAGTACAAGAGGGTGGCGTTGGCCGTTAGTTTGGACATGTCGAAGGCATTCGATCGGGTTTGGCAAAAAGCGCTTCTTTCGTAGCTCCCTTCCTATGTGTTTCCCGAGAAATTGTGCAATTTGAGTTTGAGTTCCTCGCAAATCGGAGCATCAAGGTCGTTATAGACGGTGCATGCTCCGACTACAAGCCTATTAACGCTGGTAATCCACAAGGCTGTGTGCTATCACCAACGCTGTTTCTTCTGCATATCAATGATATGTTGCTAACTGGTAACGTTCATTGTTATGCAGATGACAGCACTGGTGATGCTCTATACACCGGCCGTGCCAATATTTCTCGGGAAAACGTCGCCGAGTACTGGAACAAACTTGTGTCTGAAGTCGAGTCATTGCTGAACAAAGTCTCGGATTGGGGGCGACTAAATATAATCCTGTTTAATCCTCAGAAGGCACAAGTTTGCGCGTTTACTGCTAAAATGAACCCCTTTGTCGTATCTCCTCAGTTTCAAGGCACTGCCCTTCTTACCTCAGCCAGTATCGGAATCCTCGGTGTCGACATATCGAGTGACGTGCAGTTTCGTGGTCACTTGGAAGAGAACGCCAAATTGGCCTCTAAATAGCTTAGCGTGCTCAGCAGAGCGAGACAGTATTTCAAGCCGGCACATCGTTTGCAACTTTACAAAGCGCAAGTTCGGCCTCACATGGAATACTGTTTTCATCTCTGGGCCGGGGTACCTCAGTGTCAGCTTCTTCCACTTGACGCATCCAGCGCAGAGCTGTTCGAATTGTCGACGACCGAGTTCCTTCTGATCGGCTCGATACACTGGCACTGCGTAGAGATGTTGCATCTCTATGCGTATTTTTGTATGTGGTAGAGTCATGCTGCAGCTATATTAGTAGTAGGTATAGTTGTAGCACGAATGAGTCGGCTTGACCGGGGAAGGTCCACGCTCTCACAGAATGCCAACGTAAAGTAGCAGCTTAACACTGCTGCGTTTCGTATGGTGAGTGTAGAGAACCGGAGACCATTTTTACTGGAAACGAGGCATTACATCGTTGTCCTCGCGGGTGACAACTCATCTGCATTTTGATTCGTAATCGAGAATAGATGTTGATGTCTATGGGCCGCAGCAACCACTTACCATCAGGTGGACTGTGTGCTCGTTTGTCACCCTTATCCTATATAAAAAAAAATATCGCATGTTCCATGGGAAGTGCTCTGAGGAATTATTCGTACTCATTCCAGTCGCTCAATTTCACCATCGCACATCGGGACAAAACTCACGATACTATCCATACAATCTGGATAATTGGCGGTCCACCAATGTGCGATTTAGAAGATATTTTCTTCTTCGCATGACTTCCTTGTGGAATCGATTACCATCAGCAATTTTTCCGGACCGATACGACTTAGGGACCTTCAAGAAAAGAGCCTCCTCCTTTTTAAAAGGCCGGCAACGCATTTGCAATTCCCCTGGTGTTGCGGTTGTCCACGGGCTGCGGTAGTCACTTATCATCAGGTGAGCCGCATGCTCGTTTGCACCCTCTTCTATATATATAAAAAAAAGAATTAAGGTGATAAGCGAGCACACAGCCCACCTGATAGTAAGTGGATGCTGTTGCCCCAAGACATCTACCTACATCTATTCTCAATTACGAATCAAAACGCAGACGCATTGTCACCCCTGAGGACTAGGATGGAATGCCTCGTATCCATTAAAAGTTCTCCGGTTCTCTATACTCAATATACGAAACACAGCACCATTGAGCTGCTATTTTACGTGGTAATCTGTGAGAGCATAGTCCTTTGCCGGTCGAGCCGACCCATTCGTGCTACAACTATGATATAGCTGAATCACGGCTCCACCACGGATACCCACATTTAATCTGATGAAAAGTTAGAAGTTGATAAATTATTTCAACAACATATCATTGCCTTATTTATTGTTGACTAGCTGTTCCCCGCGACTTCGTTCGCGTGTTAGGGTTTTTATGTTTCTGCGCGGAACCCTGATTCTTTTTCTAAAATAAAAGTAGCCTATGTTACTCCTTATGAAATCAGCTATCTGCCAGTGAAAGTCCCGTCAAAATCGGTCCAGCCGTTTCGGAGATTACCCGGAACAAACAGACAGACAGACAGACAGACAGACAGACAAAAATTTTAAAAATTGTATTTTAGTTATAGGTATCGTATTTACTTTCATATGCATTTAGTAAAAAACTGCAATTTTGACATTACAAACAGACACTTCAATTTTATTTATTTGTATAGATGTATAGATGATAAATTATTTCAACAACATAGCATTGCCTTATTTATTGTTGACGATTCAATCCGTTTGAATCCTGATTGCCTGCTAAGTAAATTAGTAGGTAACTTAAAAATGTTCTACATAGTGCCATCAGGAAGTCACCTACCATACAGCACTGCCTGCTAAGCAAATAACGGCACGTCTTTAAATACATGACTCCATTCATTTACTTGTTTACGTGGTAGAGCCATGCTGCAGCTATATTAGTAGTATAGTTGTAGCAGGAATGGGTCGGCTCGACCAGAGAAAGACCACGCTGTCACAGAATACCAGCTTAAAATGGCAGCTTGACACTACTGTATTTCGTATGGTGAGTGTAGAGAACCGGCGACCCATTTTACTGGAAAGGAGGCCTTCCATCTTAGTCCTCATGGGTGACAAACGCATCTGCATTTTGATTCTTTATTGAGATTATTCGTCTATGAATCACAGCGACTATTTACCATCAGGTGGACTGTGAGCTCGTTTGTCACCCTATCCTATAAAAAAACTTAAGAATATTCAACAAAGTATAAAACCCATAGTCTAATTGTTAAAATAGCCCAGTAGTAGTTGAGTTAGTTTGTAAGTTAGGTAGTCTAGTATTCCTGTGAACTCACATTGTCACAGTTGTGAAGTTAATTTGTAAGTTAGGTAGTCCATTATTCCTGTGTACTCATATTGTCACAGTAAGTTCCAATTTTTACTTAGTAATAGACAAAACATGTTTGGCGACTGCTCTTTAGTTCTTGAAAAGGGCACCGGCAAGATATCGCTGCGCAGTGGTTATCACACCGCGCCACAATGCCGAGTTGGATGCCTATTTGTTGCTGCTTTAATGATAATATAATTACGATGTATTCATGTGGTGAAGTCATATATAATGAAGTTTCAAATATGGATGATTCTTTCTTTCTTTCTTATGAACTTTTCGTGGAGCACCTTCTGCAACACACTATGAAATTGACAGCTAGCTAAGCGCTTACTCCTAAGATACTCAAGGCACCAGATCCACCACCACATAACCAGATCACCAGAGTAAAATTTTAATAATTCGAAACAAATTTCAACCATGGAACGTCAATCCAGACTGAAATTTTTAATATCACTGAAGTAGTAAGGATCATTATTGCGTAAATACGTCCAACTCTCTGATATTATATATCTGACGATACGGTAATAATTTCCCTACGAATTTCTGAAATGTTACCATTTTATGTAACGATCTATTGTCTAATCATCGTATGTACGTGTCGTAAAGTTGGGCATATCGATAAAAGCAACACGCTTATCGATACTTCAGACTAACACTTTGCTATTTCATTATATGGCTGGGCATATCGTAATATACTTGAATTTACGCTGCCACCGTTGCCAACAGCGCTCATCGCCTTGTTGCATGCGCTAGATGGTTACGTCTAATAAATTGATATTGCTAAGTTTAAGGATATTAATAATGTTTAAGGATTTTCTCTCGTTAGCATTAACATTACTACTCTTCTTGATTCATTGATCTATTAACTACACGGTACATCTTATTTACCTAATGTAGTTTAACTAAACACCTTGCTTTATACCTCTACTATTACTGGCGTTGGGAGGAGGAAGTTGGCGGTGTTTCATCTCTGTGCCTTAGAAAGCGCCTGATCTCTCTCCGATCGTGTCGGATCACTGTTACATCACACTATGAGAATGAGGTAACAAAGAGTGCACTGACACTTGCGGTAGCGCATACAGTATTATCCTATACTGCGCAAATGGCTAGGTCGTGACAGAAATTCGGTCAGGTGGACATTAATTACATCGGTCCATTGAACTGAGTATTAGCCTCCATCATAGATTGCCCCAAAGTACATGCATCCTGCATGTTTAATCATTTCATCACTTCAGCAAGGGGGGGGGGAGGCGCTCAACACTGTACTTGCCAATACGATGCTGCCACTTAAGAAACTGTTTTCCTCATCGTTCTTCTATCTATATTTCCATTGCCACTTCAGCTAATTTATCTGCTCAGCTATCTCAGTCAGTATACTTGCCGCAGATTTTATCTTTTCCATCGCGCGTTGAGTACTTTTGAATTTCTTCATACGACTAGCAGTAAAGGATTATCCCTCAATTCCTAAATTTAAAATTTATTAGATTTTCTCTTATTTGGTTTTATTGAAATTAAGTGTATATAATAAAGCTCTGTAGGTATTCAAAGTTTAATTTAATCAAACGTTAATTACATGATGAAAAGGGCAACAAGAAAATAATTCAAAGGTTCACACTTTATAAACGTCCATTTGACAAGATAAGGTAACAAATTTATTAGTGAAACGATTTGTTTTTTAGCACTTAAATAATTCATATCACTAGGAGTTTGAACGTTAATAAATAACAGGTCATTTATTTACTACGCAGGGCAAGAGAACTGACAAAAAGTGACCAAGCATTGAAGGTTGATTAATGCTAAATATTCAAGATATTATTATCTTATATAAATATTTTTTTTAGAATAATTAATATACTAGAAGTACTCTGTATAAGAAACGAAACCCAAAGTCGGTACACTTTGCCTAGTTAAAAAGAAAATAATGAATTACCATGGATGGAGCGGTCAGACTAAAATTATTTTTCATATCAGCAGTATATTACTGCGTCAAAAATGTGAAACATTAGGAAAGTTCAAACTGGAACAGCCGACGCGAGCCACTCGACCTCATTATGGGCCTCCCTGGTGCCCCTTTCGTCTTTAAAAGCCAAGTACGTACTGAGAAATAAGCCGAGAAAATGTTGAGAATTTCTGAGTTTTTATAGTTTTAATATGGAAACCTTAATGGTAAACGCTTCAGAATTTGGGGAAAATTTAATGAAATTTCTGAAATAAAATACATAATAGCAACATTTAACTCCTTTCTTGGAGAGTAAATATGGAAATAACAGAAAATACGGAAAAATACCCTTATGCTTTATGAGTTATATTTCTCGTATAATGCTAGTTTCTACTCTTTATCGTTCGAGTATAAAGTTGAAATCCGCCCTAATGAGTATAGACAAATACTCCATAAAATCAATAATCGCAAGTGCGTTTTTACTAACTTAATGTTATTTTTTTTAATAAAGGGACATTTAATATTACTAACAGAACAATGATATTGTAAACACACTATATATTTTAGTTATTAATTTAGAGTTATGGAGAACGGACCTAAGTATAATATTACGATCGCGGGTACATATAACAACTTAGTAAAAACCTTTTGCATACTTCTTTAATTTAATTTCCGTCCATTGGAAAAGGAACTCGGATTACATTGATGAAAATGTAAGAACCTACATTAATCGGACTGTGGCCGATCAAAAGATATCCATTTCAAAGGTTTGCAAGGTTCATTAATTCACGGGTTGAACCCCACATCATCTCAACATGCATTCTTCACGTGGATTTCATAATTTAGGTCTACGATTCTGTTTTCAATAAAGCATCTACTTATTCAATTTAAAAGTATCTTTTGACAATAAATGAAAAAAGGCGAATAATCGAATTAGTTCTCTTTTTCATTTATAATAAACATACCCAAAAATTTTAGAAAATTATGTAATAAATGTTTTATGAAGAAATGAGAATAATTACTACAAAGCGACTTTTAGGCATTCTAAGCAAGTGCTAAGAAGTTTTATACGTGGTAGAGCCATGCTGCAGCTACATTAGTAGTATAGTTGTAGCACTAATGGGTCGGCTCGACCGGGGAGGACCTCGCTCCCACAGAATACCAGCGTAAAATGGCAGTTTGACACTGCTGTGTTTCGTATCGTAAAAGAGGCATTCCATCTTAGTGACGACGCATCTGCATTTTGATTCTTAATTGAGGATAAATGTAGATGTCTATGGGTCACAACAACCACTTACCATCAGGTGGATTCTGTGCTCGTATGTCACCCTATCCAATAAAAGAAGTGCTTGACTACTATCCTAACTCCTATTAAGTGGTGATGCCACTGAAGATAGTACAGCGCACTAACTTAGTTTTTAACTCTATTATTACACTTTAATGTATGGTAGTGAAAGTTGGGTCTGGCAGAAGAAGCATGAGAGTAGAATAAATGCTGTAGAAATGCGTTCCTTAAGGAGTATGCTAGGGCTGAATCTGAATGACAGGGTGAGAAATAGTGTAATAAGAGAAAAGTGTGGTTTGCAAGATGACGTTGTGACAAGGATTAAGAAAGGAATGCTTCGGTGGTTTGGTCACGTAGAAAGAATGAACGAGGAAAGAGTGACAAAGCAAATTTATGTTGCAGAAGTGAACGGCAGGGTCGGGAAGGGACGCCCTAGACGAAGGTTTATCGACCAAATCGGCGATATATTAAAAATGGGCCAGATTAGGAGTACCCTTAACCGACGAGCGTGTATGCGTAGATATATGGATGTAAAAGAGGCGAGAGAGGTGTGTCAGGATCGCGCCAAATGGAAGTCCGTAGTCTCTGCCTACCCCTCTGGGTGACAGGCGTGAGTGTTTATGTATGTATGTATGTATTACGGTAGCATATAAGGTCTCCTTAGTAACTAATAAAATCATTATAATTTGAACTACATCCTGGCTATAAATAAATTTGAATTGTATTAGCAAAAGCCTATTGAAAACGCCACCATTTTTCTCGGATGAAAAGATAGATGATAGCAAATTATTCCACTCTTTTTCTGTACGCATCACGCACGAGAAAGCAAACTGTTTAGTTCGAATGCGTGGTAAGACGACAAGACAGGGTTATATATTGGCTGAGCGTCTGGTTATACGATGCTGGAAGGGAGAGTTAAGAATTTAGTTATGCAATTACAGCGCACAATGTCAATGTCTCGTTAAATTTATACTGTAGGAAACTGAAATATTCGCTAATTTGTGCCTTCATTTGAATCTGATAAGATTGGCTTTAACTAGATTCGGGTCACCAATAAGCCTCTTAGCACGTTTTTTGTTATTGAGACCAAAGCTGCTAGGTGACGTTTTGCCACCCATAAATGCATCAGCCCATAAATTGTAGTAATATTCCACGCGCTACCGTACTTGCCCTCGATAAAGATTAAACAGCTGTCTCGGCGTGAATGTTGCTTTTATCTCCCATTCGTTCTAGCAGTATAAAAAAATATGCGCGAGTGTCGTGGAACACTCGGTTGAAACTAAGTTCCTTGCGTAGTATATTATTATTGATAAACGTAGGTATTATATTATTGATTAACAAATACAAATAAATGAATTACTAGCGTCTATTAAAATGAAGCGTCATTTGAAATAAAATAATATTTCTTTCATGAAAAAGTGCGAGGGAGATGGATATTATTCCATCTCACTTCCTTATTTTGCCGCCAAGGCTGTCTACACTATGACACAAGGGGTCGTGACGAAAAAATCTTACTCTTCTGTGCTTCCTTTTTCATCAGTGCCTGAATTCATTTTAAGCTGACTTTTGTATATCACACAAGAAAAACATAAGTATTTTTTTAGAATATTTCACCTTATTACTGCTCAAAAATCTCGTTTTTCTTTACTGAAACAAGCCATAGTTTAAAATTTTACAACATAAAATATGATTTGACCCCATGAAATGTGATTTTTAACCAACCTTTTTGCTTGAAAACTATTACAATGTGGTTTTACTAGATGGATGAACATTACCATCCCATTGCTTAGCTTTAGTTACGCGATTAGGCTAAGCTTTCTTTAGACATTCAATTTATTGCAAGCATTTAACTAAAGGGCTAGCCGCCCAATTAACCGGCTGATCATCCCATGAACTCTGATATACTCGTATATATTCGTAAATGCTGTGATCTAAATCTCAAACACTGGTGACTTGGGTTACAGCTTTTGTTTTGATAATTCAAATCACTTTTAACAGAACAGAAACAGAACAAAAACTTTTTATTAAATATAGATTATAAATAATACTTATTGAAAGTCACTCTTTTGTATAATTACTACTGGTTCGAAAAAAGACCTCTGTCCTGGGAAGAACCAGCAAGAAACCCAGCGTGACTTTTTTTTTTAGATAACAGCTTACAATCATGTACGTTACACAAATTAACAACACAACAAATTAGAAATAGCTTGGCAGAGATCACCTCATTTCCAGGGGTTATTATCATCTATAAATTCTTTAATATTATAATAAATTTTATACAAAAGAGCTTGAATAATATAATATTTTAAAGCTCGGAATCGTATGTTATGTTAAATTAATTAATTTGATATATTCACTACCTTTATTTCAGATTATCTAAATATAAATAGTTATTTTGAACTGGGTTTTTCTTGAGTAAAGTGACGTTGATAATAGCTTTCGTTGACTGAACGTTTCTACTGCTAGGGTTAATTTTTTTTAAATACAAATTCATTAGTAGATTGCTACATTAAATTCTAAGGTTTGTATAAAAATGTATTGAAACTTAATTAAAAAAAAAGAGTTTTTTAAAAACGTAAAAACCGACATCAAAGAACTGTAAGAAATAAAATATTATTACGTAATTTAATAGGTTCTGGAGTCACTGCTAAGACATGGTGTTTCGTAAAATTCTTCAGGATTTCTAAACTCAATATTTAAACTTCCAAAAAATAAATTAACACTCTTATGTTATAAGGAACTCTTCATAGGCAACTACACACATACATATGTTTATGTGTATGATGAAACATGCTTAATTTACAGTAAAGTATGATATATATTTAATTTTGTTAACTTTGCTCTTTTAATTACATAACTCCTTTATACGAAATACTCATAGATCAGTGTAGAGAGTAATTGTATTCTGTGGTTCAGTGCATGACAGGCATTCATATAAAGCGGTTGTTTAATTTATCATTTATATATCATATCATAGCAACTTTATGTTATTAGACGTGGACATTACACCCCACATTTATTGGTCTTCACTACTTTTGATCTGGTGTGCGAGAAGATCAAAGTGAAAAAAATATTTTGATTTTTATTATTTCCCTGTCATTTCGTAGATATTTTATATTTATGGCAACGTAGTACGAATTCGTTTCTATATATGAGTTTTAATATTAAATTTATTGTAATATAAGTAAAGTTACAGCCATAATTCCACCGCTGGGCCCAGGCCTTCTTTCCTTTCTGACAGGGTTTTTAAAGAAATTATTCCGCCGTACAGCTTCAGTGTGTTGTGGACGTCACGTTCCCTCAATACATTTTACTGTTCAAATTATACAAGCTACCTCACGATGTTTACGTTCGTCGCCGAGGACGTGGTAACAAACGCTTAGATTGCTATAAAGAATTTCATAGGTACTTGTAAAGACCGAACCCGGTATGCTCTTGTACTGTGAAATTTACTACGAGTGCTGTCATTTAGCTATCACAGCTCATATCATAATATAGCTATGATTAATCGTGTAACTAAAATACAGATCCTTGACTTTTAACTCAACTGACACTAATATTATTCATTGAATTTTTGGATAAGATCTCATGATAGGGTCCTACGTTCTTCTTCTAACAAGAAAATCTGTATTCCTGTTCACTTCACCGAGTTCTATGGCAACTTCTTCACAGTTCAGGCTACACGCCTTTGGAACTACTTGCCCGATGACATCAGAAAAGCACCCAATAAGTATGTTTTTAAAAAAAAGGTCCGTAATCATCTATTGAATACAAAGCATTTTACTTGATTCATCCATTTGATATGTATTGCTAAACAGACGCATATATTCATAGGTATTTGTATGTACTAATTATATATTATGTATTTAAATATGTATATTTGTATGTATATATTTTTATACATGTTTGTATACGTCATATATGTATAGTTTATTTATTAGTTAATTGTATGTATTATGTAGTTAATTATTATTTTGTGTAGTGTTATTTTATTCTATATTGCCGCACCTACGTCAAATTCTCACCACTCCATGGGTTGACTGGTAGAGAATGCCTCAAGGCATTAAGTCCGCCCTTTGTATTCTTTTGTTTTAAGGAATGCAATAAAGAATAAATAAATAAATAAATAAGAGAAAAGTAATAATAAACCTTTTTTGAAATAAAATGTTAGGATTCTTATTACCTAGAGTGTACTATTGACTTAATACTAACGTCGTAAAAAATTGAGCTCAATCACTCATGTTATTGACCCTGCAGTGAGAATATGTGGGAAAATCCTCTACCCAATATCACCCCGTGCGTGTCGTAATAGGCGGCAAAGAGAAACAAACCAGGAAATCGGCAGCAGCGTCTTCCTGCTATTAGGAACATGGACGTTTTAATTACTAAACTAGACATATAATTTACAAGTTCGAGAGTTTACAAATTTTCTGTCCTTTTATTATAAGCATATATTATCATTCTTATAAAATAAAACAAATAATTAGTTTATTTTGATATTACTTTAAAAGATTTGCGGCTGTATTTTTTGTTTAAAATCAATCTTAAAAAATATGAATTTATTCTTATTTTAATAACATACATGAAACATCTTCTAATATTAATATCTTATTTCACACATCTTTGTGTTTGTTATCACATTTAATATTTAATCATAAAAAAGTTTAAAGTTGTAGTAAAGTTACTCAAAACTGTTATGTTTTATACCTGATTATGTTGATGACAATTATGGTCTACAGTTATCACAATATATTAAACAATCTAAGTAATGGTGCTGATAATAGCATTCTTTTCAAACATGAATTTCTCTGAACATAGGCCTCCCCCAATGAACTCCACAAAGAATGGTCTTGAGCCAACTGCATCCATTGACTTTTTGCATATCTTAACAGGTCGTCCCTCTATCTGGTGGGGGCTTCCCTACACTTCATTTACCGGACGAGCTGGACACTCAAGAACATTTCTCCTTTTTCGGTTGTAGATTCTTCGAGCTATATGAACGGCCCATTACCTCTTTGTTATCATAATCATACAAAAAATGCATTAAGTCTAGTAGTTACTAAGACTGCAAATGTTTTAAATCATTGCATGTTATACAGTTATGCAAACTTAATACGCCTGCATCAGTATTCATAATGATTATTCATTGCATGTTATGATTTGACAACAAAACAAATAAAAACATTTAGTGTAGTCAGTTATAACTTATTATTACGTTTATGACGTAACGGCAAAACTACAAAAACGTTAAGCTTACGTTAGGTAAAGTAGTAACTCAGTATTTTCATTTCGTTAGAAAATGAAACACTAGAAGAATCGCCTTCTCTAGACAACATCACTAGCATCGTTAACGAAAGTTAAAACAAACAAGTGAAGTCTTCTTCGTCACTCGTTACGTTACGTTTCATGAAAATCACGTAACGACCCACGTCTAATATAAAGCCAACGCGGACGTCACTGCTTCCGACGACCTACACTTCGCGTACGGGTTACATCGAGAACTTTTTTTCCACATCGGTTTTTGATTCTTCGGGCCACCTATGTCCCCAAACAATTACCACTTCAGCTTACTGATCCGTTGGGCTATGTCGACTACTCTGGATCTACTGTGGATATGTTCGTATTGAATTGTATCACGCAGAGAAACACTTCTTCATATCTTGATAAGTGAACTTGAGCTTACTTAAATGGCCAGCAATTAAAAACCACAGCTCAGATCTATATGTAATCCATTTAGTATAAAACATTAAAAAAAAATTAAGAGAAAAAACTTACTTTTATTCCTTCTTAGCTATGGGTTCCAATTAAACTCAATCCGTTTTCCCTACCATTTAACAGTCATGATTTATGTACCTATATCGTCAGCTACGCCGTCATAAATCTTCCTCCAGAAACTCTGATATTAACGCTTAATGTTACATTTTTCTCGCGATTTTAGACTGCCGTTTCGCTGTCAACTTTGGGACAAAGCGTAAAATAGAAAGCCTAAAATATATTTCCGTGTCTCAATAATATTTTGTTTGCGACACGACTTAAGCGTTACTGTAAATGCTTTTAAATATTTTAATAAATTATAGTTCGGACTTTTACTGTAATATACTGCCTCCAAAACTAAAAAGCTTATCTTAATCCTCTCTGAAAACGACAAGTTACATACAAACGTGTTTCTTTGTTTTTAACTGTCTCACTAAAGCAAATATTTTTATTGTCATAAAATATATATTCTATAACTGTTTCTTATTCTATTTATAATAATTAAAACTAGGTTGCCTTTAAAAAATTTAAAACAACTCAGATATACTGAAAATGTTACAAGTGAATTAGCCCAGTTACACCGACACTATTTAACACCTAGATTATTTCTTTTATTATTAGAATATGGGTGATAAATTATGCTATTTTACGCCGGTATTCTGTAAGAGCGTGTTGCCATATGGCTCCACCACCTTACACCATGTTCTACCTCTTTATAAAATGAACATAAATATTGCCGTCTAGATACCATTATAAGATAATCTATAAGAGGTTATATATTCATCTTCAATAGTACTTTTATTTCATTCCCCTCATAATCCAATTTTCACCAAAAATACCATATAATACGGCCTTGAACTAAATCAAACCAATATACTGTGAGTTCTGTATGATCTGAATGCTGATCTATTTTTAATAATAGCAATTATTTACATTGTTTGAAATTTAAGCATGGATACCTGAAATGAATATAAAATGTAGTAATAATACTTTACTTATTGTAAAAATATTCAATAAGGGTTATTATATTACTAAAGGTACATGATTGATAATAACCCCTGGGAATGGGAATGGGGTGATCGCTACTATACTGTTTCTAAATATTTTCATACTTAATTGTATAAAATATTATGTTGTAAATTGATGTTTAAAAAAGTCATGCTGGAATTCTTGCTGGTTCTTCTCAGGACAGAGATTTTATTCCGAACCAGTAATAAAACTTAAATGACTTTATATAAGTAATCCTGTAATCTATATTGAATAAAAATGATTCTATTCCAATCTATTCTATTACTGTGCACAAACCTCTTAAAGGGTTTTGGAATAGGGAATTCCATAAGTTATAGTTCTTACTTTCCTTTAGGTGAACTTTTAGCTAGTTTCTCTATCCAATTTTATTATTATAAAAAATAAGAGCCCGTCGATCTACCCTATAGCGGATTGAGGACTGACTGTACATTTCCTCGGAACATTTTTAATTTCTCAGACATGTCGATTTCCTCACCATGTTTTCCTTCAACTCTGAACAATTAAAAATTTCATTAATTCCTCAGAGAATAAAGCTCGGTTTACTCGCGTATAATAAAATTTACGGCGTGAGCTACCCGTTACTAACAATAAAATGCAAATAACCATGAAATACGAATTCAGTGTGGGAAAATATAGAATCAGTATTAAAATTGGACATAAGGCATTCCAATGCAGCCAAACTCAAAGTCAAAAGTCAAACACAAATATTTATATTCAAAATTGGCTTTTACAAAGCACTATTTGTAAGTCAAACAATACACCATCTCTTCAACAAGTTAGAAGAAAAATGAGACGCGGCAAGAAACTCTCAAATACGAGTTGACTAGCAGATCTCAATTTCCTATTTTGTTAGACTGTAGTAAACTCCACGGCTTTCTTGGACAGCGCCCAGATCACGTTATGGCGAATTTAACGTAAGTATCTTGCTTTACACCCATACAAGATCCAGCTGACTCAAAATCTGAAGCCGATGGACTATTTGAAGCGACGTACGTTCTCCGATTGGGCTCAGGAAAAGATGCGCCAAGATGATCAATTTCATCGCAAAATCATCTTCAGTGACGAAGCTCATTTTTGGCACAATGGATTCGTCAATAAGCAAAATATGCGTTATTGGTCTGGTGAAAATCCACATGTGCTTCACGAAAGACCACTTCATCCACAAAAAATAACTGTTTGGTGCGTTTTGCATACCGGTGGCGTCATAGGGCCATATTTTTTCGTCGACGATAATGATCGTCACGTTACTGTGAATGGTAATCGTTACCGCGCCATTACCGACTATTTTTGGCCCCAATTGGAAGATATAGACTTGGACAACATGTGGTTTCAACAGGACGGTGCCACAAGCCACACAGCACACGTTACAATCGATTTATTGAAGAGTAAGTTTGATGAGTGTGTTATCTCAAGAAATGGACCCGCCGATTTGCCGCCTAGTTCATGCGATTTAACGCCTCTGGACTGTGTATGGAGCTACGTCAAGTCGTTGGTCTATGCCAACAAGCCAACAACGTTGGAAAAGCTCAGAACCAACATTGAACACGAAATAGCAGCCGTTTCGGCCGAAATGTGTGGCCAAGTCATCGAAAATTGGGTCCAACGAATCGACCGCTGCAAACGTGCCCGCGGTGGCCATATGAACGAAGTCGAGTTCCATTCATAAATGTTTTGATTGTGCTTCAACCCGATAATAAAGTTTTTGAAATATCTCGAATGGTTTGCATTTTATTTTGAAAAAAAATTGTCAAGTCCTTATTGGAAAACCCTTTATATTTGAAGTTTACTGCAAGTGTCCATTGGATTGCAGTAGCCGCTTACTATAAAGTAGACTAAGTATTTGTTTGTCAGTTAATTAAGCTCTACCTAAATACTGAGAAAGTTTACTTGCTAGGGATTAAGCCCTACTTAGTTTGAAGTAGACAGTGTTTATTTAATAATCTGTTTAATAATAGGCCGATTTTTATATTGTCTACGAGAAAAGAAAATTTTTTTAAGCAATTCTTCTAAAAAATTGCTTTGTGCAAAATGCAAGAAGTCAATGAGTCGAGAAAATGGTAACACATGCAGGAAGACAGGTGGCTTAAGACCGAGATTTGTGGCATTCCTTGGGGCAAGCGTATGTAAAATAGTAAACTTGAGAAAGTCTTATAATGATGATGGTGATGATTATACAGAAAATATAGAAAATGTTATAAATAGCTTTGAAAGTAATGTCATATCTTGTCTTTAGATCAATTTTCCATTAAAAATATATTAAAGAATGTTATTGGAGAAACGGAAGAAAATTATTTTGGGGTTTTTTGTTACAAACAATTTAAATAAAAATTATAAATTTAATTTTTTTCTTAATTTAAAATAATATGAGTGAGGATAATCATAGTAGACCCGTTTAGAGTAGCGCGTAGACTCGATAAGAATTTATAAGGTTTTGTGAAATATACGAAATTAAGTTAAAAAATATGGGCGCTTTCATGGCTCCGTTATCCGACGCGTAAAGTTTGTTATGAAATACCATATATTGTGTTATTTGCGTTCCTTACTTTTTTTTACTTATTATAAGCCAGTGCTTGACCACGATCCCACCTGGTATTAAGTGGTGATGCAGCCCTAGATGGTAAATCACACTGTCTTAGCGTAACAAAAACCTATTCACTCTTGCCTTAAAGACGCCCAGATTGTATTCGGACGGAAAGATACACACCGGAAAATTATTCCACTAAGGAGTGGAATAATTTGCCGGCGTACAGCAAAAGTGCTGTACACATTACAAAAGACGAAGCAAACCTTTTGGCCCTAATGCGTGGAATATCGACAACAAAGCGGTAAAGACCCGCAGACCGCCTGGTTGTCCGATGGTGGAATCGAGAGGGAGGAATTAAAGCGTGTAATTCCTGCGCACACTTACTGAAATGCATCCTATAGAATACCAAAGACTGGCTACTCTGCGCCTGTGCTCGAGGCTGACAAGATTGGTTTCAACCAAATCAAGGTCTCTTAGCACGTCTCTGCACTAAGTTCAACTACTACTATTTTAATTTAAAAAGACTTTCGATTTGACAGCAATAATGCATATTGGATGAAAATTTTTGCTTGACACCAAAGTAAAGACGGCAATATGTTCTTTCTTCTGTCTTCTTTAATTTCAGAGCGTTTGCGATGATTGATAGCGGTAGAGAAGAAACTTACCCGCTCAACGCTTTAAACTATCAACAATTTTCTCTTTTATTTTTCTCTTTTAAAAAACGTTACGCCTACACTTGGAGTTTCTCCTGAAATTTGGAGGCAGTTTACATACACAAATTTCACAAGGACAAACATCCAGACCCGGAACAATTATTCGTAGGCCATACAAATACTTGTTTCGTGCGGGATTCGAACCCGCGCCCCCAGCGCAGCAACTCATTGCTAAGCCACTGCGCCACGGAGCCGTCTGTACGTCTATAATAAAGCGCTCTGTTGGGTTTTTAATATTAAAAGCTTTTATTTAACTTCACTTCTATGTATGTATGTACTGAAATTTTGCAATCAGTGTTTCACCCACATCCACTGAATATATGGGGTGATAATTTGGCACACATATTTGGTTCTCCTTACAATGCACGATTACTTAAATGCCGCCATTTTTAATCCAATATTGTCGAACGTTACAAAATGGCGGTTTATTATTTCCACAGCAACCCCTATGATATGTGTATTAAATGAAATGGTTCAAAAGCAAAATACAATAATGCTTATATATACGCGAACACTACACATTGCATAAAACTATTTTTTACTTCAAGCCGCCGAAGAAGATTAGTCAATTTTCACCATCCGTCAAGTGTAATATCCTTCTACAAGATGCAGGAGTGTACAAGCTTGATTGTTAATGTGGTCTCTCTTACATAGGACAAACAAAAAGATCCATTAAAACCTGCGTGAAAGAAAATGTAGCTGACGTTAAGCATGGGATGGGATGGGATATCTGCAGTCTGTGAACATGTTTAAGATCGCCCCCGCCATTACATCAGATTTGATAGACCACAAATCCTCGCAAAAGAACACAGAGTCCTACCAAGGATGATACGCGAGACTATTGAAATTAAAAAAAACATCTTAATTTCAATAGAGAAGATGGACGTGTGCTGCCATCTGCTTGGGATCCTATAATTATTAAAATTAATGATTTCTTATATTTACGCGAACACTACACATTGAATAAAACTATTTTTACGGATTTTATCGCGTTTAATTAACTTATTTTATATTTCCCCCCGTTTCGGTTGCTTTCCAGCAACCGTGGTCACGGGGGACTGAGGTGATTGACGTCCCGATGTCAAAGTTAACCCGGAGTACCTTCAGCTTTTTAATTATTAATTTTGGTCCGATCTACGCAGAATGAACTAACTGTGTCTTGAAGTCTTACAGTGGTATGCTTGGGTTTAGTTTTAATTTTATGAATTACAGGATCCCAAGCAGGTGGTAATACCCAGCCTCCCTCTCTATTGAAATTAGGATGTTTTTTAATTTCAATAGCCTCACGTATCATCCTTGGCAGGAATCGATGTTCTTTCGCGAGGACTTGTGGTTTATCAAATCTAATGTAAATATAAAAATCACGATAAAATCCGTAAAAATAGTTTTATTCAATATTAAAATTAAATCCAAACCCAAGCATAACACTGCAAAACTTCAAGATACTGTAAGTTCATTCTGCGTAAATCAAACTAAAAATTAATATTAAAAAACTGAAGGTAGCCGGGCTAACTGTGACATCGGGACGTCGAATATTTCAGTCCATCCCGTGATCATGGGTTGCTGTAAAGCACCCGAAACGTCGGGAATTTAAATAGTAAATTAAGCGCGATAAAATCCGTAAAAATTACTTTTATTCAAAATACAATAAGTAAAGTGACTTTATTCTAAACTAAATATGAAGGACGTCATAATCGTCATAACTTTTATGATATGGGTATCAAATGAAAAGGCTTGATGAGAGAACACACAGTAAGTAAAGCGACGTTATTCTAAATCTAATATGGCGGACATATAATATGACAATGCAATATTATTACGACATAAAGTTGATCTGATGATGGAGCTGGAATGTACCCATGGCTAAAAAAGGCGGAAAACAAAATGACCGCCATGCTAATTTTAAAGTGCCGTCAAAGGATAGAAATAGTTTGGTGGTGCTCGAACAAATGTTGTAGGAACTACAAGGGTCAATTACTAGCAATAAAAAATTCAAGAAGGCTGATCTAAGTTGGCGATCAAAAACTTATTTGCTCCTATCCGCCTGTGTTTTTTTTATACCGGAATTTCTGGGAGTCCCCGAATACGTTTTTTGGGGTCAAATTGTTCGCGTCAGATTTTGCACCTGAATTTTAAAAGTACGCCTACTAAGTGACGTTATTCTAATTCCAATATAGCAGATCGACCAAGATGGCGGACTACTTATTTTGTATAATTTCTATTAACCATATTATACGAAAGGGTTTGCAGAGAAGAATACGAAAAATAAAATTACTTTATTCAAAAACCAAATATGGCGGATAAAAAATTTAATATGGCGGATCTAAGATGGCGATCAAAACTAAGTTACTTAATGCGCACAGGCCTCCCCTCATTTTTGATAAGGTTTAGGGCAAGGAAGTGTCCCCCACGCTGCATATGCCAATGGCAATGCGTGTTGGGGAACTTCACATGTCTTCGATATATTTTTTTTCTTATTTCTCAGACATGCAAGTTTATTCACAATATTTTCCTTCACCGCCGAACACGTGGTAAATCAGCACTTAAAATTGCAATTAACAATTTCATTGGTGCCGGCGGGGATCGAACCCGGTTTGCTCGCGTACTGTGAAAGTTAGAGCGAGAGCTAACCATCTGAGCTACCACGGCTCTAAACTAACAATGATGCATTGAATTAAATGAACAGACTTAGAAAAACGTACAGCGATAACTAAAAAATAAGAAGTAAATTACAGTAGAAACTCGATTATCCGGCCCTCAGTTATACGGATTCGCTATTATCCGGACTATCAACCGCGACCAATTAAATAAATAAGTCATATTGAGCTAAGTTACAAAATATTTAACATAATATGTACTACAAGTCGAATTTCTGCAAGCATGAATGTGTTGAAATTGGCGGAACTTTTAGAAGACGCTTTGTATTGTTGGTTTTTACAAAAACTATCAACTGGGCGACCGATATCTGGCCTGGCCCTTTGCTCTGTGAAAAAGCATTACAGTTAAATAAAAAAATATTTGGCGATGAATCGCTTGTCGCAAGTAACAGATGGTTATACAGATTTAAATCTCGTCATGGAATTCGTGTATTGGAAATACAAGGTGAAAAAATGTTTGCTAATGTTAACGCAGCAAACTCTCTCAAAGATGATTTTAAGAAGAATTTGGATGAAAATAACTAGAACTTGAATTTTGTTTATAATGCTGAGGAAATCGGATTAAACTGGAAGAAGATATTGAAGGTAATGACTTTCAAAAGCCTTAGCTTCTAGACGAGAAAATTCAGCTCCAGGATCTAAAACTAGCAAAAAGCGAGTAACAATATTACTTTCAGCTAACGCTACCGGGACCCATAAAATACCTTTGCTCCTCATCCGAAAACCAAAAGAAAACCCAGATGTTCTAAATATATCAGGGTGCCCATAATTTATAAAAATCAAAAAACGCATGGATGAACTCTGAAATATTCATTAACTCTTTTATCTTGACTGAACTCTTTTATCCCTGAAGTAAAAAAAAAACAAAATGGAATTGGCAAAGAAGGAAATTAATGTAGAAGTCGTTTTATAATTTTTTAAGGAAATGAATTTAAAAGAGTGTTGTTTCATGGTTGTAGATGCGTGGGATTTGATTGAAAAGAAAACTTTAAACAAGGCTTGGAACAGAATACTTAATCGAGAGAATTAAAATTTAATAACCAATACGGATGATTCTATTTTGAATGATATAAATGAGCTAATGATAAAGATACAAGTACACCAGGATTGTGATGATGATGATATGAAAGAGGGGGTCACTTGTGACATTAATGATCAAGGCTTTCAGAGTATGTCGGATGACGAAATCGTAGAAAACATAATGCAGATAAATGAACAGCAAGAAACGCAAGATGAAACAGACGAAAATCTAGACGTGGAAAATGATGCAGGACAATCTCATGATTAAGCACTTCAGGCCCTAGAAACAGCTCTTAAGTGGTTTAAAAAAACAGAGAGTGATACTGTGATTTCATAACAGCTGAAACGAATTCGTGATATAGCAGCAATTAAGAGAAAAAGTGACTTACGTCAAATGACAATTACCAAATATTTTAAACCATATTTGTGCCATTTGCTGTAGAGACTATCGGTCCGTGGGGTCCACGTGCGGTGAAGTACCTAAAGGAACTCCATCCGCGGCTGGTCGTTGCTGCTGGTGATAAGAGGGCTGGTTCTTTCCTCGCTCAAAGGCTAAGTATAGCCATTCAGCGGGGAAACGCAGCCAGCGTTCTTGGCACGATACCGCGGGGAGTAGGACTATATGATAATTAAGTTTCTAGTTTTATTTTTTTTATTATCATAGTTTTTAATATTGTAGATAAAATTAAGTATTCGAATGTAATAAAAAAATAAAAAAAAACCAAATTAAACTTATTATTTCATTTCATTATTACCAAATGCAAATTACCAAAAACATTCATGATGGTGCAGTATTTTAGTATGTTTGTGTAATCTAAGAAAACATGAATGTATAAAAAAGTGCATACGTCGTATGTTGGCAAATGTATCTCTTAATAATTTCTTATCTTATAAACATTGATTTTCGTTGATATGTATTTGTTGTTTTTTATAAACACATAACATTATGTATGTATGTACTATAAGCACAAAACCCGTTTTTCTTCATACATTCGATTATCCGGACTTTCGATTATTCGAACGCTTAACGACAACATTTAGTCCGCTTAATCGAGTTTCTACTGTAATAGTAAAAACCAGTCTTTATTTTAATACCCTAAAAATAATAAAATATACTTGAAATTAAATCAAACCCATAACTTTATATCATTAAATAATTTATATGCTTGTCACTTGTTTTACGCTCACACGTATACTCACACGAACGTACGCACGAAATAGTAGGCTCTTTTCTAAAATGTAACTCTTTTCTAAAATGTATCTAATAATTCTAAATTTTACCGATCCGAAGAAATGCTGGCGACGCATGGACGTTTTATACGTCCATATGGCGACGGTAAATTCCAAAATGTGGCGCCACCATACATGCCAAAAAAATCCTTCTAAAATGCAAGGCAGGTAGACTGAAAATCATCAAGATGATGTGAATAGAATTTCGTTGGGAGTAGTGGTACTGAGATTAGTGGTGACGGGGATAGTGCACGAAATTAAGGGAGGGCGGGAGGTGCTCTTCAAACTAGGTAAGACACATCATTTTATTTTATCTAGCGGATGTACGCAAAGTAATTTTTTGTCAAATTCTCTATATAAGTTGTCTGTGACGGCATCGGTTAAAATGTTTTACACCATGTAGTCTTTATTTTTATATGATTTTTAAGTTTACACCTTATAAGTTACATTATTTTAAAAATTAAACATTAATTTTGTTCAGTAATAAACCGCAACTCACAAAATTTATACCGAGGCACAATGATCTGCTACGATCGGAGCGCCGGTCACACCTAGTGGCAACATTGCGACGTAATATGCGTTGTAATAATCTGTGAAGTTAAAAAAAAGAGAAGAGGAGGGTAGGAGGCGAGACAAGCTATACACATTCTCTTTGTGTTCGTGATGTGAACATCTCTCCAAAAACTTAAAAAAAGGGACTACTCCAGAGTGTACCGTGTACAATCTAATTGCTAGTGTATTCTACCGTGTAGAAGAAGCTACCAGGAGCTGTCAACGTTTGCTGATCTTGGGAGGCTGGCTAGTAAGACCGTGAGTAGTTTGTTGCTGTTTTTGGTGTGATTTTGTGACTGCGGTAACTGAACGTTTCAGGGGATTTAGAATCTCAATACAGTCCACTATATCTAGTAAAATAATCCCAATCCGCCACATTTCTGGCCTTCGAGCCGCATATATTCGAATTAGTGATCTTCGAATAATAATTTTCTACCCTTAATTCGCGTCCCGTGGACGTCATATATTTGAGTAAAACTACGCATTTAATTAATTTAATATCCCTTATTTAATTTGCCTCTTTTTACCTGGATGTCCATTGCTCGCGGTGCGTTTATAAAGTATTAATTTTGTAATTTGTTCATAATGTCGGATAAATTACAAATAAAAAGGCAAACACTTATTTTTAAAAAGGAATACCTATTTGCTAAATTACAAAAGGTTTTCGATATCGCGAGATCCCAAATAAATGATCCCACACAAATTCAGAATTTCTTAGCCGATTATTCCGAATTAGAAAGTGTCCGCTCAAAGTTTGAAGAAACAGTGTTAAATATTATTGAAATAGATATATCATTAAAACCGGAGACAAGATTGTCAACGCGAGAATTAGATACATTTGATGAACTTTATAAGGCATGTAGGTTGCAATATTTAAGATTAAAACCGGACGAGCAGGCATCCCTCAGTAGGAAAGATAGGAGTGATGTAAGGCCGTCATTACCTAAATTACGTTTATTTGACTTCGATGGTGATATTGAGAAGTGGACCACATTCTACGATACATTTGTATCACTTGTCCACAATCGAGATTTCGATGAAATAGATAAGTTTCACTATTTGCTTTCATGTGTTAAAGGTTCGGCATTAAACATTGTTAAAAAATTGCCCATAACAGCCGCTAATTATACTGTCGTATGGCAAAGTTTATGTAATAAATATCAAGATGATCGAATACTCGTGGGTAGGTACATCGACAAAATGATAAACTTTACGCCGTTAAATAAAGATACTACCGCAAATCTTACTTTATTTATCGAAACATTCGATCACTCTTTTAAAGCCATCGAGGCATTAAAAATTAAAAATTTACATGACTATTTATTTTGTCATTTAGCCTTACGTGGGTTGGATGCGCATACTAGGAGGCTTTTTGAAGAAAATCGGGATCAAAATTCACTTCCATCTTTTTCGGAATTAATTAGTTTTGTAAATAAACAAGTTAAAGTACTCGAACATTCATCGAATAGTACGATGTCGTTACAATCAAGAAATAAGTCTATATGTAACAATTACAAAGGCAACAATAATAACCACTACAAAAGTTATTCAAAGACAGTTTTAAATACTAATGTGTCAAATTATAATAAAAATAAAAAAATAATTTGCGCGCATTGCAATCAAAATCACATGATTTATAGGTGCGATCAATTTCGTAAATTGACCGTAGATAAAAGGATTGACCGTGTCAATACCTTAAAATTGTGTCATAATTGCCTAAAAGGAAATCATGATACCTCAACTTGTAAAAGTGAGATGTCTTGTGGTGTATGTGCGTCACTACATCATTATCTATTGCATAAGGAGCCAGTGAGCGACACGCTCGTGCCAACATCCACCCGTCCATTGTGCTCTGACTCGCAAGTGCAACAAGCACTCGTCTCGTCTCAGGCTATGAGTGACTCAGAGCGTTATACGATAGATACGCTTCATTCCAATAACGTTCACTCGGGTTACGGTGTTGTATTGGGAACGGCGCGCGTGTTAGTAATTGATAGTAGCGGCCAGCTTCAATACTGCCGTGCAGTTATTGACTCTGGAGCTCAGAGCTCATTTATTACAACTGAGTGTGCTCAACGTTTGGGCTTACCTCGAAAGAAGTGTTCGTTTAATATTTATGGTCTCGGTGGAGAGGCTGTAAAAAATCACGGCATGATTACATGCACATTAAGGTCCCTACACACTGACCTACCTAGTTTTACACTGAACATGGTCGTAGTGACTAAGGTATCTGCTGATATGCCTAACGTTCGATTCCACTCGGACGTTATTAATAAATATAAGAATTTTAATTTAGCTGATCCATTATTTTATAAGCGTTCGCGTATCGATATACTATTGGGCAATGATATAGTTTCGGAACTTATTAAGGATAAACCTTATATTATTTCATCGGATATACCAAGCGTGATCGATACCGCTTTCGGGTTTGTTGTAAGTGGTAAACTTTATAGCAATGATAAGGACAATTTAAAAAATTATAATTTATCAGTCTCATTTGATGAACAAGAGTCTTTAGATCAAACGTTGCGTAAATTTTGGGAAATCGAAGAATTGCCAAGCAAACCCTCGATTAATCCTTTGGAACAATTAGCGGAAGACATTTTCGTGGCTCGTTATAGTCGTACTGAGGATGGTACCTATTCAGTGCCGTTACCATTCATACCAGACCCGCCTCCGTTGGGCGCGTCACGAGCGGCAGCCGAGCGGCGACTCTTGTTCACCGAGCGCAAGTTGAATCGTTCACCTGTATTACGACAAGCCTATTCAGAGTTCATGTGCGAATATGAAAATCTAGGGCACATGGAGCTTTATTCGGGGGACACCCCAAGCAAATATGTGATACCTCATCACAGTATACTTAAGCCCAGTAGTTCCACTACTCCTTTGCGTGTGGTATTCGATGCCTCGGCTAAAACGTCCACGAACGTTTCGCTTAATGATATTCTATTGACCGGGCCTAATCTGTATCGAGATATTGGGGCTATAATATTGAATTTTAGGTTGTTTGAATATTGTTTGATTTGTGACGTATGCAAAATGTATCGGGCAATTAAACTGAATCAGTCAGATAGATGTTATCAACATATTTTGTATCGTCATTCGCCTAACGATGCCATTGACGTTTATGAATTAAAAACTGTCACTTACGGCTTAAGTTGCTCACCGTTCTTAGCTATCCGCACCCTCTTACAGTTAGCCTATGACGAGGAAGAACGTTTCCCACTCGCTGCAAAGGTTGTGCGCGAGGGCGTGTACATGGATGACATTCTATATTCTTGTAGTTCATTGTCACAGATATCTCGGTTACAAGATGAACTTTTAGAGATGTTTAATTCCGGTGGCTTTATACTCAAAAGGTGGGCGAGTAATAGTGCAAAAGTTTTACAACGCGTTCCGTTAGAAAACCGAGAGTGTCCTGTTACATTTATGAAAGATGGTAACGAATATTCAGTCAAAGTGCTAGGTCTGAAATGGTTCCCTTTGACTGACTGTTTTTATTTCACAGTAGATAAGACTGATAAAGTAACAACTAAACGTTCTGTTTTAAAATTATTAGCTTCTATTTACGACCCCGTGGGTTTTATTTCACCGTGCATTTTCATCGCGAAAGAAATAATGCAAGATTTATGGAAGCTGGGCATAGGATGGGATGAGCAGCTCCCAACTGACGTAACTAAGCGCTGGCTTAATTACGTTGATGATCTCCCCCGACTAACGGCAATCAAGATAGATAGACATATGCTGCTACCAGAACAGACCGAATGTGAATTGGTCGCCTTTTGCGATGCAAGCTCTCGCGGTTATGCTAGTTGTGTGTATGTGATCAGTCGTAACGATAGAGGTCAAACTAAAGTACGCCTGGTGACAGCAAAATCTAAAGTAGCCCCCGTCAAACCATTAACTATCCCGAGGTTGGAATTAATGGCGTCAGTTTTGTTAAGCAAATTAATTAGATATGTCCGTGACATTTTAACTCGTGTAAAAATTACTCGTATTACTGCGTTAACCGATTCGACTATCGTGTTGACGTGGCTTCAGACAGAAGCTTACAAATTAAAGCCGTTTGTTAGTAACCGTGTTACTCAGGTATGTGAAGTGTTACCTCCACACTGTTGGCGTCACGTGAGTAGTGAGTGCAATATGGCAGACATATGCTCGCGCGGAGCGTCTCCGTCACAGCTCGTGGAGTGCAGTGAGCAGTGGTTGAAGGGCCCATCTTGGTTGTACGACGACTATTCGCAGTGGCCAGTGAGAACATTTATCAACCAACATGAAAGTAATACACCCGAAATGAAATCAAATCATACATTAGGCTCCTTCAATTTAATCACAAATGAAAATAATTCGATAGAGGAGACTAAGTTAGAGTTCTGTGACCGAATCTTTTCCAATTTCTCTTCTTATTATAAACTGCAACGTACGTTTGCTCGAATATTGAGATGGTTCCGACTCAAATCCGGTCACTCGAAGCAATCAATACTGACGACTAACGAATTAAATACTGCCCAAGATGTTTTAATTAAATTAGTACAAAGTGCATACTTCGCAAATGAAATAAATAGATTGTCAAAGGGCACAAAGTACGTTCCGTCGTTGAGAAAATTATCTCCATTTATTGACGAACGCGGATACCTCAGGGTGGGGGGTCGAATAAATTATTCAGCGTTACCTTATAACGCGAAGCATCCTCGTTTAATACCTAAAAATAGTAGATTTACCTTTTTACTTATTGAATATTTACATAAAAAATATTTACACGTAGGTCCACGCACCTTACAAAACATTATTAATCAAAATTTTTGGATTTTAGCATCCCGTCGCATTATTCGGTCAGTTTTGTCCAAATGCAAAATTTGTTTTAAACACAACCCAGTGCTCTTACAGCCTGAGATGGCACCTTTGCCAGCAGCCCGATTGATACCTTGTAATGTTTTTGAGCATGTAGGGGTGGACCTCGGTGGTCCGTTCTTTACAAAAGAAAGTTTACGACGAAATGCTAGGGTTGAACGGTCATATTTAGCATTATTTATTTGTTATTCGACAAAAGCTGTACACCTTGAAGTCTTATCGTCGTTGTCATCGGACTGTTTCCTCGCGTGTTTAGACAGATTTGTAGCGCGACGCGGTGTGTGCTCCTTCCTTTATTCGGATTGCGGAACTAATTTCATAGCTGCTAGTAAGCATTTAACCGAAGTACAAAGATTTATGCTCGAACAAAAAAACAATATATTAGAGGGTTGCTCAAAACGACAAATTATATGGAGATTTAATCCCCCTGGTGCACCACATATGGGTGGGCTCTGGGAAGCTGGAATTAAATCCGCCAAGTATCTATTAACGCGAGCCGTAGGAGAAAAAAGTTTGACGTTCGAGGAACTCACAACAGTGTTTTGTAAAGTAGAAGCGATTCTCAACTCGCGGCCGCTTTGTCCGTTACCAGCTAGTGATAATCCTGATGAGTTCAACGTTTTGACTGCGGGACACTTTCTAATTGGAAAAGGGTTAACAGCAGTACCTGAGTATAATGTAGAGGATATAACAATAAATCGATTATCACGTTGGCAATATATTCAAAAATGTTCACAAATGTTTTGGCGTAGATGGAGTCACGAATATCTAAATACGCTGCAACAGAAAGCAAAGTGGCATTCGGATAGATCTAATATAAAAATAGGTGATCTCGTAATCATAAAAACTAATAATGTACCGCCGTGCAATTGGCCTTTGGGTAGAATTGAGGCTCTTCACCCCGGTCCAGATGGGATTGTTCGTTGTGTTACGCTTCGCACTCAAAAGAGTACTCTACAGAGACCAGTTAATAAACTGAGTCCTCTACCTTATTCAAATTAGTTTTTACGTGTATTAATATTTTTTTTTTCTCGTTGAGGACATTCTGTGTCTCAGCGTTATTTTGCATGTTCCGTAGCTTAAGTTATAATATTTTCTCTAATATCTTTTTCATATAGTTAGGAGAAACCATCAAGATGGTTTCGGTGGGGGGTGTGTTCAGTAATAAACCGCAACTCACAAAATTTATACCGAGGCACAATGATCTGCTACGATCGGAGCGCCGGTCACACCTAGTGGCAACATTGCGACGTAATATGCGTTGTAATAATCTGTGAAGTTAAAAAAAAGAGAAGAGGAGGGTAGGAGGCGAGACAAGCTATACACATTCTCTTTGTGTTCGTGATGTGAACATCTCTCCAAAAACTTAAAAAAAGGGACTACTCCAGAGTGTACCGTGTACAATCTAATTGCTAGTGTATTCTACCGTGTAGAAGAAGCTACCAGGAGCTGTCAACGTTTGCTGATCTTGGGAGGCTGGCTAGTAAGACCGTGAGTAGTTTGTTGCTGTTTTTGGTGTGATTTTGTGACTGCGGTAACTGAACGTTTCAGGGGATTTAGAATCTCAATACAGTCCACTATATCTAGTAAAATAATCCCAATCCGCCACAAATTTATAGTTTTCATTTAGTCGGACGGAAAGACCTGGCCTACTATTTTAAAAGGAATTTCTCTTAGCTTGATGACCATAATATTTAAGCATATTAAGTAAGTAGCCTAGATTATTATGTATATTAGAGAGTATGTAGGCTACTTTATTAATAATAGGTATAGTTAATTTTTCCTTCTCTGACCTGTTTTAAGTATTTTTTGTGCAATATTGTCAAGAAGTGTATAATTTTGCTTTTGAACTAAATTTCTGCACCTTCCTATCCTATCTGCACAACCACCCACTATCTGCTATCCAAATCCATGTTGAATTTATATAGCAGATAGTAGATAGCAGGGTAGCATTCTTGGTCGTTTGTATACTTAAAACTGGCACCGCATTCACTTTATTTTAATATTTCATTTGGAAGAGAAATTAGCTATAGTGCAAAATGCATTTGAATCAAATTCGCGTAATTTTCTTAAATCTATATCGTAAGTATAAGACTCAAACTGCAACATACTTGAAAAGCAGTGCAGAATTTGAGTAAGCTAAAAAAAAAATTTATTAAATTAATTGGAAGGATTCTGGTGGGTCAAGGTTTTCAATAGCCAACGTACTGTATCATCATTCAATTGACGCTTTAAATTATTTACATACCTACACATATTAAGAGTTTTAAGACTGCGTTTAAAATATATGTAAGGGTATTAAAATAAAAATCGTATTTAAAACCAAATTTAATATATACGGTGGTCATTTTATTTTTAAATAATTTAATTCTCATTTCTAAGTAAGTAAAAAAGTGGATTTGGTTTAGTAATAATACAAAATCTATGCTCCTACGAATAATAAATTCTGACCTGATCTCGAACAATAGGTAAAGAACGTGATCCATCGAATTTGCTCATATATTTACCAAGATCCTTTATAATGCCGTGCGCTGGTTTCGCGTTTGGACTACAAATGCTTTGTAAAAAATCGTGATTTAATAAATGAAGGTTTTTCTATATCAAAATACTTTTAGGGCTTAATTACGTTACTTTATTATTATATACTACCTTTTTACCCGCGGCTTCGCTCGCGTGGTCTTCAATTTAGAAACTTCATTAAATGGCTATTCCGTGCCAAATTTAGCAAAACTCGATAACTTTAAGAGTCACCTCCGTGTCTGGGCCTCTATGTCAGTTTGTCAAATAGTTTTTTTGAATTCCCAAAGACTATTTGACCTAGATGATTGATATTTGGCATATATATATAATAAGCTACAGGAAAACGTGAATAAATATGTTATTCAGAATTGCATTAATATCATATGTCTAGAAACGTTTACAATTTTTTTTATATAAGACGTGTCTTCCGATGTACCGATAAGAAAGATAAATTTTCTTGGAATCAAAATTTATTATTATTACGAAATACTCTTTACATCATTCATAATTAATTTAAATTTCGTTTTAAGAAAAAAATGAATATTACATGATGACCATGTAATATTCATTATTTTCTTAATGTAATATTCATGTAATATTCTTTCAGTCTGAGCGAGATTAGAATGGCTCTCTAGCACCTTGAAAACGGCAAGGCCCGAGGTGAGGATAGAATCACAGTGGGGCTTCTAAAAGCTGGTAAAAAACCGATACTTGAAGTCCTTCAGAAGCTCTTTAATTCTGTCCTCCATGGTGGCACTACACCGGAGGCGTGGAGCAGAAGTGCGGTGTTCTTATGTTTTTTTTTTTAATTGGATAAAAAAATGTTCTTCAAGAACATTTTCAGGACAGCGCTCTCTTGAAGAACCACAGACCGATTTTGTATGCAAACTCGACGACATCTAGCTTCCCGAACAAGCCTGTTTCCGAAAAGGCTTTAAAACCATAGACCACATACATACCCTTCGGAAAATTGTACAGAAGCCCGAGGAGTGCAATTTGCTACTATGTCTGGCGTATGTGGGCTATGGGGAAGCCTTGGATTCCGTCGAAATTTGGGCGGTGGTGAAGTCCCTTCAGCAGTGCCAAGATGACTTTCGGTTTATCGAAGTGTTGAAATGTTTATACATTAGCACTACGAGGGCTATCCAAGTACAGAACCAGAGTACGAAACCTATCCAACTGCAGAGAGGTGTAAGACATGGTGACGTTATATCCCCGAAACTCTTCACCGGGTAACGTATTGGGTAATGTTTTCAAGCTTCTGGACTGGAAAGGATACAGTATCAACATCAACGGCGAGTAGTCACTCACCTTTGATTTGCCGACGATATAGTCCTTATGACAAAAATGTTGAAGGACCTAAGCACTATGTTCAATAACCTTAATAGTGCCTCCCAACGGCCTATCCGTTGGGAGGCATTGTTAAGGTCATTGACTCTTAAGATAATGATGGACAAAACAAAGATCATGTATTTTTTTTATAGGATAGGGTGACAAACGAGCAGTCCACCTGATGGTAAGTGTTTGCTGTGGCCCAAAGACATCTACATCTGTCCTCGCTTGCGAATCAAAATGCAGATGCGTTGTCAGCCGTGAGGACTAAGATGGAATGCCTCTTTTCCAGTACAAAGGGTTTCTGTGTTTCTACACTCACCATACGAAACATAGCAGTGTTAAGCTAATATTTTACGCTGGTATTTTGTGAGAGCGTGGTCCTTCCCCGGTCGAGCCGACCCATTCGTGCTACAACAATACTACTACTATAGCTGCAGCATGGCTCCACCATGTATATATATAGATATATATATATATATATATATTTAATATATATATATATATATATATATATATATATATATATAACGTCAATATGACACCTATACCGGTAGTTGTTGGCAGCACTAAGCTCAAGACAAGTATTGTTATTGTTGTAAGAAAATTAGTCCGAAGCCTAATTTCGACTGACAGGTCAATCGACGGATTTAACTAGGCTGGGCAGCGTTCGGGAAATTACTGCACATCTTCACGTCAGGTACACCTAAAAACTTGAAAATGAGATTGTACAACCAGTGCGTGTTGCCAGTGTTGATCTATAGAACTGAGACGTGGTCCTTCACTGGTGGCCGTATAAGGACGCAGTTCGCTCAGCGAGCTATGGAGAGGGCTATGCTTGGATTTTCTCTACGTGAAAAACTTAAAAATTAGGATAACCGACATAGCCCAACGGATTAGTAGTTAGTTGTGGTAGTAGTAGGATTAGTTGCACCGGATTTCTCTAATATCTGAGAAATGAATACATAATTAAATAAATTCATACACGCGCAATCAACTTGCTTACCACGTTGTTGTTGCGTAAGGAAACCTACTACCCCATATTGTGTAGTAGGGCTTCTTACGAATTATAACTTCTTTCAGTTTTCTATTGTCTGAAGGAAACTGAAACAGGAGATGGGCAGCAGCGTCTTTTTAATACCAACTCAATAATAATAAAAAAGCGATAAGGATGTTCATACCTTAAACACTAGGAACAAACATAAGCATGTAATGCCAGTGACTAGACTCCACAGAATTAGTAATTCATTTATGGGACAATGTATACGCTTTTACAACAAAATCCCAGAACATGTTCAAAGTTTGTCAATAAACAAGTTTAAAAGTTTTATTAAAGAAAAACTGTACAAAAAGTATTATAACATCAAGGAATACATGAATGAAAATAACCCCTGGGAATAAGGTGATCGCCACCATGCTGGTTCTATGAAAATTCTTTAAAATTGTATAAACAAAATTATTGTTAAGTAAAATTATGTTTAAAAAATAGTCCCGCTGGGTTTCTTGCTGGTTCTTTCCAGGACAGAGGTATTTTCCGAACCAGTGGTAAATAAAATAATGTCTTTCAATAAGTATTATGTAATAATCCATATTGAATAAAAATCATTCTATTCTATTCTATGGAGCTACCTATGTGGGAGGTCTGTGTTCAGCAGTGGAATGAATTAATTATAATAAAATGTCTTGGAACAATACCACGTAGGGCTTTCTCTAAGGAGTGGGGTGGGGAAAGGTTAGAATACTTTCTTCTATCTTATTTTCTGGACTTGGGTCTCCATTTGTCTTAGCCATCATGCTTGACTGGCAGATTGACGATCTCGCAAGTTAGACGCTGCTCCCCGTCTCCGACCTGAGTATTTTAGGTCTGACGTAAACTAAATGGTTATTTTGCCATGTATTTATTTAATTATTTCATCACCGTCGTTACAGCCCTTCACAATTCCATTGCTGAACATAAGCCTCCCCCAAGGAATGCCACAAACCATGGTCCTGAACCACCTGCATCCATCGACTCCATGCATGTTTTATCAGTTCGTCACTCCATCTAGCGGGGGTTGTCCTACACTTCACCTACCGGTACGAGTCTGCCACTCGGGAACTTTTTTACCCGTCGGTTGTCGGTTCTTCGAGCTATATGGCCCGCCCATTGCCACTTCAGTCCACTCCACTTACTAATCCGTTGGGCTATGTCGATCACTCTGGTTTTAATGTGGATATCCTCATTTCCCAGAAAAGAGAACTCGAAACCCCGAACATAACCCTCTCAAAAGCTGGCTAAGCGACCTTGAGCTTTTTCAGCAATGAAGGACCACGTCTCAATTCATAAGTCATCACTGGGAACATGAACTGGTTGTTACGCACAAAATTTAATGTGTTATCCATATTTATACTTTATTGTATACCTTGATAAAAAGGATTACAAAGGTCTTCATGCCTTTTGGCATTCTCTCCCAGTCAACACAGTATCTGTGGAAATAATGTCATAAGTGCCAAATATAAAAAGAACCTTATAGTAAATCATTTACATTTATATCTTGTAATCAAAAAATATTCAATGCAATATTTTTTTTATGCCGTAAAACTATATAATTATTTATAATAATATTATGGGTAAATTTTAACCTATAAACAAACTTATTTTTTGTCTGAAAAAAGTATTAATAGGTTGACTTTAAAACGATAAACATTAAATAATGAATTGGAAAATTTTCAATTTTACATTAACTAAACCGAAATGTGGTAGCTAATATTCCAAAAATAAAAATTCTAAAGATATTTCATTATTTTGCTCAGAAGCACGACACAAAGAGGCTATTAAGTCTTGGAAGGCAACAATAATGAGCCGATAGCACTGTAATTTAAAACCGAAAAGACGTAACAGAGAACTGCATTAGCGCGGAGAGTAACCAGATTGAACATATTAAAACATTTAAGACCACTTTGTATTTGAATATACTGACAATAATAACTTTATCATTAGTAAATTTATTTTATTATAATATACAATATTACAAAGTATAATAATAATAATAATAAAAAAAACTAAAACAAGAAACTTAAATTATCATATAGTCCTACTCCCCGCGGTATCGTGCCAAGAACGCTGTGTCTATACTTAGCCATCATTAGTACTAAAATGATCTTATAATTACGATAAAAAATCACACGTTTCTTGATATCGCCGGCCTTTTTAGTCCACTGATGCAATTTGCTTTTTAATGAATCACTTGCGTAGTACTTGTATTTCCTGGAATACTAGGCCATACTTTTCACGCTGGATAAGCCGGTAAGAATATGGCCGATATCATTACACTGAAAGCTTTGCTCTTAATTAACATTTAAAATAAATTTAATAAATACAAGGTGAGGTTTGCATTGTTTGTAGAAACGCTATGTCAGTTTTCATTTGATAATTATAAAACACTAGCTCTGTTTGACATGCGTTGTTATAGATTGCAATGCCTTTTAGTCAGAAATATTTGCGGGCGCACGCACATTAACTAATCAAAGTTTCAATGTAATCGGGTAAATGGTATATGAATGCATACGAACAAACAAAGAAATTAAAATATATTTAAATAAATAAAAATACATTTTATTTCTCAATAAAACTTTTTCATAAATTTGTGGTGAAACAACCCCAGAGAGTACTTTAATATACTCGTTTTGCAACATTTTTATAACTATATAAAAATGTTGCAACATGAGTTGATGGTATTTAAATTGAAAACAGTAAAAACTTTATAAAATGATTAGTATTATTTTAAAAAGTTTTTACCGTGTTCAATTTAAATAGCGGAAGGGGGTAATGATATATAGCGTAATAACGTGGTAGAGCTACACTGCAGCTATATTATGGTTGTAGCATGAATGTGTCTGCTCGAACAGGGTAGAACCACACTTTCACAAAATACCAGCGTAAAATAGCAGCTTAATGCTGCTTTTTTTCGTATAGTGAGTGTAGAGTATCGGAGAACCTTTACTGGAAACGAGATATTCCATCTTGGTCCTCAGTGGTGTCAACGTATCTGCATTTTGATTCTTAATTGATGATAAATATAGATGTCTATTGGCTACAGCATCCACTTACAATCAGGTGGACTGTGTGCTCGTTTGTCACCCTTATTCTATAAAAAAAAGTATATGCCATATAAGGCTTAACATATTCCATCAAAACATGTCTTTCTGCCAAGAACGTAAGAGGTGACCATGAAATAGACCAAAAATGTCTTGTAGCTTCGGATAGATGATGGTATGATCATTTCACGGCTACCAATGGGGAAGATTAAGGCAAGTTGCCTCTACATTAGGAGAGGTCCATGGCGCCAGTGAACTCCTTTGCGTTGATAATGACAACTATGATGAACCTAAATTGAGTTAGTTATCAAACAAATCTCTATTTATGTGTTCGTTATATATTTTGACGATTCTGCAGTATTAAGAAAATTATAAAATAGTTTAGTAGCTATATTATCAAAAATTTTGTGTCGTCAAACAAAATTTTACTCTAAAACTATGAGTGTCTGTTTATAAAATTTCGCTTGCGGCTTATCTACCATTGTGTCACGGATCTTATAGCCAATCTGTAGGTATTATTTAAAATTGCTTTGAGACAGTGGGTACGTAAGGAATTATTTTATTTATAAATCACATTTTTCTCGTCGTTATTACACTGGGAATGTTTCGCAGATATTCCACTAGTATCTATAAGAATAAATCATTATTCATGGAACGCAATAGAAAAGATTGCAAATTAAATGTAAGGTGAAATTTTATATCAGAGTAGTTTTATATTTTTCATTAAACCGTTATGCAATAAAATTAAATACTCTACTTTTCTTTGCTCTGCTTTACCTCTTTCTTTCTTTTTGAAAGTGTTCCAGCAATTAAGCTCCGGAGTAAATAATTGTCATGCTTAATGGTTAGCCCCGTAAATTATAAGAAAGTGTTTCTGTAGTAAGATACCCTTTGTTCGTATAAGTAGAACATCATGAGTAACATCGTAAGTTAAAGAGTTATTCCCTTCAAATCCAAAGTTTAAAGAGATATTGACATCGATATCATTACCTTAAATACTCATAAGTATCCAAATATTTAATTTTAAAAACAAAGAAATATTATAACATTGTAGCAATATTTTTGGTGATTGACGTAAATGTAAGCAAAATTAATTCAAATTCAGTTACGTATTGGTAATTGTTTTAAAAGAAAAACATAGTTATTACAACTCAATTGAGCTTGATATTGATATAATTAAATTCACATTTCAAATATGGCAAGCTAGAATTTAATATCTTACAAATATAGACGGTATTTAAACTTTGAATATTTACTTTGTTCCACCCAACTGTTATTCGATTGAGTACAAGAATGATATGACAAAGCCGTGTAGTTTGTTAAGGTTTATAATAACATAGCGGGCATTACATAAATTCTTGTTGGAACCGTAATTTGTGGTAATATATTCATTTAACTTGTTAATTTCAACGGGGCTTTTGTGTAAAATATGACCTCGTTTCTTTTAGTGTTTTTTAATATTGGTCGCACCATTAATGTTTTATAAAATCAACACTTAAGGAGGAGGTAAAACCACTTTTCTGCCTATAAATTCATCTAGGTTTTTCTTACAGAAAGAAGGTGAGAAGCGACCACATAATCTACCTGATAGTAAGTGGATGCTGTGGCCCATAGACATCTACATTTAAACAAATTAATAATAAAAATTCAGATGCGTTGTCATCCCTGAGAATGTCTCGTTTCCAGTAAAAAGGTTCTTCGGATCTCTACACACACTATATGAAACACAGCAGCATAAAGCTGCTTTCTCTACCGAATTCAAAAAGAAGGTGTGTGTAACTTTTTTCTGGGTTAACCGATTTCGATGATTTTTTATTTGAAAGCTGGTGCTTCTCATGTAGTCCCATATAAATTTAATCAAGGTCCGGCCAATAGTTTTTGAGCTATTCTTAATAATATATATTGAAGTCGGATGTACAATATTTTAAATTTTAAATTCTTAAATTTACGCGAATACACATTGAAACAAAATAAGTTTTTACGGATTTTATCGCGTATATAAATTTATTAAATATTTCCGACGTTTCGAGTATTTTACAGCACCCATTGTCATGGGAAGGGACTGAAGTATTTGACGTCCCAATGTCATAGTTAACCATGGATACCTCCAGATTAAAATAAACTATTGGTAAATCCAAGTGAGCATGCCTCAAGCGCATTAAAAATCCGTATAACATGATAATACTAATTTTTTAAGGTACTTTAAATGCACACAAATTTTTAATACTAACCTTATAAACTGTACTTCCAATTTTCCGATATTTTAAAGTCAAACTTCAATTAAAAAAATGTTTGGGAAATCCAAAAGTGCATGACTCATAATGCCCATATTATAGTGAAAAAATAAAAAAAATAAAAATTGTAGTTTTATTCGTCACGGAGTTCCAGTAGCAGTCAACGAAGTACACCTTGAAGTCACTCCGTCAAGTCCGGAGTTAAGATCTATTCTATATATATATTCTATTTTATAACCAACAAAACGAGACCAAATTCGGCACATCTAGTTCTCCTCGTATAGGAGTTGCAGTAGCAGTCATCAAAGTATACTGTCAAGTCACTCTATCTAGTCCGGAGGTAAGGTCTCATCATAACTGACAAAACGACCTTAAACTCGGCACATTTAGTTCTCCTCGTCGAGGAATTCCAGTAGCAGTCGTCAAAGTACACTTTCAAGTCACTATCCAGTCCGGAGGTAAGGTCTATTCATAACTAACAAAACGAGGCTAAACTCGGCACATCTAGTTCTCCTCGTCTAGAAGTTTCAGTAGCAGTCATCAAAGTATACTTTCAAATCACTATCTAATCCGGAGGTAAGGTCTCATCATAACTAACAAAACAACACCAAACTCAGCACATCTAGTTCTCCTTGTTGTTGAATACCAGTAGCAGTCGTCAAAGTACACTTTCAAGTCACTCTATCAAGTTAAGAGGTTAGGTCTCCTCATAACTAACAAAACGAGGCTAAACTCGGCACATCTAGTTCTCCTCGTCTAGAAGTTTCATAAGCAGAAATCAGAAAACACTTTCAAGGCACTCTAACAAGTCATGAGGTAAGGTCTCATCATAACTAACAATACGAGGCCAAACTTGGCCCATCTAGTTCTCCTCCTCGAGGAGTTCCAGTAGCAGTCATCAAAGTATACTTTCTTTCTTTATGATTTCTTTCACATAACAGCATAAAATCCATCAGTCCTAGCATCCGCGAACATTTTCGAAGCACTACAGTGCCATATCAGTCTTAACAGCATCCTAAAAGCGATATTGTATTGAATGCGAAGGGCACTGTAAGCTCGTCGCCTGTATGATACCCACATACCGCTCAAGTAATAATTAAAAATTAAAAATTTTGTACAGCCCACTTCAATATAAATAATTGAAAATAACTCAAAAACTATTGGTCGGACCTTGATTAATGAATATTCATATGGGACCATATGAGAAGTATCAGCTTTCATATAAAAAAAGAATCATCCAAATCGGTTCACCCAGTAAAAAGTTATGAGGTAACACACATAAAAAAACATACGTGTCGAATCGAGTACCGTCTCCTTTTTGGAAGTCAGCAGAAAAGAATGGCAGAATGCTTTGAAAACAGTAACTTTTACGTCATCTTGTACATCGAGCAAATCTGCGGATAAGCATATTTCTCCTAACCACCAGCGCCCTATGCTCTCTCTCTATACCACAATCATCACTTAAATCGCTCGTTATAATTGTGACCAAGATACTTGAAAGTATTAAGAATATTCAGGGCTAAACCATTGAGGTATGCGGGAGGAACACGACGCGGCCACTGTTTAGATGCTGTAAAAACAAATAATTAATTCTTTTTCGAGTTGTACTTCAAGCCGTGGTCCTCCGGGTATTTCTGGCAAATCGACAATAATATACTTAATCCGCCTATTGATGGACTGAGCAGCACCATGTAGACCACCAAGCTATGCAGAGCTTAAGTATATTGTTAACACATGTTTAGTCAATATGACAGCAGACATGTGTGCTAACCAGTTCCATGATAAGCTGGTTATTATATAAATTAAATAACAACGGTGTGCTTAAACCGCCTGCCTGAAACCATGTTTTAATGTAACCAATCTCACCTAGTTTTTTTTTATTACTGTACCAGTACTTGATCAGAGAAGTATAACCCGCTGACACACCTGTGTCTCTCAACTTGCTCCATTGTAAATCATTATTAACCAAGGCAAAAACCTTGGACAAGTCGAGGAAACACGCGTATACTGACGTCCTCCTAGCCGAGTAATACCCGACAATATGCTTCAATGTAAGAATTGCACTTTTCGTCGACAATCCTACCTTGAATCCGAACCTGACGTCATGCACGTCTATATATTTTATGATGCAACCATTTGGCATACTGTCAAGTATTTTAGCCGCGGTGGTAGCAAGTGAGATAGGCCGGTAGTTGCAAATATCAGATGTCTTGTTCGTAATAATCAGTAACACTATTGTTCGCATCAGCCCTTCAGGAAAACAAGAGTGACCTAGACACTGGGTAAAAAACATGGCAAGAACTCGTTCAATACTGACACCAACATCACCTGGCGACTTCCCACTCTGCATTCTCTCAATAATATAAGCCACCTTTTTAGCAGGTATATTTTTTTTTATAGAAGAGGGGGCAAACGAGCTTGCGGCTCACCTGATGGTAAGTGACTACCGCCGCACATGAACAACTGCAACACCAGGGGAATTGCAGATGCGTTGCCGGCCTTTTGGAAAGGTGTATGCTCTTTTTTTTGAAGGTTCCTAAGTCGTATCGGCCCGGAAAATTCGCTGGTGGTAATTGATTCCACAAGGAAGATGTGCGAGGGAGAAAACTTCTTCTAAATCGCACAGTGCTGGACCGCCAATCATCCAGATGGTATGGATGGTAACGCAAGTTTTGTCGCGATGTGCGATGCTGAAATTGAGCGGCTGGAATTAGTCCGAACAATTCCTCAGAGCACTCCCCGTGATAGATGCGATAAAATACGCAAAGAGATGCCACATCTCTACGCAGTGCCAGTGTATCGAGCCGATCAGAAAGAACTCGGTCGTCGACGATTCGAAACGCTCTGCGCTGGATGCGGTCAAGTGGAAGGAGCTGGCACTGGGGTGCCCCGGCCCAGAGATGAGAACAGTATTCCATGTGGGGCCGAACTTGCGCTTTGTAAAGTTGCAAGCGATGTGCCGGCATGAAATACTGTCTCGCTCTGCTGAGCACGCCAAGGTTTTTAGAGGCCAATTTGGCCTTCCCTTCTAAGTGACCACGAAACTGCACACTATTCGATATGTCGACGCCAAGGATTCCGATACTAGCTGAGGCAGCAAGGGGAGTGCCTTGAAACTGAGGAGATACGACAAAGGGGTTCTTTTTAGCGGTAAACGCGCAAACTTGTGTCTTCTGGGGATTGAACTGGATTAGATTTAGTCGGCCCCAATCCGAGACTTTGTTAAGCAAAGACTCGACTTCAGACACAAGTTTGTCCCGGTACTCAGCGACGTTTTCCCGAGAAATATTGGCACGGCCGGTATATAAGGCATCACTAGTGCTGTCGTCCGCATAGCAATGAATGCTACCAGTTAGCAACATATCATTGATATGCAGGAGAAACAGCGTTGGTGATAGCACGCAGCCTTGTGGAACACCAGCGTTAATAGGCTTGAAATCAGAGCATGCACCGTCTACTGCGACCTTGATACTCCGATCAGTAAGGAAAAAAAGAAGCGCTTTGTGCCAGACCCGATCGAAGGCCTTCGATATGTCCAAACTAACGGCCAATGTCTCCCCCTTGGACTCTACTGCCTCCGCCCATCTATGAGTCAGATAGACTAGAAGATCACCAGCTGATCGACCTCGACGAAAACCGTACTGGCGGTCACTAATCAGCTGGTGATTCTCAAGGTACTTCATGAGCTGGCAGTTTATAATTACTTTTTTAGGGATCGGGTGGACCAAAGCTGTCTTCCATGAATTCGGGACTACGCCTTGGGAGTAGGAGTACCGGAAAAGAAGCGTTAAAACCGATGCCAACTCCGGAGCACACGTCTTCAGCATAATGGGAGGGACTCCATCGGGCCCACTCGACTTGCTGACGTACAGGGAGAAGAGTGCTTTGCGCACCGAGCGCTGTGTAAACCGCACATCCGGCATGGAGCACTCACATCGCGGGATGGTCGGCGGTGTATTCCCCCCATCATCTAGAGTCGAGTTGGACGCAAAAAGAGAGCTCAACAGATCGGCTTTCTCCTTTGCGGAATGGGCCAGTGTGTCGTCCTCCCTGTGCAGAGATGGAAGAAATGGCTGACAGAAGTTCCCTTGGACAGCCTTGGCGAGAGACCAAAATGCACGGGTTCCCGAAGGAAGGCGAACTAGCTTCTCGCCAATTCTGCCGATGTGTTCAGGCCTTGCCTTGGCAATGACGCTGTTGAAGGACCTGGAGGCGGAATTATACTTCGTTTTAAGTGCGCTGGTGTTTACATCCCGAGACGTTGATGCGTCAGCCCAGGCCCGGTAGCACTCCTGCTTATAGCGTGATGCTATTTTACAGAAGCGACCAAACCATGGCTGGGTTCTGCCTCCGATGGGCACCGCAGAGGATGGAATAAAAAGTTCCATACCCTGAAGTACCACATCAGCAACAGAATCGGCAACAACGCTGGGATCTTTCGGCGAGAAGCAAACCCGCCCCCAAGGGTAGGATGGAAAAAAAGACCGCATCCCGTCCCAATCAGCTGACCTATAGTGCCAAACACGGCGGCAAGCTGCAGATCGCGACTGCGATTGGAGCGTGAGTGGCACTGTACTCCGGATCAGACAATGGTCCGAAGAGCCCAGAGGGGCATCGACGGAGACCTGATATCCATCCGGATGAGAGGTCAGCAGAAGGTCCAACAGGGAAGGTACATGGTCTTCCACATCTGGGATCCGCGTAGGCGAAGTAACCAGTTGCGTTAGACCATATGCCAAAGCAAAGTCATAGACAGATCTACCCGCATGATCGGTTAAACGAGAACCAAGCCATTCAGCGTGGTAGGCGTTAAAATCACCGAGTATCACGATCTCTGCGGATGGAACCTGTTGTAGCACGGAGTCTGCAGCCATTTGGACGTGGTCGATGAGTCGGTCTGTGTCGGCATTGCCGCTATGGGACATATAGAGGCACCTGTAAACGCGGGGATGGTCGTCGCTGTCTACGCGCAGCCATAGGATGGACAGATCCGTACCTTCAAGACTGCCGAGGCATCGAAAACAGATGTCCTCTCTAACGTATATGCAAACTCCAGCCCGGGGCACAAAGGAGTGTTCCAATTTGTACCCCGGGTAGGAGAGATATGAAGTATCAGCTGGAGAAGACACCTGAGTCTCGGTTAAAAAGAGCAAGGCGGGCTTCGCCGTCTCTAGATGGTAATGGACAGCGTTGAGGTTGGAATGAAGTCCCCTGATGTTGCAAAAATTCACAGATAGCGTGACAGGGGTTGCCTTGGTTGCATTGCTCCGCTTGCCCCGAGCAGCATTAGTCGCGAGCGGAATTTTGCCCCCCCCCCCCCCCAGAATACGCGGGGCAGCCTGAGCACCCACGCTCAGGAGTGAAGTAGTTTGGTCGTGGATGCTCAGCGAGGGATTCTCCAGGGGTGCTGGTACCCTCCTGGGGTAGTCTCTTATTTAATTCCACTACCATGTTGATGGGGGGGGGGGATTGGGCCTCCGGTCACCTGCACTCACCAACCGCAACGCAGATGTAAACCTCTACTTCACGCTGGTATTCTGTGAGGTCGTGGTACCACCCCGGTTCGAGCTGGCCCATCCGTGCGACAGCAAAAGCTACCGCTTAGCTCTACCACTGTTAATCATACATCGTGAAGGTACGTAATGGTATATTACCATTACGTACCTTCACGATGGTCTTGTTATCGCTCATCTCCTCACACATGGGATTTAAGAGCGACTGCATGGTGAAATGTTTCCTAAAAGCATCCGCAATATCTTTATGGTCAATAGCACCACCAACATCCACATCGAGGCACGAATTTACATTCATTTTATTTGTGTTTATCCAGAAATTTTCCTTACCTCAGATATATCTATAAAAATTCAACCGCTGGTCGCCAAGGAAAATTCCACAAATTAAATTTCAGGGCAATTTCAGGGGGCACGTAACAACATACTTATTCTTATTTACATTGATTAAAACCCCTTATTTTTCTTTTAACTAAAAAACGGTAAATAAATCATGTGTGATATTTACCTTAATCGGCAAACAAATTGACACCGTTAGATTAGAGTGTAGATGACAAACAAAGGAAAGTTCAAGTTGCGAAAACGAATTAACTTTAAACATTTGACTACAATTTCTAAGCCAACAAGATGAGAACTTAGATGAGAAAATAGTTTTTAAGTAAACAGTCAACCACTGCATTATTTAGTTATATAAATAAAAAAGAGGTATCTATTTGACTTAATAAGTTCCTCTTTCTTACCCAAAATAAAAATTATATATTGTACTACTCCAATCATAATAAAATCAGTCTCGTATTGGGGGCGACTAAATCCAGTCCAGTTTAATCCTCAGAAGACACAAGCTTGCGCGTTTACCGCTAAAAAGAACCCCTTTGTCGTATCTCCTCACTTTCAAGGACCTCCCCTTTTTGATCCAGCCAGTATTGGAATCCTCGGCGTCAACATATAGAGTGATGTGCAGTTTCGTGGTCACTTGGAAGAGAAGGCAGTAGAGCGGGACAGTATTTCATGCCGGCACACCGCCTGCAACTTTACAAAGCGCAGGTTCGGCCTCACATGGAATACTATTCCCATCTCTGGGATGGGGCTCCCTAGTGACAGCTCCTCCAACTTGACCGCATCCAGCGCAGAGCGGCTCGAATCGTCGACGACCGAGTTTTTTCCGATCGGCTCGATTCACTAGCGCTGCGATTTCACCATCGCACATCGCGACAAAACTCGCGATACCATTTATACCATTTGGAAGATTGGCGGTCCACCACTGTGCGATTTAGAGGATGTTATCTTCCTCGCACAACTTCCTTGTGGAATCGATTACCGCCAGCGATTTTTTCGGACCGATACGACTAAGGGACCTTCAAGAAAAGAGGGCAACTACTTTTTAAAAGGCCGGCAACGCATCTGCAAATCCCCTGGTTCCCCTGGTGTTTCAGTTGTTCATGGGCGGCGGTAGTTACTTACCATCAGGTGAGCCGCATGATCGTTTGCCCCCTCTCCTATGAAAAAAATAAATTTCTGATAATACAGTTTTTCAAATCATTACAGAACACATGTTAGTAGAACCCTTTACTGCTTTATATATTACTAAATCAAAGAATGAAAGAAAAATATTTAATTTGTCAGTAATAGGCTAACTACACTAATTTCATTATTAAGCAAACATATTTAGAAATTACATAATCTGTTGGAATGGAACTAATTTTATGGATTTTTTCGTGTTTGATTTAACGGTTTTTACTTATTTTAATTCCCACGTTTGGTCGAAGGATTGAGGTTCCGGATTTTTACTGTGCTGCTTGACGTCCCGATGTCGTTGTTAACCTGGAATTTTATTAGGCCGTAATAATTTAATGAATGAATGAGGCATTCCACCAGTCCTCAGTGGTTACAATGCATCTGAAATTTTGATTCTTAATCAACAACAGATACACGCGTTTCTGTTTCTGTTTCTGTTTCTGAGCCACTGCATTCACTTACTATTATTTAGACCGTGAGCCGGCTCGTAAGCCTCATTTCAGTAAAAAAAATTAAAAGTTGTTTACTCTTTTGCGTATTCATGTCATTTGTTTAGCAGCCGTAGACTACTGACGAGTTGATAAGGAAAACAAGAGTAAATCTACCGTTACCGTTAAAGCCCATTATAGTCTACTGCTGAACTTAGGCCTCCGCCACAAATTGCCTCATAAGGCGGATATTTGCTATATTTGCCATGTTTGGCAAGCGGGTTGGCAACCGCAGGTTTTTATAATTTTAGTCGTTATTAGAAAAAGCGTTGCTCCCCATCTGATTTGTTTCCCTCTGTTGCCTCTTATGACACCCACAGGATGATGTGGGTTATTGGATATTCTTACACCGTCACTAAACGTTACACAATAAGTCTACAGACTCTACTAAATAATAATATTATTGAATTAGAATAAAAGTCACTTTTATGATAGAACTATAAAAAAATGTTAGTGTCTACCTATAAAAAATGAACGTGTTTTTTGTAAATACGTTAAACGTACAATATAGAAACTACCATTAAATTACGAGGATGACACAGAATGTAAGGATAGCGAAAGGCGAAACATAAAATCGTGAACATTGTCAGATTTGAACACCTTTATCGTAGGAGATCGAGTGTTGCGTCAGCCGAAACTGTGAAATTTGTTTTTCGGAGATAGGTCTTTTGATACGCAATTGCCGTTGCACACCAATCTGTTTCAAAGTAAGGCAACGAAATATGAGATTTTTTTTATATCTTGTATTATAAAGCTTTGGGCTAGAGCATATATAACGTCTAAGATCTATACATGTATCTTAATGAAAGTTACGTAAGTTTTAATGTACTGCGTGTGTCGAAAATTCTACAAAAAAAAAAACATTATTAACATTCCGCGTTTAAAATAAGATGCGTATTTCTTAGTTTGAAGAGCATTTCCTTCCTTCCCATAATGCAATTATTTCTGCCACTACTATACTCTTATAAGCACTAACAACTACATTCTAAATTATCTACGGTGACGATCTTAACCTATTGAATTTTGCACATCTAATCTATATTACTGCGATGTAACGCCCTTTTCTATTAATTAACATTTAGGAGATTTATTCACGTACAGAACAAAAAAAAAACACAAATAATTAACATATTCCCGATAACGACTAGAAACTACTTTAAGCAGGTGTTTCTCATATCTATTTAAATTTCCAACACATGAAATGAAATTAACTCGGCTGAGATAAGCTTAGTTTAATACGGACGCAATGCAGTCGTTGTTGGAAAATCTAGGCGTATTACGCCCGGATTCTTTTGTATTGTGACAATGGCTTGCTTCTTTCTGTAACATTGCTGATGAGGTTTAACGTATTAACTTGTTAGCTTTGCATAAACCTAGTTTTAAAAAGAAAACAGATAATTTGACAGCTTATTACCATTTATATGTCTATAGAGCATCTGTAACACTGTTCTAGTGACTTGTATGGTTCAAAAGTCAAATTGGGACGGGCTGATTATTTTCGCATACACAATTTATGCACGAAAAAGCCACTGTGCTATGAGTAAAGTTACTAGTGTATTAAAAATAATTTACTAAGTTTTAAAAACAGGTCAGCTATCGCATCATGTTCTAGTATTGTCATAACTATTAAAACACAAGCATAAATTTTCAGGACAATCTGTATGCGGTTAGAAGAAATTATTCTATATTTTAGGTCAGTTTTGAAAGCATGGTAGGTACATATATTTTTTAAATAATTGTTTTATACTTTTAGTCGTGTGTTATGAAAATTTGTATTTTTTTTTTACATATTATCTCGCTTTCTTCTCTATCTCTTTGATTGTTTACCATCCCGTCCTGAACTTTATTTAATGTGTCAAGTGTCTAGCTCAATGTAATGTTGCTTAAAATCGTTTTCAATTGCTACAAAGAAGTGGACAGACTAATATATTATAATAATATTCTAAAATGAAAAATTTCCTCAAATAAAGGTAATATTGGACAAAATCAGAAATGTAATTACAGTATTTTGTAATCTTCGCAATGTTATAATAGCTATATTCATGCAAGATTGGATTTCGTTGTAAAGACAAAGTAATTGTAACATATTATGAGTATTATACATCTATTGAATAATAGATGACTCGCACATATTTGTGTAAAATAGGTACTTACAAATTTATTTTAATTAATTAAACAAAAATTACAAAGAACAAAAGTTAACTATAAAACGAAAGCTATGAAAGTTGATGTATGAAGTAAAAGTACGAAATAGTAAATAAAATTAATAACTAGGGTAAATGTGTGTGTTTAAATAATCAATTTTAAAACAATGGAAGTGACTTAATACCTAATATCTGCTTGAATTAACAGGGCTTGTAAGCTTATAAAAATCAAGTACATACTTAACGTACTACTTATAAAAATAGTAGAATACTTTCGTTCAAATGCAATTGTAATAATTATAATGTTAAATAGTTTTCCTATTTATGCGGTGCTAAATAAAAAAAAAATTACAAAAACAAATTTAAATACAGAAAAGAAAACAATTATTCACATCTATTATTGTCCTTTAGAAAAATTATTTACTTTTTACATGAGCAGCAAAAAAAAGCTCCCGGACAAAGCGCTACTTCGTTCCACTGCAAATCTTGCTCAAAAGCTAAGGAAGTTGGATCTTCCGAAAGCATTTTGCAACCATCTTTACGCTTAGATATATAGATATAGAATCCGTTACAACAGGTTTATGTCGACAATCTTTTATTGACCTATTGTGTGGTTTGTTCAGTTGTTTATCCGAATAAAAATTTGAACTTAATGACAGATTTCATCCATAAAATAGGTAGATTTAACCAAGAATTTAGCCATATTAAAGAAAGATCATCAGTTAATTATTGTAAATTGAACTAAGTTAAAACCATCAAAAAAAGCAATTATAATGGAAAGTCAAGAATTGGTTACACTGCGTTTACTTATTTTTTTTTATATGATAAGGGTGACAAACGAGCACACAGACCTTCTTCGATTAAGAATCAAAATGCAGATGCGTTGTCACCCGTGAGGACTAAGATGGAATGCCCCGTTTCCAGTAAAAAGGGTCTCCAGTTCTCTACACTCACCATACGAAACACAGCAGCGTTAAGCTGCTATTTTACGCTAGTATTCTGTGAGAGCGTGGTCCTTCCCCGGTCGAGCAGACCCATTCGTGCTACAACTATAATATAGCTGCAGCATGGCTCTACCACGTATACTTATTTACTAATATTTTTATTAAAAAAGATAAAAAAGAAGAAAAAAAAAGATAAGATCTTTGATGGGACATTCAAGACATATAGTGACACCTTTAAATCTAGGTGTTACTTTTTTGACAAATTTTTATCTTGGGCTTCACTGATAAACGAGGTGGTAGGAAAATGTTTGCGTCGGTCGTATCTCTCCTTAGATTAAGCAGTTTCCTACCCATATCAACCAAAATCGCGCTTGCAGAATCACTCCTTATACCGATTCTTGATTATACTGACACGTTTTATCTCAATGTAAATGAGGAACTGCTTAATAAACTTGAGCGCATTCAGAAATTTTGTATACGATTCATATTTGGACTCCAAAATATGACAATGTTTCCGAATTTCGCGAAAAGCTCAAGTGGCTTCCGATCCACCTTCGCTGGAAGACTCACATTCTTTCTCTTTTTACTGTATTTTATTCAATTCCACTTCCCCTGCTCACCTGAAGAGAGAAGAAAAAAGTGGTCAAACCGCACTTCTTTCCTCCATAAATAGTCATTCCTTTATCTCTCCTGCTCTCTTAGATATCGTTCATTCAAAACTTACTACATATTATTCCTTATGATATGGCTTTTATTTCACTTACTTGTTTACCTCTTTATGCTCTTGTTTATGTTTTTCTATATTTTGGTAATTTAAATGTATTTAGAAATTATATTTATGTCGTGTGTATTTTCTCACAAATTGCGTACACACTTAGCCTTTTTGGTCATTATATATATAGCAAACGGCCGCAAATTGTACTTTTAAATAACTTGCTGTTTTTTTACTTAATTATTTTGGTGTAAAATAAAGTTTATTTTACTCTTTCATTCATCTCTCCCCACCCATATCATCCCGTAATTGTCGTAAAAGTCTACTATGTAAAATGTCAGAAAAATCTTATCGTTTCATTTAATTTTTTTATATGTGAATTTATAAATTATTATAACATTAGTGCTAAAATCGAAGTATAATAGTAGTTTCCAGTAATATAAAAAAATGGCGGGAATCAACCACTTAGGGGGATAATAAATTACAGATTGTCAATATTTGACACATAGCCGGGATTTATGACATTTACTGTTGAGGGGTTTACATCAGAAGTAAGTTATCCAGACATGAAATGCATGAGCAGATGAGGAATGAATAAGAGTGCGTTTTTGCGGAGTATGCCTTGAGTAATGGATATGTTTAAGAAGTAGTAGAACAACAACGTGGGACTGCTGTACACGCTTGCCTTTTAGAATAAAAAAATAAAACAAAGCACAACTATATATATTCAATGTGATTTTAGCGGCCCAAAATCTCCTTGAGTAGGGAGTGGTTTGCCTAAGCAAGTTGTACGGTGGGTCCAGCTGTTACTTTTCAATACTTTGTGTTCATCTATATCAAACAGTTTTGCTAACATACTCGATACTCGATTATATAAATATACTCATCATTACAGCCCTTCACAAGTCCACTGCTGAACATAGGCCTCCCCCAAAGAATGCCACAAAGCACGGCATACTCATTTCATATTAAAAATATGTTTTTATCAAAGGAAAACATATCTTATGTCCCTATGGAGAGTATAGTATTTTATCAGTAAAAGAATTTTCAGATTCGGATCATCGTTTCCAAAGATTACCTTTTACGAACAAAGGAGATGAACTTGATTCCGTAGAAGCTTGGGCCCGGCGTGAACAAACTTAAAATATATCTTAGGGTGAAGATTTGAACATTTGCTACTTATGTCAAAAAACATACTTTTTAACATGCAAGACCCTGGGGTTTTGTTTTTATTTTATATTTTATGATTTGTAGGCTATGTACGAGTAGTAAAATCACTCGTTCTTGTCATAAGTTGTTTGAATAAATAAAAAAAACACAAAAGAATGCAGTCTTGTAGTAATTATTAAATAAATAAAATAAAACTCAATCTTTTTTTAATTGTTTAACTTTATGCAATTATTAAAAAAAAGTCATCTAGAAAAGCAGCCGGAGCCTGTAAGTTCTGTTCTATTCTCCTCAAAACTTAAGTACCACATTATTGTCATTATTTGGGCGCAACAATCTATTGTTCATTAATCCGAGAGAAAAGCCACGGATCCAGTTAAATAAATCTACGAAATTTAAAACACGAAATCTAACCAAAAAAAGCTACAATGCTGAATGCGCATACCGCCTCTATCTCCTTCGGAATATGCAATGACCAATTACCATACAGCCTATTCAATCGTGTGTGATAGTATTCAAATTTTTTTTTTTAGTTAAATAACATCCAGCCTAATCAATTTTTATCTAAATATATTATTTTATTCATCTTACAACGTAATTTCATTATTGAACAAGACAAAATACAGAAAAATATTTAAAAACGTTTCAGTTTTGCTATAGCAAAAGCATTAGCTTTAACTTTTCAGTTTTAAAAAGTGTTTTTATGATTGTAATTATGTTGAAATAAAAACCATTTATTTATGCTTACAATGTATCGTTTTATTACCTACATATTTTTGTATAACTGCTACGAACGATATCAAGCATTTTAATTTCATACATATCCTTTACATAAAAACAAGTTCTACTAAGGTATAATTATGATTCATCGTCAAAATAAAAATTCACCTTCACAAGTCCACTACTGAACATAGGCCTCCTCTAAGAAACGACACAAAGCACGGACTTAGCTACCTGCATCTATAAACTTTCTACATCTATTACCAGGTCTTTGTTCCATCATCCATAGCACTCTCCTGACTGCAGTAATTAGTGTGGATAGTGTGAGAACAAAACTATTTGCTCTCAATTTTTTTTCTTATTATAAGCCAGTGCTTAACCGCAATCCCACCTGGTGGTAAGTGGTGATGTAGCCTTAGATGATAAATCGCGCTGTCTTATTGTAACAAAAGCCTATTCACTCTTGCCTTGAAGAGTAAATAATAATAAAATTTACGTTAGAAGGTCCCCAGTTGATCGATTTCGGCAAAACTCGTACTGGCGATCACTGAGGAGATCATTTTGCTCTAAGTATGTCATGAGGTGGGCGTTCAATATACGCTCCATAATCTTGCAGAGTATGGAGGTAATTCAAATTGGCCGATAGTTGGCAGGGTCGGTACGGATAACTTTTTAGGCACAGGCTGCACATTGGCCAGCTTCCAAGATTTGGGCATTATTCCAATCCTGAGTAAGAGGCGGAACAAGCGTGTCAACACAGGAGACAACTCAGGTGCACAAGCCTTTAGAACTATAGCTGGTATACCATCAGGTCCACTAGCTTTGTTCATGTCTAGACTTCGCAAGGTTTTCAGAACCTCCTTGTTGGTGATACAGACCTCTGTCATAAAGGTACCGCAGTGAGGTAATTGAGATGGTACGCTGTTGCTACTGTCCAGACGCGAATTGCAAGCAAAAATAGAAGCAAATAAGTCCGCTTTCTCCTTAGGTACATGTGCGCCAAAATAAATATAAATCATTCAAGTTTTTATGTCATGCAAATTCGTATTATTTGGATAATCAAATCATTTAATGTTTAAATCTAAAGTGATTTCATAACAAAATAAAAAATAAATAAGTATATTACACAAGGAATTAAATTAAAACTTCGAAGATTTTTGTGTGGGTGGTAGCGTTTCTTTGTACAGGAATAATGAGTATACAAATGAAATTAATTTCGTACAAAATTTAATAAGAATTGTGTAAAAAGCAGGGATAGAAACCGCAACAAAAATCATTACTGTACCTTGTTATTTATACAAAAACACCAAAATAGCTAAACTTAAATAGTATAATGCTACATCATATATTTGCTATACAGCTAGACAAAATATATTTTAAGAAAAGAGTTTCCGTTTAATACAATTTTGAATTAAGATTTAAAAAAAATGGAATTATAGTTTATTACTCAAATCATATATAAAATATTTAACGTGTATAAATCTGATCTGTCACATGAACTCGGACCCATCCAGTTTTAGAAAAAATAAAAACTTAAATCATCACGCTCCCAGGCCAACTGACGATCGCAGTACCAGACGACTCACATCTTTGTAGCTACAGCTCATCACCAGTCTGGGAATTTTACGCTCGCGTAAACGACTCTATCTCGTCAGTTATAAGATCATCCATCGGAAGCTTTAAGAATTTTCTTCACTATACTATAGTCGTTTATTAATTTTTAACACACAAAACGTATTTTTTTCTGTTACGACATGGTATACATCATGATACAGACAATTTAATTTTAGATACATACAAACAATTTGCGTCAATTGATGGGTTAGAAACATTAATTTTTTCGATTTTACTTATAAAATATTTCAATAACTACAATCCTATATCACCCAATGAAATGGACGTAAAAGTAATCCAACCCCAATTGATATCAAAAATGAGTATGAGTAGAGTATGAGTAGAGGCATAAGTATGCCACTTTAATCTTAAAGTTGGATATTTTCTGAGTTAAAAAGAAATTAAAATCACATATACCCTTAAGATGCAAACAAAAATTACAAACCAAATCAAAACATTGAATCCTCCATAGCTCAAATCTCAAAAGTCACTTTTCCTAGGATACATTCATTTTTACGTATATAAATTCGTCCAAAAATATTTATAATAGGATTCCAATCTAGAAAAGTACTGATTTCGAGTAACAAGAGCTGCGAGATTTTATTAGCTAAATTAATTGCTAATTAATGCTAAATTTTATTAGCTAAATTAATTAGCTAATAAAATTTAGGCGAATTGTTTTGTATAACCGCTAATAAGCGATAAAAATTTGACAATTATAATATGTTTTAAAGATTATATAAGTATAATCTTTAAAACATATTATATTTGTCAAATTTCAGTAGAGGCTTTTCCCTTACAACGAAACTAAGTGAAGAATATGATAATATGATGCTGTCATACATTTTACTAACAATTTTATGAATTACGTTCACTTCCCTAAGGGACGGTTGATATTACTCTGCTGAAAGCAAAACCTTGTTTAGGATGGATGTAAAGAAAGACACAAATTATTAATAAGATAAATATATGATTTTTCTAAAGAATGAAGTGTTATACATTTAGGTATATTTCAGTTAGATATATGATTTCGGGTTTTGTGTAAAATTCTGTAGATAAAATTTACGTTTATTTCAAGTGAGTATTTAATATTCCACTTTATATAAGTGGTTTTAATATAGGCTTTTTAGTTTCTACTGTGTATTATGTTAGAAACAATTGTAATAAATGTAATAATTTACATATGGGCAAAATACTGTACCAGCACAGATATGTTAAATTTATTATCTAAATCTACAATTGTGATTTATGAATTAACATGTGTGGTAGTGGTCGTAAGCATTTCTAAGTTGTAGAGCCATATGTTTTTGGGTCACAAATTTACATATGAAAATTGAAAACAATGTTTGTGATTCTTTCTAAACGGAGTTAGGTAAATGTGTTAGTTTTCGAACAGCTGAAACAGTTGTTCACTTTAGAATTCAGACTTTAAATGTGTGTATGTGTGTAAAGTGTGTTATTTGGAAGAATATAATTTGTTTTATTTTAAATTGTTTATTTTAAATTTTAGGCATATTTTCTAGATCCGCAGAATGCATTAGATAATTACGTGATTATATACTCTTTGGTTATTATATGAAGTTACAAATTATCTCAAGACCTACTGAGAAATCGGGCACTATCTGCTTAAGAGTCTGTGTGTTACCCTCTTACCAATTTGTGCCGGTAAGCAGCATCTTTCATCTGATTTAAATAATATTTGCCTAAAACCCAGATCCTGGATGCGGCAAAAGCTTTTGGGTGTAGATCATATTAGCTTTATACAATTTCAATTACAATATTCTTAACTTACTCAAGAAAATTTAATATACAACTTAATTTTCTAAGGTCTTTTGTTATAAGGATAAGGGCAATCACTTATTGTACGCTGTAAAATATGATGTCTATTTTACCGTAAGCTCGATCGCGGGAGGTATGAGTTATACGCTCAAATTCAAATCTTTGATAGGCCCCTCCTTTTAAATTTCCTTTCCCTCGCTTTTTGTAAGAAATGCAATTAAGGGTAAGAGAGCCAAAATGCTTATAGATATGTGAGAAATTCCGTCGTAGTTGATTGCAGGTATGGATTTAACCTATTAGCTTATCATGAAAGTCAAAGTCAAATGTCAAAGTATACTATTTTCTCCCAACAGTTCCAAATTGACCCTATAAGTGTTACAGATTTTTATAAAACTTAAGTGACAAACAAACATCCAATCCACCTGGTGATAAGCGGGTACTGCGGTCCGTGGACACCTACCGCTGACTTCAAATAAAGAAGACTACGTAATACGATGCGTCGTCAACCCTGAGGACTAGAATGGAATGCCACAGTGGCTGTAATTAAACTGGCTCTCTATTACCTTCATACTACCACCACCACAGCAGTGCAAACAGACTCCCAGGCAGAAAATTATTTCTTCTTTTATTTTAAGCTGTTCCCCGCGACTTCGCCCGCGTGTTATTTGGGGTTTTAATATTTTTGCGCGGAACCCTAATTCTTTTTCTAAAATAAAAGTAGCCTAAGTTGCTTCTTGTGACATCAGCTGTCTGCCAGTGAAAATCCTGTCAAAATCGGTCCAGCCGTTTCGGAAATTAGCCGGAACAAACAGACAGACGAAAACTTTAAAAATTGTATTTTTACTATTAGTACCGTATATACTTCTATATGCGTTTAGTAAAAAGCTGTAATTTTGAATTTACAAACAGACACTTCAATTTTATTTATTTGTATAGATGTATAGATTATTATTTTCATCTCAGAGCTAGTCTGCAAATGTAACATTAGTACTGTTAGTTAAATGTAGTTGAAACAAATGCTTATACTTATAAAAACTTTTACATATTTAGCACCTTACCCCAATATGTTCATGTTACTACAGCTAATGATTTCATACGGGATACTGGAGTCAAGTCTGTATCCGAAGCCCCACATGGTAGAATAAACGAACCTCTAAACACCAATAATGTTGATATACTTCTCCTCACCGAATTCGACTAAGCGGATAACAAATATTGTTCTACCACAGACTAACGAAGAAAGAGAGAAAGAACACAACGTGCGTTTTATATGCAGAAACCATTCTCAGTATTTTAACACGGACTCACGCAGACATCTTTCTCTTTTTTACCTTGTTAGCCCATAAAGTACATGAGCGTCCAGCAGTCGATAATAAATATGAAATCCAAACCTTGTTCTTGGTTCCAAAAGTGAGCGTGTTCTTACAATAAGTTGAGAATAGTTTTATCTTGGTTTTAGTGACACTTGAAATATACGTTGGTTCCGTCTATATTTTTGTCGGTTTGAGAGTTTTACCTTGTATCATTCAGCATGCAATGAGATCGGAAGTAGGTTTGGATACAGTGTCTGTCTGTCTGTGTTTCTACACAGACATACTGACAGAGTCACAGGATACGCAAACCCAAAAATCAATTATTTTTGTTTCTGAACACATATTGACAATGCGGGTGATTTAAGACCAAAGTGAGTAACATTATTTTTTCAACCGAATTCAAAAAGAAGACGGTACTCAATTCGACTATGTTTTTTTTTATGTGTGTTACCTCATAAATTTTTACTGGCTGAACCGATTTCGAGAATTTTTTTTTTATTTGAAAGGTGGTGCTTCACATGTTGTCCCATATAAATTTGATCAAGGTCTGACTAATAATTATTGAGTTATTTCTAATAATTTATATTGAAGTAGGTTGTACAAAATTTTAAATTATAAATTATTGGTATAACTAAATATATTAGAGTCGCGGTTTGACCTATGTTAGTCTGTGCCTTATAGGTCCCATGTTTATGTGGGATTTATAACAAAAAAATAATGTGCCAATTTTATTACTTGTCTAGCATTTCATTAAAGCCCATTAAGATTATAATTGTATAGGCGTTGGACAAGCCACCAATTACTTTCTTCACACTTTTCTATCTACCACCAAACTTTTAGCTAAACGTGTTCCAACTAGCTTTCCGCTTTTTGGACTCTGCCTACCCTCTAGAGATTACAGGCGTGACGCTATGTACGAGAGCCGTGGCTACCGCGTAGTGGTGGCAGCTCAAAGGAGAAGCACTCGCTATTTTTTAACCTTACCTCCACACTACGATTTTTTCCTGTATTGTAGGATGGGGGGGGGGTTATTTGTAGGCCATAGAAATAACATTCCGTGCGGGATTCGAAGCCGCGACCCTTGGCGCTGCAACTCATTGCTAAGCCACTGCGCCAGGGAGCAGTCGTTAAATTATATTAAGCTATTAAATTCCTTGTACAAGAACAAACTGAGTTTGACCCTCATCAGTGCCAATTTTATTGTTAATTACAATTTTAGGTGCTAATTTATCGTGCTTTTAGGACTGAAAGCCGTGCAGCGCCAGTGCGTATTGTCAAACTTTACATCATATTCTTAAAATATTTTATTACCCATATATATTTCCTTACGACGTTTTCTTTAACGCCAATCTCTTGGTTAAAAAGCAAATAAAATTTCAAATAAACATTTCATTGGTGCCGCGGGTATTGAACCCAAGTAGCCCATGTAGTCTGAAATTTATGGCGAACGATTTTCAAGGGTGATTTTCAAAGTCCCTTGAGCTACGTTAACGTCACGACTCGTCTTAAATTAATTAAAAATATTAATATATATTTTGAACATGTTAAGAGTCTCTCAATTTGCACTCGAGTAGTGCGTCAGACATTTTCGTGTTCCAAGGTCTTCAAAAAATAATAATGGGCTTGTGTTCACTATGGGATATGGGACATATGTATTATATAAGATGTTATTTCATATATCTCATCATGACAGCCCTTCTTCACAAGTTGACTATTAAACATAGGCCTCCTCTAAATAATGTCAAAAATCACAGTCCTGAGCTACATTCCACGGTCTTACCAGGTTGCCACTCCATCTAGTAGGGCCTACTTATATATTGATACTCTTCTGTAATATAGCTGGTTGTAGCACGAATGGGTGGGCTTGACCGGGGTACGATCACGCTCTCACAGAATAACAGCGAAAATAGCAGCATCATGCTGCTGTGTTTCGTATGGTGAGTGTAGAGAACCGGAGACCCTTTTTACTGGAAAAGATGGCTTCCATCTTAGCCATCAGGGTTTACAACGCATCTGCATTTTGATTCTTAATTCAGGATAAATGTAGATGTTTATGGGTCACAGCATCCACTTACCATCAGGTGGACTCTGTGCTCGTTTGTCACCCTAATCTATAATAAAAAAGCTTCCAAATCTCTGACAACATACCGTAAGCTAGCAGTGAAATGATGATAATGTACTCTTAACTCCTCATTGTATTTAAATTTAACTTTCTATAAAAATTAAAAGCTGAGTACAAAGAACTTAAAGGAATAAAATAATTTCCACTTAACAGATTTTATAGTTTTTCTGTGACATAGTGTGAAGAAGAATTAAAGGCCCTATTTCTTAAGCCGTGTTTGTGTAAATTATTTTATTCTCTTTATTTCTTTGAAGTCGGTTTTAGCAATTTTATTAAAAGCTAAATTTTTTGACTATTGGAGTGAACAAAAAACATCACAAGCTTATGGTAATTACGATATCTTAAAATCACTTCATCTATATATCTACTATATTAGTTTTACGTGTTAGAGCCATGCTGAAACTATATTAGTAGTATAGTTGAAGCACGAATGGGTCTGCTCGACCGGGGAAGGACCACGCTCTCACAGAATACCAGCGTAAAATAGCAGCTTAACGCTGCTGTGTTTCGTATGGTGAGTGTAGAGAACCGGAGACCCTTTTTACTGGAAATGTATTAATTTTTTAAAAATTATGTAGAATCACCTCTAAAATATTTTTTATTCCTTACATCCTATTAAAATTTACTACTGTATACGTGCATCCCTTCGGATTGCTTCATATTTTACAATAGTTGCTATGATTTTAAAATCTGCATTTTTTATGTTTTAGTTGTTATCAATAATACGCTACTACCCATCTTTTATTTTAATTCCCGCTGTCACTTATTACGATACCTAGGGATATGGCATCATGGAAATTATTGCACCCAACTTATTATAAGCCCCTGAAGAGAGAAAATAAAATAAAGACTTTTCTAATAAGTAAATGATCATAAAAATCATGAATATTTATGACATTTTGCAATTTTTGAACATACATACAAAGAAAAAGATCATTCAATCGAAATAAGAACCTCCTCATTTTTTAAATAAAAATGATTATGGTAAATTTCTAGTTTTTCAAAACTGTAATTCGGCCCATGATCACATACGTCGCTCTGGTATGGTGGACCAAGACAAATGAAGCCACCACTATAAAGAAGCTTCAGCGCTACCAGAGACTGGCATGTATGGCTGCCACAGGCTGCATAAGAATTACGCCAACAGCAGTCTTAGAAGCGATGTTGGAGCTAAACCCGCTTCATCTACACATACAACAAGAAGCGACTTTAGCTGCCATCAGACTCAAGACCCTAAATCTTTGGAGTAAGAATAGTGTCCCTCATACAGGCATAAATTATAGAATTCACTCAAAAATTCCTATCCTATAAGCCAAGTACGATAAAATTCCTAAACAATTTGTTTTCGATAAGAAGTACAAGATACAATTAAATGAAACCAGCAAGCTGGAAGGATTAAGCCCAAAAGAGCTTAGAGTTTTCACCGATGGTTCTAAAACAAATAAAGGTGTAGGTTCCAGAACTTTTTCTGAAGACCTAAATATCAACATATGCACACCTCTGGTTAACACAGTCTTTCAGGCGTAATGTATGGGTATCATTCAAGCGGCCATAGCAATAGATGCTAGGAAGGTTAATGAATTCCCCATCAGAATACTGACCGACAGTAGGGCGGTACTACAAGCTCTGAGTTGCAATGTGGTGAACTCAGGACTAATATATGAATGCCATCAACGATTAAATGAGGTATGTAAAAATAAAAATGTGACTCTGCAATGGATAAAGGGACACAATGGATCGAGATCGAGAGGCAACGATGCAGCAGACGAACTGGCCAGAAGAGGAACAGCTCTGGCCACTATAGGGCCTGAACCAATCATACCAATCCCCTTTGGTAACGTTCGTTCACTGGTACGTAGACACTTCACTAATCAACACGCTCAGCTTTGGAAAAGTCAAGTAGACTGCAGACAAGCTAGGGAGGCCCTGCCTGAAATAAACAGTCACTTAACCAAAGTTTTAATGAGACTGAACAAGACTTAACTAAAGGTAAATATCTTGAAAGAAATTCAGACGAAAGTTTAATGACGTTGACGACATACTTTAGAAATTAAGTTTTCATATTGACAGCAAGTTAATAAATATAAATTTAGCATGATAAAGTTAATTTTTGATCATTTTGTAAAATTGTATGTATCGAAACTAGCAGGAATACGTCAGGAAAGGTTAGTTATTAAAAATAGTAAAAGCCTAAAAGCGGATGTTCAAATTGATCTCTTTTGCTTACGCAGTTAATCATTAGTGGCAATAAAACGGCGTAACTGCACTATACAATCAGTATAGGGCAATTACAGTTTGATCATACCGTATTATGACCTAGTCACAATTACTCACTGGTGTAACGTTAATAATTACACGATAACACCAATGTATGCAAACCAACAACAACACTACCCATCTCAATGTAACACGGGGCATCCTCTTAGTAACACCATCCTCCTTGCCTGCACCAGAAGAATCACCACAACGGACAGAACCACGGCTCTATCTTAGCACGCGTAGAATGACTTCAATCGTAGAATGACTTAAGAGGAATCTCCCACGCTCTGCACCTACACTAAACTTTATACTGCACAAACGAGTGGGTGGGGGGGTTGCTCAATTCCAACTCACCACCATCGATATGACGCTCCACTAGAGTGACGCAACTTCTCGCACACTCTCTGTTCACGCACCTAGCTGTCCCTACTAATATCTACGATACAGGGGCCCATACACCTGTTAGGTTCGACGGACAAGTAGGACGGGGCCCAACTGGCCTTATGGAAAATGTCCTATCCTACTAGACAACAGGGAGAAGGCTAGGTGAATAAATAGTACGTACCTGTTCGCTGGCGAAGAAGGCTCCCAGGGCTCATTCAGGCGTAATTGTCGTGAATGTGAGTAGTGTGTTAGAAGTGTAAATCTGTGTAACTTGAATTAGCCCTTTTAATCAGCAGCCACGCTGACTCCGGCACCGCCCCCCGGCGTGGTATTCTCCAGTGGCGGCAGCAATAGACTATTTCCTTCCTCAATTCACTATAAAACCAAAACCGGACGCACGAAATCGCTGCCACGGCCACCAAAAATTAATTACGTTGCGACGACGCCGCGGCCCTAAAGTGACTGTTCGAGTCGACCCAGTCGCCGGTAGCAACCAATTGTCTGCAATCTCTGGACGCGGCCCGCTGTGCTCCCATTAACTGCCCATACGTCTAACCGGTTATGAACGCGCCGTACCGAGCCGAGCGCCCTCTGGCGTCAAATCTTGAAACCAGCATTTGGGCACGAACACTCTCGATCTAACCGGAATTTTATAGCTACATATATATTATACAAATATTTTTGTTTTGTTTATTTTTGGCAATGGGCTGACCATATAGCTCGAAGAACTGAAAACCGATAAGGAAGACAGGTTCTCGAGTGAAAGCCTCATACCGGTAGGTGAATTGTAGGGCGTCCCCCCACTAGATGGAGTGATGACCTGGTAAGACATGGAGGTGGCTGCGAACCGTGTTTGTGGCATTCCTAGGGGGGGGGGGGCTATATTCATCAGTGGACTTGTGAAGTGCTGTAATGATATCATTTTTTTTTCTATATGATTCAGCGTACGTTCACAGAATTAACATTTTTTCGCCGTACGCAGTGTTGTGTTTAGAAAAAGACATTTTTCTTCAAAATTGTTTTATTCATAACGTATTCGCTATGCTTGTATTATTCTGTTTTACATGTGGAAACAAGATGATTTATGAAATTGCTGTTTTATTAAATTTGTTTTTATAAATATAAAAGAAATTTAAGGTATATTTTACAATAAATTATTAAGGGTCACCAGCTAATTGTTCCGTAACTGCTGAAGATATTTTTCTCGGTGGTATAGAGTCAGCTATGCTTGGAGATTCTCGGTACGAGAGAATTCGTAATGATAATATTCTTAGCAAATCCCAGAGTAATCGATATAGCCCAACTGTAGTAGCAATCAGTCGTCTAGTTTGAAGAAGCGACAATCTATGGTGATAAAAGGTTTTCAAGTGGAAGCTTTGTACCGGTAAACAAAGGTTAGTGCGGCCATCCACAAGTCATGCAGGAAGGCTTGAGTATGAGCCATAGACTAGATCCGCTGTTAGGGTCACGAAGGCTGGTGCTTCCGAGTGCTCGATTTTGCTGGCCCTATGGCCTCCGTGTATCGGATCTGGGGGAGATTACTGTACAATCCACTGCTTAGAGGCTACGGTGGAAGGCGCGTCTCGTGTTCAATTGCGCCTTACCTAAGGAGGAGAAGAGAGAGGAATTGATCTCTCCCGAGGAAGGGCTGATACGGAACGGACGGCGCTGGTGGGGCCGTGGATGTATGCTAAAGTGCCCCGGTGACCCTGCCAAGGGCGAAAATAAAGATGGAAGATCATAGTGTTTTAATCGGTGCGAGTCCGACATAACCCGATTTTGTTGTTATTCGTAACTTTGTATTCGTAGGCATGTAAAAAAAATAATGCATGCAGGAAGTTGACGGATCGAGGTGGATTAGCACCATACGTAATGGTATTCCTTCTGGAAGGCCTGTGTGTGCATTGGAAACGTGAAGTACTGTCATAATGAAGTTAATTTTAAATTAAGAAGACGTTGCGTTATTGAAAAGGAGACTACTAAACAATTTTTTGCATTCAATAATGAATAAAAAAATGAATAAAGAAAAAATGTTTCTGAACTGTGGTAGAGCCACGCAGCAGTTTTTGCTGTTGCACGTATGGGCCGGCTCGAGCCAGGTTGGTACCACGACCTCACAGAATACCGGCGTGAAGTAGAAGCTCTGCTTCTGCGTTTCGTCTGGTGAGTGCAGGTGGCCTGAGGCCCAATTCGCCCCCGCCCCCATCAACATGGTAGCGGAATTACACGTTAGACTACCCCAGGAGGGTACCAGCACTCCTGGAGAATCCCTCGCTGAGCATCCACGACCATGTTATTCGATCCGCGTATTCTGGGGGGGGGGGGGGTGGCAAAATTCCGCTCAACACAATAACTGCTCGGGGCAAATTGAGCAACAAGACCAAGGCGACCCTTGCCACGCTATCCGTGAATTTCTGCAACATCAGGGGACTTCACTCGTACCTAAACGCCTTCCACTACCATCTAGAGACAGCGAAGTCGGCCTTGCTCTTTCTGAACGAGTCGCAGGTTTCCTCGCCAGCTGATATTTCGTATCTCTACTACCCGGGGTACAAATTGGAGCACTCCTTTGTGCCTCGGGCTGGAGTTTGCGTGTATGTCCGAGAGGAAATCTGTTCTCGACGCCACGGCAGTCTTGAAGGTTCGGACTTGTCCATCCTATGGCTACGCGTAGAGCGCGTCTACGGGTGCCTCTATAGGTCCCATAGCGGTAATGCCGAAACAGACCGATTCATCGACCACGTCCAAATGGCTATTGATTCCTTGCTACAGCAGATCCCATCCGTAGAGATCGTGATCCTCGGTGATTGTAACGCCCATGACACCAAATGGCTCGGTTAACGTTTAGCTGATCATGCAGGGAGATCTGTTTATGACTTTGCTTTGGCATATGGTCTGACACAACTGGTTACTTCGCCTACGCAGATTCCAGATGTGGAGGATCGTACACCTTCCCTGTTGGACCTTCTGCTGACCTCTGATCCGAACGGATATCAGGTTTGCATCGATACCCCTCTCGGCTCTTCGGACCATTGTCTGATCCGGATTGTGGTGCCACTCACGCTCCCTTCGCGGTTGCGTTCTGCAGGTTGTCGCCGTTTTAGCATTACAGGTCGGCGGATTGGGACGGAATGCGGTCTTTCTTTGCATCCTACCCATGGGGGCGGGTTTGCTTCTCGCCGGATTATCCCAGCGCTGTTGCTGACTTTGTCACTGATGTGGTGCTACAGGGAATAGAACTATTTATTCCATCCTCAATGGTACCCATTGGAGGCAGATCTCAGCCTTGGTTTGGTCGCTTCTGTAAGACTGCATTACGCAGTAAGCAGGAGTGTTATCAAGCCTGAGCTGCGGCTTCGGCGACTCGGGATGTAAACACCAGCACACTTAGAAAGAAGTATAACTTCGCCTCCAGGTCCTTCAAAAGAGTTATTGCCAAGGCAAAGTCAGAGCACATAGGCAGAATTGGCAAGAAACTAGTTCGCCTTCCTTCGGGAACCCGTGCATTCTGGTCTCTCGCCAAGGCTGTCCAAGGGAATTTCTGTAAGCCATCACTACCATCTCTGCACGGGACCACTCACTGTCCCAAGACGCAAAAGACAAAACCGACCTTTTGACGACCTTGATAACGGGGGGAAAACACCGCCGAACATCCTGCGGTGTGAGTGCTCCATGCCGGATATGCTGTTCTCACAGCGCACGGTTCGCAAAGCACTCCACTCCCTGGACATCCAGAAGTCGAGTGGGCTTGACGGAATCCCCCCAATTGTGCTGAGGACGTGTGCTCCGGAGTTGGCACCGGTTCTAGCGCGTCTTTTCCCGTACTCCTACTTCCAAGGCGTAGTCCCGAATTCATGGAAGGCAGCTTTTGTCCACCCGATCCCTAAAAAAGGCGACCGCTCAGACCCGTCCAACTATAGGCCTATCGCGATCACCTCCTTGTTCTCCAAAATAATGGAATCCATTATTACCTGCCAGCTCATGCGGTACCTTGAGGATCACCAGCTGATTTGTGACCGCCAATATGGTTTTCGTCAGGATCGATCAGCCGGTGATCTTCTGGTCTACCTGACTCATAGATGGGCGGAGGCAGTAGAGTCCAAGGGGGAAGCATTGGCCGTTAGTTTGGACATAGCGAAGGCCTTCGATCGGGTCTGGCACAAGGCGCTTCTTTCGAAGCTTCCTTCCTATGGGCTTCCCGAGAAATTGTACAAATGGATCACCAGTTTCCTTGCTGATCGGAGCATCAAGGTCGTAGTAGACGGTGCATGCTCTGATTTCAAGCCTATCAACGCTGGTGTACCACAAGGCTGCGTCCTATCACCAACGCTGTTTCTCCTGCATATCAGTGGTAGAGCCATGCGGCAGCTTTTGCTGTCGTACGGATGGGCCGGCTCGAACTGGGGTGGTACCACGACCTCACAGAATACCAGCGTGAAGTAGAGGTTTACCTCTGCGTTTCGCTTGGTGAGTGCAGGTGGCCGGAGGCCCTTTTTACTGGAAATGAGGCATTCCATCTTAGTCCTCACGGGTGACAACGCATCTGCATCTTGATTCGCAAACGAGGATAGATGTAGATGTCTATGGGCCGCAGCAACCACTTACCATCAAGTGGACTGTGCGCTCGTTTGTCACCCTTATCCTATAAAAAAAAAAAAAAAATCAATGATATGTTGCTAACTGGTAGCATTCATTGCTATGCAGACGACAGCACTGGGGATGCCTTATATACCGGCCGTGCCAATATTTCAGTTTAACCCTCAGAAGACACAAGTTTGCGCGTTAACCACTAAAAAGAACCCCTTTGTCGTATCTCCTCAGTGTCAAGGCACTTCCCTTCTTGCCTCAGCCAGTATCGGAATCCTCGGAGTCGACATATCGAGTGACGTGCAGTTTCGTGGTCACTTGGAATAGTAGGCCAAATTGGCCTCTAAAAAGCTTGGCGTGCTCAGCAGAGCGGGACATTATTTCATGCCGTCACACCGCCTGCAACTTTACAAGGCTCAGGTTCGGCCTCACATGGAATACTGTTCCCATCTCTGGGCAGGGGCTCCCCAGGTCCTTCCACTTGACCGCATCCATCGCAAAGCGGCTCGAATCGTCGGCGGCCGAGTCCATTCCGATCGGCTCGATTCATTGGCACTGCGAAAAGATGTTGCATCCCTTTGCATTTTCTTTCGCATCTGCCACGGGGAGTGCTCTGAGGAATTGTTCGGATTAATCCCAGCCGCCAAATTTCACGAACGCACATCGCAGCAGAACTCCCGATACCATCCACTCCATCTGGATGATTGGCGGTCCATGACTGTGTGATTTAGAAGATGTTTTCTTCCTCGCACGACTTCCTTGTGTAATCGATTACCATCAGCGATTTTTTCGGACCGATACGACTTAGGGACCTTCAAGAAAAGAGCGTACGCCTTTTTAAAAGGCCGGCAACGCATCTGCGATTCCCTCCCTGGTGTTGCAGCTGTTCATGGGCGGCGGTAGTCACTTACCATCAGGTGAGCCGCATACTCGTTTGCCCCCTCTCCTATAGAAAAAAAAGAATATGCAACCCCATCGTTATAAGTTTAAAATGAAGTAATCTTACGCCAAACAATCTACCAAGCTTAGCAATTGTCGCAAATCCTTAATTATAGAGAAATAATTCGCTCAAAAGACTGTTTACGGATATTGAGTTGTTAAACATTTAATTATTATTAACGTGTCCAAAAGGATTATTATTTCCAAACTGATCAAACTACACTAAATCCTCAACTAGCGTTGCGGTTCAACTTCGTGAGATAGTGTGAAATCCCTCAGTAGTCAGTATTACTAACTACGTTCTCTGAATGCGGTCGCTGCTGATCCGAGCTTTACATTAGATGTAGTACTGTGTGGCAAATTTAAGTGAAAAAAACAATTGCAATAGATAAAAGCACTTACATTTTATGCAATTACAATCATATTTTGAAACATTTTCAGGTAAAAAATTATTTTCTGTCAAGTTCCTAGTCTACTTTAAGTCATGATAATACATAACGAGTAACCTGAATTCGATTCCCGACTGCATCATTGATATTTACGCACTTGTCTGTTAGTCTGTTAATTATAGAAAGAGAAGTAGGACAGAAAGTAGGAAAATACCCAACGATGTCACTTAGGAAAGGGACATTGTTGGATATTTGTTTTATGCATATTAATAAAAAAAAATGAATAATAATATGTATATGATCATATATGATATTATTAATATATTTATGTACACATATTAAAAACATATTAAAAATTACGAATGTTAAGAAACATTTCTATGTGCGAATATCATGTTCCATTTGCTTGATTGATGCTCTGATGCATCGATGCATTGATGACTTTGCTGTAGGTAAAAATAAATACCACAAATTTTTATTACCAGGATAAATGGGGAGTTTTAAATAATTAAAATAGAATATTTTATATGAAAAAGGAGTAGTTCAAAACATTCCGAATTTTCAATATCAAAATTTTCTAAATTGCGTAACAGTAAGCACAGAGAGCTAAATTTCACGGACGATACGTAGAGTCTAGTAAAATTTATACGGATTTTGTGCTAAGTCGAATTTTTCTAATAAAACAAAAGCGAATAACTTCGTCAAATTTAATTAAATAATATTTTTGACTTCACTTATGTTATAGATAAAAGGTACTGCGAAGAATTAACGGTCATATAAATAAAACAGTTATTATTTTTTGTATTCGAACTTATGTAAAAAGATATTACCTGAGAAATAAATAATTTCACGAGTAAATAACAAAGAATACGAAATAAACAAGCTAGTTCCTATTCAATTACCTAATGGTCTCATATATTTCTAAAGAAAACAGAGCCATAGTATTCTGTTTCCTAAAACAAAGGCAATATACCACCGCCTCAGCAAAGCGTGTCTCCGGACTCGTGAATAGTGTGCACAATTTACTGGACCTCATAAAAGAGGTTGCCGGGAACAATGCATGGCATTCGGCCAAATTCACGTGTGCGGTCTACAAATTGACATACGTCACAATTCTGCACTTGGATGTAAAATATTATGAGTTTTTATGGTTAAGATCTCCACATAGTTAATTTAAAAGAAGCATACATTTATTTATCCACACACAGCCTATTATAATAAAGACAAGTCTTTGACGACGGCCTCTCCATAGGGGAAATATTTGCCACAGTTGCCATGCTTGGCAGGCGGGGTTGCAGCCGCCGTTATTTTTATTATTTTTAATTTATTAACGGTTGTTTACTAGACGTCGGGATGATATAGGGGAGTGGATGCCTTACCCCGTCACTACACGCAAACTGTCACTATTTTCTCCGAGTACTATTTGCTCAGGTTTGTTGTATTTTGTGTCTTAGATTCAGTTTTCAGAGGATGCTAGAATTTATCAGTACTTTATTTCTATCGTTATTATAAATTCGTAAAAGCCCAATGCTGGAAATGATTATTTTTGAAATAATGATTGCAGTACGAAATGCCTCGTATATTTGACGGTTTATATTTTTTATTGTACGTCTGACGTAAACGAGATGGTAATACTGTCGTCTGTCGAAAGCCATTATATCTTTCCGGCATTTCTCGTGGTTGGCTGTTAAATTTGGGTGATAATCATAAGCTGCAACCACACTATTATTATTTTCCATCCATCCAACCAACCATTACAGCTTATAAAAATCCACTTATAAAAAACACACACATTCGCTGAATATAGGCCTTCCAAATAGATGGCCTCATCGGAGGAATTTGCCATAGTTGTCACTGTTGAAAAGTGGGTTGATAATGGCAATTTTTCTATTATTTTGAGTTCTTACCAGAAAGGTACTTTTTCATGCTGCGGCCCATAGACATCTACATCTATCCTCTATTTCAAATCAAAATGCAGATGCGTTGTCACCCGTGAGGACTAAGATGGAATGCTTCATTTCCAGTAAAAAGGGCCTCCGGCCACCTGCACTCACCAAGCGAAACGCAGAGGTAAACCTCTACTTTACGCTGGCATTCTGTGGTATTCTGTAAGGTACTGCTGCCCATCTCCTGTTTCATTTTCCCTCTGTTACGTCTTATGACACCCTTATTGGTATTACACGGTTGTTTGTATTATTTTACGCCTACAAAATTACGGGCTTTCAACTCTAAGCGCGTTGAGATTATCTCCGTGTGTCTAATACAGTGATACTGCATACGGATCAATTTTATATATTATATGAATGGATATATTAGAAGAAGTATTGTAAAATAATGGATTCATCCTGAAATAGGTATTGTATACGGATCATCTTTATTATAAGAATGAATAAATTATATACACCGTAAGTTTTATAAAATAATGGATTCATTCTGAAATAGGTATTGTACACGGATCAACTTTATCAAAAGAATGAATAAATTATATACACCGTAAGTTTTATAAAATAATGTATTCATCCTCTAATATCTAATTTAAGGCGCCGGGCCTTCGAAAATAAATCGGACCGATATCAACAAATAATCAGGCTCACAACAATTATTGATGCGAATCTGATATTCCTTGCAAGCTAATTTATGTTGATTATTGAAATTTCCGTAAGAATTTTGAATATTTGCCGTCTTAATAGAAATAAAAAAACTTTGAAACGTACACTCTCCGAAAGGTCCTTCTTTAGCTGTGTTATGAGTCGTTCAAAAGTGTAGAATTTTTTTTAAATAAATTACATTAGCACGGATTCATAACAGACCTCCCCCATAGACTGCCTCATAGCGAGGATATTTACCTTACCACCACACATACAGGCTTTACGACAACTGCAGTTTTTTTATTATAATTTTTATTTTTTATTTCTTGTATAAGGATGATATAAAAAATAATGATATTAAATATGTGATTATAATAATAATGAATGAAATATGTAAACTAATTTGACTGCTTTGTTGATCTAGTGGTTTTAAACGCGGTTGCTGATCATGAAGCCCTGAGTTCGAATCTCGAGTTAAAATCTGTTATTTGGACTTTCCGTTAAGAATTCCTCAGTAGCAGCCCGAAGTCACGAAGTTGGCGGTGTTTCATTTCCGTGCTTCAGAAAGCACTTAAAGCCATCGATCTCTCTCCGGTCGTATTGGATAACCGACCCTTTGGACTATAATAACGAGAGAATAGAGAGCGCACCTGTGCTTGCGCATACACTCGAGCACTATAACCCTGTCCTGTGCAGATGGCTAGTCTCTGTTGAGACTGGCTGCCGTAACCGAAACTCGGTTTGGAGGAAATTATATGAGTTAAAAGATTGTCTTTTACCGCCACCACATGGCCATTACATGGATGGATTAACAAGTATTACCAGTTTAGAATGTCATGAATATGTGATAATTTAACATATTTTCATACTTTTCAGTGAGCAGAAACTTAAAAGCAAAAGTAAACACATGCGCAGACCTTCCTTATTAGTAGTATTTTTACAACTAAGCTAAAGAAATAGAATTTTTCCCTCATATTGTGTGCCTTTATATGCGCCATCGTGACCTATTTCACTAACTACGACCCACCGTCTCCTAACTACGATACATTAATGTCTTTTGAATCCTATACGACATTTTATAGCGAGCAAGACTTTAGAAACAAAATTTTGTTTTCCTTTTCACGTTTTTATCTTAAAAGTAAGGAAAAAATTAGCGATTACAGGTGATGAATATATTTTGATGAAGAGTGTTTTAGATGATTAAAGAACTTTCTTCGATTAGCTTTTTGTTTCTTAATTTCAACGATGCTATTAATTACGTAATTTATTTTTCAATGTGTAAGGAAGAATATAAATACTCCTAACTGATGGACGGACGCTCTTTCCCTCACTTTCTCTCCTAATTTTAAAAAAGTTACCCCTAACTACACATACAAAATAGGATTTTCTGTTACATCGTGGAGGAAATAAAAATACATTTTTTTTATTATTATACAACTATCAGACCCGTAACAGTTATTTATAGGCTCTACAAACAATTTTTCTGTTCGGAATTCGAATATTGATGGCGACACATGGATGGTGAACAATTCATCCATTGAATGACGCTGCATGAATGGTATTGACAATGTGTTCAACTTCCTTTGCCCAGCGTTATTACGCTGGCACTAGATTTCTAAAAAGAAAATAATAAATCAATTATTTGTAGTGCCATTTTCGAAGACTTAATTTCGAAAGAAAATTTCATTTTAGAAACTTTCTTTCGAATATTGATGGCGACACATGGATGGTGAACAATTCATCCATTAAATGATGCTGCATGAATGGTATTGACAATGTGTTCAACGTCCCTTGACCAGCGGTGTCACGCTGGCCCTGGACTTCTAAAAAGTATGTTAATAAATCAATTATTTGTAGTGCCATTTTCGAAATCTTATCGAATCTTAATTTCGAAAGAAAATTTCTTGAATTGAAATTAAATGTAATTATTTTTTACACCGTAAGAAGTTACAACTTTTTGCGCCAAACGGCATTTTTTTCTGCAGATCTAGACCTATTTTCAAATGAAATTTCTCTGACCCGAATAGATGAGGTAAAGGAAACTCTATTAGGTTCACTATTTAGGTAAATGTTACAACATAGTTTATAAAAAAATACAAATAATAGCTGATATGCTTTAAAAGGGTGTTAAAATTTAGAGTTTATCACAAGTATAATAATGTCCTCTAGACCAAATTTCGTTCACAGTGGTCAGTCTCAATTGAGTTTAGCCATCTACGCAGGTAAGGATTATATTGCTCGAGTGTATGTGCGAGCACTGTTGGTCTCTCTATTCCCTAACTCTCATAATTGAAATCTAAAGGATCAAAGACTTTATGAGCTTTTCGAGATACGGGGATAAAACACTGCCAAACTCGGTAGTAATTAGCTATTGTAGCCCAAAAAATGTAACAAATAAAGCTACGAATTTTTTGTCACCGTTGGTGACTAAGATAGAAGACTTCACATCTTGTTGAGATAAGGCGCTACCTGCCCAAATTTATTCCTATAAAACTATACAACATGTATTTTTATTGTATAAATTTACTTTAAAAAAGTTTCCTCTAAGTTTGTAGCTGATTCTTTCTAGTACAGAGGTAGTATGCGAGCTAGTATTAAAATGTAAAAAAAATACTTTTAATAAGAAGTACTTGTAATCTATATTAGTTGAAAATTATTATGTTCTATTCTATAATATGTTATTGCACCCACCTTTACAAACACCTCAAGAAAATAAAACTTTTTGTTTTAATAAAAATACTACAAAAGTTTGTTTTGAGTAATTGTTTCATTTAACAAAATTATACACTATAACAATAATTGTGATTCTGCTTTTGTATAATTACCGCGGAGAATTCACGTTAAAAATCTACACCTAACAAAACGTATCACATATGAAAGTACATTTAGTATGTGACTGAAAATTGGAAAACCGCAGTATACGATGAAGTGAACTAGATTTAAATTTCCGCTCTAGATAGGAGCAAAAAATTCACTAAATTTATGTCGGCGTGGCCATTTTCCTGGCCAGTAAACTTGGTGGTTTCTGATATTCTTTTTTTATTTCCGAAACAAAGAAAAATATTGCAAACCTAAGGATATGTTTTTAATCAAAAGGAAAGCGTTTTCATGATGATAATTTCTATTCTGGCGTTAATCTCTTGGTTCTTTGCAAATTTACTGGTTACTTTGCCATCGTCAATATTGCGGCCCATCGCAAGTCCATTGCTTGAACATAAGGCCAAGGAACGCCATAAAACATGGTTCTAAGCCACCTAAATACATCTAGTTCCACTCTTATTAGGTCGTTACTCCATCTAGCGGAGGGTCGCCGCACTGACTACATCTTCCCGAAAAAGCTGGTTTCCGAAAATACCAACCAAATTCACACCCTTCGAAAAATTGCACAGAAGGCAGAAGAGTAGCAGTCTGCCTCTTTGTTTTGCGTATGTTGGCTATGAAAAAGGCTTGAAATTTGAACGTGCTATAGTCCCTTACTTAAAATTAACACTTGTTTATTTTGAATATTTCTAAAAATAATGTCCTTAAGTCCATTACATATCGCATTTTTGTATTGTGGAGGCGTTTTACATGCATAAATTTTACAAGGGCATACATTCTTACCCGAAAAAAATATTTGTAGGCCATACAACAAATGTTCCGTGCAAAATTCGAACCCGCGGCAGCTTAGGGCCAAAGCCTAGTCAATGCGCCACGGTAAGTAATATTTTGTGCAATGTATAGATCCACTTCGATTTCTGTTGTTTTACAATTCCATCATTCCAAAGTTTGTACGAAAGACATCGTCTTTGGCAAAAGTCCGTTCGTTTATTTATAAGCTATAATTGAATTATTTTACTAATTTGTGTATATTGATGTGTACTGTCAGCGTCAAAAAGAAGGTAGCAGTCAAGGTGATCAAATATTTAGAAACATCCAAGTGATCATTAATATTCAACCAAACAAAGTAAGAAAATTCATGTCATAACCAATCTTAGTGAAATGTATCGGAACATGTACTCGTACAGCGACAAATATATGTTTTCAGTCAAACAGTCCATAATAAAGTAACAAACAAAGCTTCAATATTAGCGAAGCAGCTAAAGTATTCAAAAATGCGAGACACAACAGGAAATATAACTTTATCGTAATACGATAGGGTGCAATTTGTTTTATTATAAAAAATATACATTTTACTTCATATTAAATTATTAATGTTCCTTTCAGTAATATCATTTCGCTTAACCTTACCACAGATTAAATAATATTACTACGTAACCCTTACTTCGAACATGTCGTCATTGACATGTTTGTTCAGAAAAAAAAAAAGCTTTTACAAAAATTTATAATGGATTTCCGCAAAGTAACGCCTGATTCTATTAATTATGTTTGTTCAGATTATTTTTTAACATATTTTTTATTGATGATGGTAAATTAATTATTTTATCTCGGTTTTGTAAGTAGAAGCGTCCCCCAAAACGAATTCCTGCTCACACTATGATTGTCCCGCCTTGGTATGAGTAAACATCCTGAGGGTGCCGTGGCTAACTCTACCTGGAGTTCTCCAAACGCGTGTTTTTCGTGAATCCGGATGAAACCTAAGCCAGGAAACATCGGTGAACAGCACCAAAGACCATTGTTCGTTACTCCATGGTAAATGCTCCCGAGCCCTAGAAAGCCGTCGACCGCAATTGCCAAGTCGCAATGCTGGAACACGTAGCGAGTAGTTTTCGTACGGTTCGGTCGCTTATCAGCAGCTGGTGTACCTCCTGTGGAGCCTTAGTAGGAGTTGCATCGCTGTAACATTGGGTTGTCTTCTGACGATCATTTGGAGAAATCGATCCTGTCTCTGCGTAGTAACACGATATCTACCCGTGTGCCGTTCAGCCATATCACCAGTACTGCGATAACGTGACCACAACCTCGATATCACGTCTTGGCTGGTGTGTAGGGCCTCAGCGATGACGCGTTGAATAGCACTATTTTCTAACATGCCGGCGACTCGTAACATTTCATCTCGACTCAAATGACGACTTAATATGTCTCTTAAAGCTCACAGGGCACGTTAAATTAAAAAAAAATCTTATCCCATTTAATTAATTAATATCAGTAGAACAATTTTAAATTTCCTTGACGTACCTACAGAATTACTAACAATTTTGCCGCCGTATTTCGTATTTTCTTTTGTTTTTTTTTAATTTATATTTTTAATTTTTTTAAAAATAGAACAAAAGAGGTTTCAAGCTGTATATAAACATTTATAAGAGAAAAAAAAAACGATTTTCTACTATAAAGTCGTAAATATTTTAGGATTAAGGTATCCCTAGATTCTGTTGATGTGAGTACTTTAAAAGGTTTAGTTATAATGGTATTGGATGGATATTTAGTAATAATTCAAGCGTTTTTGAAGTGAAAACTTCTATAGGCAGGTTGGGCACTTTTGGGATGGGGAAAAAGCACTGACCTCATGTTACCGTCACACTCAGATACATAAAATTGATTAAAGTATTGTTGAAAATCCAATTAATTAAAAAATAATTCCTCAAAATATTTTTAACAACCCAAAAATAATGTTTACAATTTACACGTTTGTGAAGCTAAGTTTTAATTCAATAAAAAAAACTGTCAGACCTACGACTGAAAGTTATTTTTTTATTTTGTTGGGTAAATCATTTTATAATAAAAACTTGTATATTTAAATATTATCAAAGATGTATTATATATATATATATATATATATATATATATATATATATATATATATATATATATATATATATATATATATATATATGTATTGTATTTATTTATTTCTCACATGACTATTATTATAAGTATAATTTTATAGCTAGTATCTATTCCTCTTATTTTATTTGTTAATGTGTTTTAATATCCAATTTTGTGAGTTTTGATTTAACATTTGTATACTTAATTTATATTATATAGTATTAAATTGAGGACTACAATTTTATTTAAAACGTGGGCAAAGAAATCCTCAATAACAATATATTTCCCAATAATATTTTTATTACAGTTTTCAACTTAATTCATCATACTTTTCAACTTGGTTCATTAAATTTTTCATTTTTTATAGAATAAGATATACAAATGAGCATACAGTCCACCTGATGGTAAGTGGATGTTATGGCCCACAGACATCTACATATGTCCTCAATTATGAATCAAAACAACGATGTGTTGTCACCCCTGAGGACTGAGGGCTATACCTCGTATACATTTACCATAGGAAAAACAACAGTATTAAGCTGATATTTTAAGCTTACGTTCTGTGAGAGCGTGGTCTATACGAGGTAACAAAATTTTTATCCTAAAACCATATCGTAGCTGCAGCATTGCTCTACTACGTGAAAACCATACCGTAAGCGTTAACTGCTGGGCATGTACCTTGCCCAGTATAGGGAAGATTTGACGTAATCACAGCGATTTCTAGGCCGTAGGGACTTGGCGCTCGATATATTGATTGATATGATTTTTTTATACGTTGTAGAGCTAATATGCAGCTATATTATAGTTGTAGCACGAATGGGTTGGTTCGACTAGGGTATAAGACCACGCTCTCACAGAATACCAGCGTAAAATAGTGACTTGATGCTGCTGTGTTTTGTATGGTGAGTATAGAGAACCGAATACCCTTTTTACTGGAACTGAGGAATTTCATCTTAGTCCTCAGGAGTGACCATGCATCTGCATTTTGATATCACTTAATCGAAGATGGAGGTCTACGGGCTACAGCATCCATAAAAATTATATATATTGTCGTATGTATGTAATTAAGAAAAAACATGGCCGACAAAACTAAAGGCTTGCTTACTTTCCACATAATTTATTTATTTTGTCTTATAGTTATCAAGTAAAGAAAGAATCCGTTTTTATATTTTTATTTTTGGCAGCTTTTACCCGCTCTCAATTCTTTAAGTTCCAAATAGCAATATAAATATTTGTGGATTTTCCATTATTGCTTGTTTTTATAATAACATGGAGCGGTCTTATTTGAGAGACATAATCACTTATTATTACATAACATAACATATAATATGCTATATTCACAACATTAACACAAATAACGTAATATGATCCTTAATATGAAATGAAAATTTTAGTTTATTAGTAAAAATTAAGATGCTTTTTGTTTTGTTTATAAATGTTCAGTTATTTTAACAGAATTTTAATCTTAATATAATTTTTTTAACTATTATGTGCCAGCGGTTGACTACTATTTTACTTAATGGTAAGTACTGATGCAAAAGAAGACAATAAAGCCCACTGTCTTAGCTTATATAAAAGCTTATAGGTTTATATATATATATATATATATATATATATATATATATATATATATATATAATCTTAAATTGAAGACACCGAATATAATCGAATGTAAAGACATATGATAGGAAATTATTCCAATCCAATCCAATCATGATTAATCAATAATTTAATTAAATGAAATTAAGTTTTACGGATTCTATCGCGTTTAATTTAACTTTTTAACTCCCGGGGTTTGATCCTGACATTTGATCTTAATAATTGCATTGAAACTTTAAACAAACGCGAAACATCGAAATATAATGACTGCAAAAATCAACAAATAAAAACATATCAACACCTAACCGTAACAATCAAATCAAATGCCAAAAATTAATATCAACCTAGAAACGAAACGCAACCGTTGACCATAGACGCAAACAATAAACAACGCACGGTCTATGATCTGTCAAAACAAACACTGGACGAAACTGCAAGGTAAATATTGTCGAATGGCTTGAATTTTGCAGTAATACCTCGAAAAATCCCGTACAAAAAATTATCTGTAATGTTGAAGATTGTCTGTTAAATAATAATAACGGTATGGAGGATTTAGAGACCATATATCAAGACATTACGTTCTTGTTACGTCGAATTTTAGCGCCGAAAATAAATCACCCCAAAGATGACTTTAAAGTGTTGTTCAACTTATGCAACAGACCAGAGCTCAGGATTTTCTGCGCGAATAAAGGAAACGCTACGGTAAGAATGGACACATTAGAGTATAATTTTGATAAAAATTTCAATACAACTTATCGGACGTAAGTACATACAAAAAGATCAAAATAGTCCCTACAACTAATACGCTGAAAAACTACTGATTTAATAAATAAATATTCCGAATAATTAAATCTCGACGTGAATTCGACAATAACATCATGTGTTAAACCACCGAGGTTGTATGGGTTACTGAAAATACACAAACCAAACGCTCCCGTATGTCCCACAGTGAGCCAGATTGATTCACCAACTTATAAGTTGGCCCAACACTGCCACCACTTTGGGGACATACCAGAGCAAACACAAAGGATGCATACCATTTTGTTAGTGAGATAAAAGACCTACATCTCGCTGACAATGAAACTATGGTCAGTCGATGTTCAGTCATTATTCATATGCTTACCTTTTGAAGACTGCACCTCAAGTATAACTAGGAATCTAATAGGTAACAACATGCCTACAGAATTTGCAGTATTACTCAAACACTGCCTCACATTCAGCTATCTATTTTAGAAGGAAGAGTTTTACTAGCAAGTAGACGGTGAGGCGATGGGCTCATCTGTATCTCCCGTAGTTGCAGACATATTGATGGAGGACTTTGAGGAGAAAGCCCTTTTTACTTCTCCAAGATTCAACAAGCGGCACGTAAGCGATACTTTAGACCACCTTAATTCCATAAACTCTTAAATACAATTCACAATGGAGTTAGAGGCAAACAAGCCTTCAGCTGTCCTAGATATTTTAGTAATCCGAAATCCTCATAACACTATTGGTCATACTGTGTATTGGAATAAGACGTATACCAACCGATATTTAAATGGTAAATCTCACCACCATCCATCATAATTAGCTACCGTGGGCAAATTTTTGTTTCAGAGAGCACGAAAAATCTGTGACAGAAAACATCTGGCTGCCGAGCTTTTTTGCCGAGCCGAGTCGGCTTCATCTTGAAGCGAGTTTCCATTATAACATATTTCAAGCCACTGAAGAAGATTTGTCAATTTCATCACGCTAGAATTTTACAATTCATTTTTTATTTACATTTACATTGGATTGTGAATGTAGTCTCTCTTACATAGGTCTAACAAAAATATCTATAAAAACCCGCGTAAAAGAACATATAGCTGACTTGAAGCACCGATGTTCTGGAAAGTCTGCAGTTTGTGAAAATGTTCAAGATCGTCCCCGCCATTAAATTAGATTTGATAGACCACATATCCTCGCAAAAGAACGCCGATCCTTACCAATTATGATTCGCGAGGCTATTGAAATAAAAAAAACATCCTTATTTCAATAGGGAAGATGATTGGGAGCTGCCGTCTACTTAGGATCCTATAATAATAAAATTAATTCCAAAACCAAGCAAACCACAGCAAGATACTGTAAGATCATTCTGCGCTAGCTGCGGCTAACTATGACACCTCAGACGCCTCGTGACCATGGGTGCTGTAAAGTATCCGAAACTTTGGGAATTAAAATTTTAAATTAAACGCGGGAGAATCAGTCTTCGCGTAAATATAAGAAGGGATTATTAATTTTTATAAAATTTTAATTCTTTTTTTTTTTAAAAAAACGTTACCCACTCACTAGGATTTTCTCAAACATCCAGACCTGGAACAATTATTTGTAGGAACAAATAATTGTTCCGTGCGGGATTCCAACCCGCTTCCCCCAGCGCAGCAACTCATCGCTAAGCTACTGTGCCACTGAGCCGTCGATAAATAATTAATAACACAATGAAGCAAACCCTTTGGTTCAAATGCGTAGTATGTCCACAAAAAAATAATAGTCCGAAGATGAAATCGAGACGAAGGAATTAATCGTGCAACTTCGGAATGTGTCCCTGTTACACATCGAAAAGCGACTTTGTGCCTGTGCTCGGGACTGTTAATTTTTTAACCATATTAGTATCACATATAAACCTCTAAGCGTGGCTTTTCACGGGGTCCAAAGCACTCATTTAAGTGCTCCTATAAAATAAAGAATATTCAGAGACAAAACTTATATTTCGACAATCATGAGAGTTGTGGTTATCCCACTGCAATATAGTGAAGAGTCGGATGCTTATTTGGTGCTTATATTAAATATGCTTTAAATATACATATTATAATACAAAGATGCACTAATTTACATCATCAAATAAAGTTATTTCTTTTTTCTTTCAATAGTTTATTTAATATAATAATTTATTTCATGGTTCTTATTTTTGAATTGAATGTTTTTGTATATATAACTAAAGACCAAAATTATTATATTGCCCCTTTCCCTACGGTATCGTGCCATGTACACGTTATTTCGATAAATTATATTCTAAGCCTTTAGGCATGAAAATAACCAACCATTTAGTACCGAGCGGTTGCGACCCGTCCCAGATACAGTTCCTTAAGAAATAGTCTCTACAGCAAATGCCACAAATTTTGTTATCTCTCAAAGTCTAGAGATATATTTGTGGCATTTACTCAGTTCAGCTGTATTGCTCCGCTCCTTAACGAGGTGCTCTTGAGATGAGAGACCGCGAAAGTGTCTACGCCCGAAGACTCTTGATCGACTTCTGTTGTTTATAATGTGAAAAAATTTACTTATGCACAAATTATTTTCAATCAGGTAGACTGTGAACTTGTATTTCACATTTATTCTATTAAAAAATCACTCCTTCTCTTGGCATTTCATCCCTAATATAGTCCATACATCTTTTTTAAGCCTCCCTCTACTATTTTATCCATCCACTTTCATAGAGTTCATTATTTATCAAATAAATAATATGCTAAATCATTCAGTTATCAAAATTAATAATAATTTTATTAAAGTACATTATCAGACGCGGAAATAACACTGAGTATAATCAGGCAAACCCATATCATTTATGACAGAATTTCCGTCGAAAAAGAACCATCGGTCAGTAGTTAAAATGTACAAAGATTTAATAAAAAAGTCTTCTCGTACTTCTTGCTCAAAAAATTAAGATGTTTATAACATTCCAATATCAATTACTAATTTCATATGGGTAAAAGTTTATTCAATATATTTAACGAGTTACAATATTTGTAAGAAAAATATCTATTTTAGTTTTGTAAACTCCATCTATACATCTAAACCAATCAATTTAATTATATTTTATTAATTAAAAGGCGGTAGAGCCATGCTGCTGCTATTTTATAGTTGTAGCACGAATGTGTCAGCTCGACCGGGGAAGAACCACGCTTCATAGAATACCAGCGTAAAACAGCAGCTTAATGTTGCTGTATTTCGTATGGTAAATGTAGAGAACCGGAGATTCCTTTTACTGGAATCGAGGCATTCCATCTTATTGCTTAAGTGTGGCAACGCATTCTACTTTTTGATTTTTAGAAAGATGTACATGTCTATGGGGAACGGCATACTCCTACCATCAGGTGAACTGTGTGTTCTTTATTACCTTTACTCTATAAAAAAACATTTTAAGCCATACATCGTACTTTTTTTATTTGTAAAGATTAGTTATGAAATTGATAGAAAGGGATGTGCCAACTCAACCCGGCAATCATGGTACGCCGTATTAATATTTAATCATGATCATCAAGATTGAAGCCCTTCATATGTTGACTGGTGAACATAGGCATCCCCCAAGGAATGCCACAAATCACGGTCCAGAGACACCTGCTTCCATCGACTACATACAAGCTCATACCGGTAAGCGCGTTTTAGGGCGGCCCCCTAATAGATAAAGTGACAAACTGGTTAAAGATGTATTAAAATAAAGTAAGTGATGTACAAAAATTACTTCAAAATAAAACCTCCGAAGAATGATAAAAATTTTAAATGAAATAGGTTTATAAAGTCAAGAACAAAATTTTGCCTACTCTGAAAAGTATATCATAAATTAAAAACGAAATTTATATTTATATGTGCTGTACCTTATCATTTGTTTTCATTATTTTTAATCACTTATTCACTTTATTCCTAAAGTATATATTTAAATGAAATTGAATTATTTCATAATATTTTCATAGGTAGAATAGTTTTTTATAGTTACATAAAAGTTGATTTCTCTTAGAACTTTCATAGCAATAAAATAACATAATCCCTCTAGAGTAAACTGTTTATGGTCCTATTTGGAACCAGCCAAGAGTATAAAATCAAATAAGCACATGATGCGGGAACTTCGAAGTAAACAAATAAATTTTATCCCTCAACATTTTTCCTCAATCACTTATTTTACGTAAATATTTTTTCTCAACAAAAACAGGTAATAAGTGGCAAATTTGACACTTAAGTACGTAGTAATAAAAAAAAAAATGGACACTGCACTCACCGTTTTTTAATCACATTTGCAGCACTTGCCGATATGTTTAATACGGCTCTTATGGCAAAGAACTATTTTTACGAGTACGTTTCGCCCGCGCGCACCTTCTACACGGGCGGTCAAACTAAAAGCTCGCGAAACACTGAAACCCGCGCAGTCTCCGAATGTTAATAAGGAGCTCAAATGACGCTTTCAGCTCGAAGCGTTGCTACGTTATAGCTACGCTGCTACGTTTAAGATTTTGAAATATGGTTAAGGAATAATATATTTAATTATACAGCGTTTATTACAAGTAATTTAAGATTTTTTGATAAGTTTTCATTGCTGAGTATAATTTTAATATTTATTTATTCTATTATTATAAAAATTTAAAAAATATAATAAATCTAATCTATGCCATGAAAGTATTGCTAGTAATGCATTTTTTTTTCAATGTAAAACAGTGAATATAACAATATTCTTAAAAACACATCTGCACTATGAAAATGAAACTCGAATGATATAGCGTTGCGAAAAAGCTATTAAATTAACGAGTTTTTACGCCGTCACTATGGAAGCTTACGACACGTCCAGGATGCTTTAAATTAAAATAATAAAGAACTTCGTAGTGCACTAAGAAGAAAATAAGATGTTATTTATAATTTTTATTTTAACCCACTTTGATAATTTTATTATTATTACAAACGACTACTTATTTTAAATAATTGGCGGGGGATAAAGTTTCTTCGTATTTTTCTCTCTAAAAATCTCTTTGGTCGGACTGTTTGTATCTGGCTGGTATATATATATATATATATATATATATATATATATATATATATATAGGACGTTAAGAAAAATAAAAATAAAATGTAAAAAACCATTTCCCATCATTTTTCAATGGTATTTTAGTCCGCCAAAAAGAGTGAATCTAACGAATAAATACAATATATTCTGAAGTTTTATTACAAAAAAGAGAAAAATGTGACTCAGGCCGTGAAAATAAAATGTGATGCTTATGAATAGTATGCAGTGTTAGAAGGAGTAGCACAAAGTTGGTTCATGCGTTTTCAGTCCCGAAATTTTGATGTCAAAGATACAGCTCCCTCTGGTCGCACTCATACCACCATACCACATGAGCTCACTGAAAGAAACCTAAACCGTGTACTATTTTGCGATTCTCTATTTAATCGTAATCAAATCGAACCATTTTTGAAAAGATTGATGACTGGTTCATCAATTAAATTTGAATCACCTTCGACTAAAACGTGCGAAAGTAATCATGGTCAAGGGGTAGTCAAGCTCCGCTGACTGCAGCGAAACCCGGATAAACATGCATTAAGGTGATGCTGTGTGTGTGTGTGGTAGGATTGGAAGGGCATCACATACTATGATCATTTACCGTAGGGCAAAACCATCAATTCGGATCTTTACTGCCAACAAATAATAAGACTCCAGCAAGAAATTGAGGGAAAACGTTCGAAATTGATCAACAGAAAAGGAGTGGTCTTTCATCATGATACCGCCAGAACAGACATATTTTTGGCCGCTCAGCAAAAATTGAGAGAGCTTGGTTGGGACATGTTAATGCATCCACCATACAGTCCTGACCTTGCACCCTCAGATTTTACCTGTTTTGGTACATTCAGAATTCTTTGGGTAGTGTTAGGTTAACATCAAAAGAGGACCATCAAAACTACTTGACGCATTTTTTTATTAAAAATTTAAAAAAACGATTTACAGTAATGTCACTACCTATAAGATGGCAACAAGTAATCGAACAAAATAGCACATATATATTATAATTAAATGTAATTAAACTTTAAAAAAACAATGTCTTAAATTTGTTCATAAAATATTAATTTTTTTTATAGAATAGGGGGCAAACGAGCATGCGGCTCACCTGATGGTAAGTGACTACCGCCGCCCATGAACAACCGCAACACCAGGGGAATTGCAGATGCGTTGCCGGCCTTTTAGAAAGGTGTAAGCTCTTTTCTTGCAGGTTTCTAAGTCGTATCGGTCCGGAAAATTCGCAGGTGGTAATTGATTCCACAAGGAAGTTGTGCGAGGGAGAACACTTCTTCTAAATCGCACAGTGGTGGACCGCCAATCATCCAGATGGTATGGATGGTAACGAGAGTCGTGTCGCAATGTGCGATGGTGAAATTGAGGGGCTGGAATTAGTCCGAACAATTCCTCAGAGCACTCCCCGTAATAGATGCGATAAAATACGCAAAGAGATGCAACATCTCTACGCAGTGCCGGTGTATCGAGCCGATCAGAAAGAACTCGGTCGTCGACAATTCGAACCGCTCTGTGCTGGATGCGGTCAAGTGGAAGGAGCTGGCACTGGGGTGCCCCGGCCCAGAGATGAGAACAGTATTCCATGTGGGGCCGAATTTGCGCTTTGTAAAGTTGTAAGCGATGTGCCGGCGTGAAATACCGTCTCGCTCTGCAGAGCACGCCAAGCTTTTTAGAGGCCAATTTGGCCTTCCCTTCCAAGTGACCACGAAACTGCACACTATTCATTATGTCGACGCCAAGGATTCCGATACTGGCTGAGGAAGCAAGGGGAGTGCCTAGAAATTGAGGAGATACGACAAAGGGGTTCTTTTTAGCGGTAAACGCGCAAACTTGTGTCTTCTGGGGATTGAACTGGACTAGATTTAGTCGGCCCCAATCCGAGACTTTGTTAAGCAAAGACTCTACTTCAGACACAAGTTTGTCCCGGTACTCGGCGACATTTTCCCGAGAAATATTGGCACGGCCGGTATATAAGACATCACCAGTGCTGTCGTCTGTATAGCAATGAATGCTACCAGTTAGCAACATATCATTGATATGCAGGAGAAACAGCGTTGGTGATAGCACGCAGCCTTGTGGAAGACCAGCGTTGATAGGCTTAAAATCAGAGCATGCACTGTCTACTACGACCTTGATGCTCCGTTCAGCAAGGAAACTGGTGATCCATTTGCACAATTTCTCAGGAAGCCCATAGGAAGGAAGCTTCGAAAAAGCGCTTGGTGCCAGACCCGATCGAAGGCCTTCGCTATGTCCAAACTACCGGCCAACGCCTTCCCCTTGAACTCTAATGCCTCCGCCCATCTATGGGTCAGGTAGACCGGAAGATCACCAGCTCATCTACCCCGATGAAAACCGTATTGGCGGTCACTAATCAGTTGGTGATCCTCAAGGTACCTAATGAGCTGGCAGTTTATAATGGATTCAATTATTTTGGTGAACAAGAAGGTGATGGCGATAGGCCTGTAGTTGGACGAGTCTGAGCGGTCGCCTTTTTTAGGGATCAGGTGGACCAAAGCTGTCTGCCATGAATTCGGGACTACGCCTTGGGAGTAAGAGTACCGGAAAAGACGCGTTAAAACCGGTGCCATCTCCGGAGCACACTTCTTCAGCACAATGGGAGGGACTCCATCGGGCCCACTCGACTTGCTGACGTCCAGGGAAAAGAGTGCTTTGCGAAACGAGTGCTGTGTATATCGCACATCCGGCATGGAGCATTCACATTGCGGGATGGTCTGCGGTGTGTTCACCTCGTCATCTAGAGTCGAGTTGGACGCACAAAGAGAGCTCAACAGATTGGCTTTCTCCTTTGCGGCATGGGTCAGTGAGTCGTCTTCTCTGTGCAGAGATGGAAGAGACGGCTGACAGAAGTTACCTTGGACAGCCTTGGTGAGAGACCAGAATGCACGGGTTCCCGAAGGAAGGCGAACTAGCTTCTCGCCAATTCTGCCGATGTGCTCAGACCTTGCCTTGGCAATGACGCTATTAAAGGACCTGGAGGCGGAATTATACTTCTTTTAAAATGCGCTGGTGTTTACATCCCGAGACGTTAATGCGTCAGCCCAGGCCCGGTAGCACTCCTGCTTATAGCGTGATGCTATTTTACAGGAGCGACCAAACCATGGCTGGGATCTGCCTCCGATGGGCACCACAGAGAATGGAATAAAAAGTTCCATACCCTGATGTACCACATCAGCAACAGAATCGGCAACAACGCTGGGATCTTCCGGCGAGAAGCAAACCCGCTCCTAAGGGTAGGATGCAAAAAGAGACCGCATCCCGTCCCAATCAGCTGACCTATAGTACCAAACACGGCGGCAAGCTGCAGATCGCAACTGCGATTGGAGCGTGAGTGGCACCATGCTCCGGATCAGACAATGGTCCCAAGAGTCCAGAGGGGCATCGACGGAGACCTGATATCCGTCCGGATGAGAGGTCAGCAGAAGGTCCAACAGGGAAGGTACATGGTCTTCCACATCTGGGATCCGCGTAGGCGAAGTAACCAGTTGTGTTAGACCATATGCCAAAGCAAAGTCATATCCAGATCTACTCACATGATCGGTTAAACGAGAACCACGCCATTCAGCGTGGTGGGCGTTGAAATCACCGAGTATCACGATTGCTGCGGATGGGACCCGTTGTAGCACGGAGTCTGTAACTATTTGGACGTGGTCCATGAGTCGGTATGTGTCGGCATTACCGCTATGGGACCTATAGAGGCACTCGTAGACGCGGGAATGATCGTCGCTGTCTACGCGCAGCTATAGGATGAACAGGTCCGTACCTTCAGGACTGCCGAGGCGTCGAAAACAGATGTCCCCTCTGACGTATACGCAAACTCCAGCCCGGGGCACAAAGGAGTGTTCCAATTTGTACACCGGATAGGAAAGATATGAAGTATCAGCCGGAGAGGACACCTGAGTCTTGGTTAAAAAGAGCAAGGCCGGTTTCGCCGTCTCTAGATGGTAATGGACAGCGTTAAGGTTGGAATTAAGTCCCCTGATGTTGCAAAAATTCACGGCTAACGTGACAGGCGTCGCCTTTGTTGTATTGCTCCGCTGACTTTGCCCTCCCCCCCCCCCCCCCCCCCAGAATACGCGGAACAGCCTGAGCACCCACGCTCAGGAGTGATGTTGTTTGGTCGTGGATGCTCAGCGAGGGATTCTCCAGGGGTGCTGGTACCCTCCTGTAAAGTCGTGGTACCACCCCGGTTCGAGCTAGCCCATCCGTGCGACAGCAAAAGCTACAACTTGGTTCTACCACTGTTTAAAACACAAAATGAAGAATCTTTTCCCCGACCTTACAGAAACGACAACTTTATGAATTGTTTGCATTTTCTTTAATTCTTATGGTGACAATTGAGTATACAGTCCACTCGATGGAAAGTGATAGTTCATGAATATGAAAAAAAGAGTCCTCTTGATGGAAAATGTATAAAGGATCGTACCAATCAAAAGTCCTCAGTCTCGCCTATAAGTATCAGGCGTGAGAGTATAGGTATGTATTATGTTGATGCTGGTGTTCTGTGCGAGGGTGGTCTTCCTCTCTTGAAATATAAATAGACAGTTCTTGCACTGCTATGTTCCGGTTTGAAGGGTATAAAGAGGAAGTATAATTACAGTATAGTGACAGTATAGTTACCACTTACTTATATTGATTGAATTTTTTTTCTTCAGTGGATTATTAAAACTTTTTTTGAAGTCTTGTTAATTGGCTAGCTTAAAAGTAGCCTTATTTAGGTTTATCAATTTTAGTAATAATAGTTCTTCGATCTGTCGAAAGCCAAAGAAATTATTTATCACATTCTATTTTCAAAGCACAAAACGACATGGGGTGATGTTTTCCTATATATCCACTGCATGGAAGTTTAAGTTTGTCAGTAAACATAATTTACTTCTTTATACAGTTGTAGAGTTGAAGATGTACAAGTATAAGAGCGTACCCGTGGTCCTGACGATGCGCGGCAAATGTGTAAAAGTTTGAAGTTTTACACAGTGTAAGCCCGCTATACTTACGCTTTAAAGCGGTCCTGCGTTTGAAGTTTTTAGCATCAAGAACGGCAATAGATAAATTATTTAATTACGCAAATAAACTAGATAAAACATACTGACATCAATTTTATATATTTAAAGACAATATTTTTATATTTTACACTACTTACTAAGAAATAAAAATAATTAAATTTAATTCCGTCCTTCATGCTGGCACTACCTCCAAGTGGTCTTGTTCTTCAAGAAAGGCGAATATGCCCTCTTGAAGAACTACAGACCGATTTCACTTCTGAAATGATGTTTTCGGGAGTTATTATGAATCGTCTTGCACGCAGACACGACGCCTTCTAGCTTCCCGAAAAAACCGGTATCCAAAAGGGCTTTAGCACTTTAGACCACATACATACCCTTCAGCAAATTGTACATAAGACCGAAGAGTACAATCTGCCACTTTTTCTCACGTATATAGACTATAAGAAAGCCTTTCATACCGTCGAAATCGGGGCGGTGCTGCAGTCCCTTCAGCGGTGCCAAGTTGACTGTCAGTATATCGAAGCGTTGAAGTGTTTGTACAGTACGGCTACGATGGGTATCCGAGTACAGAAACAGAGTACGAAACCTATCCAACTGGAAAGAGGTGTAAGACAGGGTGACATTATATCCCCGAAAATCTTTACCGCTGCATTGGAAGACGATTTCAAGCTACTGGACCGGAAAGGATACGGTATTGACATCAATGGCGAGTACATCACTCACCTTCGAATTGCCTACGATATAGTACTTATGGCAGAATACTGGAGGACGTAAGCACTATGCCTTATAACCTCAATAGAGGCTCCCAACGGATAGGTCTTAAGATGAACATGTCAAAACAAATATCATGTGTAAAGTACATGTCGATAGTTGTTTCGAGAACTAAGCTCGAAGTTGTTGACGAGTATGTTTACCCGGTACAAATCGTCCGACCAGGTAAGTCCAACTTCGACCGAAAGGTCAATCGACGGATTCAACTGGGCTGGTCAACGTTCGGGAGATAACGACACATCTTTTCATCAGGCATACCTCAAAACCTCAAAACAAGATTGTTCAACCAATGCGTGTTGCCAGTGATGACCTATGCATCTGAGACGCGGTCCTTCATTGCTGGCCTTATAAGGAAGCTCAAGGTCGCTCAGCAAGCTACGGATAGGGCAATGCTCGGGCTTTCTTTGCGTGATAGACTTCAAAACGCGTATATCCGCAGTAGAACCAGAGTAACCGACATAGCCCAACGGATTAGTAAGTTGAAGTGGCAATGGGCCGGCCATATAGCTCAAAGAACTTACAATCGATGGGGGAAGAAAAGTTCTCGAGTGGCAGCCTCATACCGGCAGGCAAAATGTAGGGCGACCCCCCACTAGATGAAGTGATGACCTGGTAAGACATGCAGGAAGTCAATGGCTGCAAGTGGCTCGGGACCGTGCTTTGTTGCATTCCTTGGGGAAGGGTTATGTTCAGCATTGGACTTGTGATGTGCTGTAATAGTGATTAAAAGGTTACGAAAAATAAATTAACAAAGTAAATAAACGATTGCGTTCTTTTTAAACGATAGAAGTTATATTAACCTAATATAAATATATATTCAGAATAAGTCTTAACAGAGCAAGCAACAAGGCGATCAAGTATGTAAGACCTCTCTGTATTGAGTTACCAAAGTAGTAATATTTATTGCTACTATAAAACGGGAATAGCAAGCCCTTCAAGCCCTTTAGCTTGTTAATGTGGATAATTAAATAAGGGATCAATTAGGCCATATCTGACAACATTATTTGTTTCTATCATTAATTATAAAAATAAACGATCATCCTATTTACAGATTAACATACACACTCGAGTGCGCGTGCTTGCACAAGTTTTCAATATTTTATTAGTAACATCGGACTCTACGGAACTATATAAATACCACTATATTAATACCAAGTCTACAACTAAGTAATCAAACATACTTAGGAATTTTGGCTGCAGGGTGCTTGCTTTGACGTACATAACTTTATAACGTATTTGCCAGAATACGTGGACGTGTTACAGCAGCAGTATTGTTACTTACAAGCTATTTCTCTGTGTTCTGTGGTTTTATAATATATGCAACTTAAATAAGAATGTCTTCATTCGTTTACATACGATGACATTTACCAAGACCCGTGCACGTTTTATAGAGCTTTTTTATAAGTTTGTGCAGATAGATCTAGTTCAAGATTTTGACCTTTGAATTACGGCATTAAGGGCATTTAGGGCTGATCCCGCTTGTATTTGTTTAGTTTGAGAATGCGTATTTTATACCCTAGCTGTTGCACATCTATGGGCGTGATTGAAAACACAACGGGCTTAAGATCAAAAATACTTAAGAGAAAGAGTTTGTATAACAATGTACCCTCTTTTTTAACTACGCAATGAAATCAATATTTGATAAAATTAAGGCCCAATTAAACTATGGAGTAATTAATCAAATAAATTAAACCACTTTAGATAGTTTGTAATGAAATAATGCTCCCATAATTTATATTATTGCCTGCAATATATTGTCTGTAAGTTCTTGGTTCCCTTTATGCTATAGATAAGACGCAGCTGCTACAAATTTATTAGGTCTCAGCGCATCATGAGAATCAGGGACAATGACGTAATTATTTGTCAAAGTTGTAAGAAATTCAACGGCGACAACATGTTGCGTGTTATTGTTAAATTATAAACAGAGTTGCAAGAAGGAAGGTTGGTTTTTAATTTTTTGGTTTACACTGCAATTTACTATGGAAAAAAGCATTCTTACTTTTATTTTATATGATTATAATATATTTTTATAATACTGTTTTTTATTTTGATTCTGGAGTTGAGGAAACTCAATGTCGCTCAGCGAGCTATGGAGAGGGCTATTCTCTTTCTTGCGTGATAGATAGAGTAACGACCTGATAAGACATGCAGGAAGTCGATGGATGCAGGTGGCTCAGGAACGTGCTTTGTTGCATTCCTATGTTCAGCAGTGGACCTATGAAGGACTGTAATGATGATAGTGATTAATAGTGAAGTTACAAGTAAACTGTAACTACACGCATTCATTTATTAACCTGTATTCATATTATAGAAAGAAAGAAAAAAATATTTGTTACAACTTTTAGCGTTACGCCATATTGTACATAAAATTTCTCATTTCAAACGTTATTAAATAATACAAGACGTTACCGAACGTGACGAAAAGGGGTTGTACTCAGCATTTGGCGTAGCGAGTGACATCCGCTGTTATTCAGTGTGATTCCTGTTTCATCTTATATATATACAGCTTGGTAGACGAAGGTTTTACGGTAAATTCGCTCTATGGTTAAATCTATATAGGCGATTCTCCAGCCGTGATAATCCGCTCGAGAAAACTGTTGCAGACCATCAAACTAGACCAATTGCTGGTTCCGTCATCTTTTATTTATTCTCAAAATGGAGTGCTCTAGCAGCGCTTATTTTGATTGAACTCTTGAATCAACATAGACCGAGTATTGGTGATGTGAGAACATCCACTAACCCATATCGTCACGTGGCTGTTCTAAGAGTCGACAGATGGAAACAAAACCATGAGATGGGTTAGAGCGTCTTCCCAATAACAACTTAAAAACATATTAAATAAGGTGCAGTTGACAACCTTCCTGGCAGGCGTGGGAACTATAGTAAGTATCCACCTTTGACTATTGATAGTCTGTGACAGTAACAACAGTATGGAATAATTACAATATAAAGCGGTCCAGTCGTACAATCCTACAATCCCGTATCGAACATGTAACACGAGTTACGGCCGCCACCCTGACAGAAAAATTGCAAGGTCGTGTAGTTTTAACTATTGGTTATCAGTTGTGGTTGACCCTGTATGAAGTAATCGATTTACTTCCGTTTTTGAACTACGGCGGTAAACCGCTTAGCGTAGTACGCATCATAGAACATTTATGTTGTCTCTAAGGGTGCGTACAGATCAAGTTACATGTTGTATAACTTTTGTTTTATTACACGTCCACATTATGTAAAATTGTTTTTATACATTGCAACATATAACAATACTGTACACATTAGAATAACAATGCAATATAACAATGTTATATGACATTGTCGTATGACATTGTCGTTAGTCATTCTGCCGTTCGAGTTATATAATATTTGTGTCACGTTATATAACATCCAGACTCCACTTTACTGAAACATGTTATATAACAAGGTATAGGTAACATGTTTTATAACATGTTATGTTATATAATGTGTACGCACCGGCTTACAAGCGGATTCCCGCGCTTATAATAGGTTGAAAATATATCACTTATTTATGAACTAAAAAATATAATAAACCTGTTGGTAAGTGGCTACTGCCACTTATAGACACCTGGAAACGACTTCAATAAAAGGCTACAGATACGTTACTACCTCTAAGTAGTAAAGTGGATTGCCACAGTCTGTAATTATCTCTCTATAACCTTCAGACCGTTACGTAGCAGTGCACGCACTGCAGTGGCAAAAATAGATAAGGGTATAGTACTAACCCAGACGTTATCTTAGGCAAAGTCCTATCGAAGGAGTCCTAAACATCATCAAAACACATGTTAGACTGCTTATTTTCGACAGTCTGTGTAATACACATACTTTTGGCGCACATACATATGGAAATATAAGATTATGGTAACATAAAAGTTGGCAACACTGGCTTTTGCTTAAAACTTGGCCGAAGTGTGCTCGATTTGCATTACTCTAATTTATCTAGTGCCAAATACTGCACCACAATCATTCTGTTCGCGACAGCAAAAAGTGTTTAGAAACATAGTGATTAAAAACAATATTAAAAGTGTAATTAGGAAAAATATTAGTAACAAACCTAAGTGAAAGATGCAATTATGTAATTTTACAACATGTTTACAACTCTTAGTATTATAGTAAAGAGCGTCGCTTTGTAATAATTAAGAAAATAATTCTTATTTGTACAAACAAAGAGTCGACCAATCAGTGCTCGACACGTTATAGAACATTCTGGAAATTGCGTAATATTATGACCCAAAAATGATGGAAATATTTTTATGCTCTAGAAGAATTCTAAGCATAGTATTTAATTAGATTAAAGTTCATAGATTAAGGAAATAAAAGAATATTTAGCGTGATGACATTTATTTCTTACTTATAGTAAAATTAAAGAATTAATGTACCCAAATATTGTGAAAATTTGGGATATTTTTGTCAAT